>CM077165.1:156429273-156928153 GCA_039583875.1 Platanthera guangdongensis
ATTAAGTTCACCCGCTGTTAGAACTAATCACTTATTTCTGCAAATGTTTGAATTCATAGAGATTTGTCTCATGACATTCTTATTGTAATTGTTGCAGAAAAGTGGAGATTGGAGGAGAGACAGTTGATTTTGACCCAGATGATGATGATCTGCTTTCGCTTAGATCAATTATCGGTTTGAGATTTCCAGTTTATTGCTTTTTCATGTTGGAACATTGGTTTGAGTTTAGTATTTTGTCATCTAAAAACTATATTTGTTTTTCTGGAAAAACTCTTGTTTGTTTGGTTATTATTAACTTTTGGATAGAGCACCTTTCTTATGCTACACTTATATACAAATAGGAGGAGATTGTTGAGGTATATTATATTAGGTTTAAGGGGCTACTTAACAGGTGGTAGGATCCGATAGGAATCCAAACCCGTATAGGGATTTAGGGTTTCGCCTATAAATACCCCGCTGGGGGAACGGGTAGGCCATTCAAAATTAGATGGTCACGCGATGCTTCGAGCACTCTAAAACTAAAACCGTTACAGCCCTACCTGATTTGCACAATAGCCGAAATTGATCTAAACATAACAACACCCAAAAAAAAATACAGGTTGCGATATCAGGTTGGAAACACTAGCTAAACTCCTTATTAAAGCGGAAGGCGTGCTCTAGAAATATAAAAGGATAGTGAAGGGCTTATAAATCAATTAAAAGAAAAACTCTGCCCAATATAATAAAACACATTGTATTTTTAGAAGGCATGAAATGAGAATAAAGAAGGATTCAGAATGTTACTGATAGGCTGCTGAGATAGTTTAAGGCTAGAGTTTGTGAATATGGTGGTTATGAATCATCGTTCATTTGTGAATGCTCGAGCTCATTACGGAACTTCGTTCACTTCCTTCCCTTTGGCCCACCTCTAGATTCGCCCCTATTTTTGCGAGTTGGTGCAGCTTCCACAGCTTCAGAAGTCATTTTTGTAAGGAAGAGCGGATTGTGTGAAACGAACAAAATGCATAAAAAACTTGAAGAAAGCAATTTACTTGGGCTCCGTTTGGCACAGTGGTGTCGGTCGTAAATGCGTGACTTAAACCCTCATTCGTTAAGGATCGCCTAACAATTATGATCCGTTTGAACATAAAAGTGAATGAAGTTCCTTAGGCGGGCGTATGCTGGCACGCCGAAGCCGTCCGCTGCTAGTGCATGATAAAAGGATCGTGACACTATTCAGCACATAGGTTGTACAAGGTTCAGCAATAGGACGCGATAATAATTTTCGCTCACAGCCGCGTCCTTTATATATAGTTGTTAATGAATCAAAATATATTTAAAATGATTAATAAAAATCAAGTAATCAACATTGAAATATTTTGAAGGTAAAATGCTAAATTTAAAGAAAAAAAAAAAAAAAATCTCCCTTACACATAATATAGAAAAACATTGCCAAAATAAACTAGGCTCTCTATATAAAATAACTCATTTGTTCTAGAATATCTTGTTACTTTAAATTAGTAATAAAATAGGCTCGGGTGAAAACCTTGACTGTGTTTGGAGCAGGGGCGGATTCAGAGGGGGGCCCGAGGGACACTGACATATCCCCATGTTTTTCAAAATCATTAGTGTATTTGAATTCCTCTCGTCGAGACAATGAATTTTGACTACTTATACGTTAAAACGATGACCAAATGAGTGTGAAACAGCTCTGATAAGATTGAAACATTCTTTTTTTTTTGGAGAAAGTTGATGTCTAGCCCCCCACATTAAAATTTTTAGAACCCAATGCCGCATTAAAAAAAAATTATGTGCACCCCCATTATCAATTTGTGCACCTCAATTATTAATTTCTGGATCACCACTGATTTGGAGAAATAAGATTACTCAAGGTTTTTGATTGTTAGATAGTTCCAACCCACTTGATAAGGGAAGCTCAATGTTTGACATGAGTTTATTGGTGGCACTACCCTATAACATTCAAATGGTTTACTCGTCAAGTCGACAAAATTTTACAATTTTGCGACGGCTTTTAGACACGATGGCTCTTCGAAGGTTGTAAAGAAGATTGCCCATCGCCGTCAATATTTTTGATGTGAATTAGGTACTCCGAACAACTCTATTTTGAAAATGTACATATTTACTCTTACTAATATAATTTTTTTTATTGCACTTCAATTTCAAACATTTTTCATTGATGAAAAATTCAACGTGGAGGCGATCGCAGAAGAATTACATTTTGATTGACGGGTAACGATACTTTCGCAAATATTTAAGGAGGTTATTATTCGCAAATCACATTTGTTTACTTCCTTTAATGTTGTGAATAGCTGAAATCTACGAATAGACAAACGTGATTTGAGAATAACAACGGGCATATTTAAATATTTCCTCTAGAATTCATTGCATATGCTGACCGGACCAACTTCTTATTATTGTTTTAGGACGTTTATATTGGCAACCCAACTTTGGATATTGGCAGCCCAGCAAAATAATAAAAAAACATACATAATATGACCGCTAATAGCAGCCCAAAATACGGAACACGTGTCTTTTGAAAATAGGTCTACTATATGATATTTTTAGAAAAAAGTGTTCAACATGAAAGTTGTAGATCTCGACGAGATCTACAACTTTGATGTTGAACACTTTTTCTAAAAATGCAATATAGTAGGACTATTTTTAAAAATGCATAGTTCCGCCCGGTGTTCCGCGTCTTTTGAAATTAGGCATAATATATGACATTTTTAGAAAAATCGTTCAACATGAAAGTTGTAGATCTCGTCGAGATCTACAACTTTCATGTTGAACACTTTTTTAAAAAGTTCTATTTAAAAATTTAATTTTCGGGCTGACAGTATCCATCGGGCTGCTAATAGCCATAGTTTAGACTGTCATTATCTTTGAGCTGCCAATATCTATATAAGAGCTGCCAATATAAACACCCTTATTTTATTATTTATGACTTTTGGGATACAGCTACAAATTGAGCTCTTTACGCGTTCTTCAAGCAATTCTCATTATTCTGGATGCAATGTACATCTTTCTATTATTAATTGAATCATATTTTATATTTTTCATTTTTTATCCTGGAATACCGTCTTCAAGTACAGTTATAATTCTAAGATTTGAGAATAATGAGAGCATACAATAGGCCTGAAATTAAAAACTGAAATTGCAAAAGTCGCAACATGCACCGATTTCGAATCGCACCGAACGGTTTGATTGTGGTGCGTTTTGGTTATTGAAAAATCGCATGATTTGTGGTGCGGTTCGTTTTGTCTTGATAAAAACTAAATAAACCGCACCACAATGATTATACTGTTGTATAATTTTAATTTTTTATATAGTTTTTTTTTTGAGATTTCTCATCTCTGTATAGTATAAGTTTAATTTTAATTTTATTATATAACTTGTAAAGAATAAAGACTGAGACTTTTAATAATTAATTTTATTTTTATTTGATTATTAATCTTGAAATAGAACCTGTATTCGTATTCCTTGACATTTTTCTGGCGCTGCACGCATGCGTCTATTTATGTTGCACGTCACATTTTTCTCATTTGCAGTTTGCCTCTATCATGTCTTGGCCAATTGTGGGGACTTATTTCACCGATAAAGCTGTTACGACGCATGAACCGACATTAATTAAAATCCGATTCATGCGGTCGTAACAGCTTGACCAATGGAAAAAGCGAGGCGAGTGCCTCTTCACTGTTCACTCCTGAGCGGCGACGCCGCAAGCACCTAATTTCCTGAACCGCGAGCACTCCTGCCTTATTTTCACCTGAGCGGACGAAGATAGTTGATATGATATTTTGGTATTTCTCGCATTCCCTAACTTCCATGAACCTTCCTTTGGTCAAAAACACATATTGTTTAAAGGTCAAAGACCGCTTTTTCCTTTTCACACTTGTCATGAAACACATGTTTGAAAAACATGATCAAAATTGGCTAGGCTCTTCACATTTACGAGAAAATTATCTTACACATAAATCAATCTCTTTTATAGATTTACTTGTTTGTGTTTTGCTGATGAATATTTGAATCATCTTTAATAGTTTACATTTTTAATCCCACGAATATCGTCTTGGAGTACAATTATAGTTTTAAGATTTGAGAATAATGAGAGGATACAATAGGCTTGAAATTTAAAACTGAAACTGCAAAAAGTCGCAACACCGCACCGATTTCGAGTCACACCGAACGTTTGATTGTCGGGTGTTTTTGATTATTGAAAAACCACATGATTTGTGGGTGGTTCGGTTTTTTTGCTTGACAAAATCGAACAAACCGAACCGCAATGATTATGATTGTTATATAATTTTAATTTATTTATATAACTTCATTATTGTTTGAGATTTCTCATTTTTGTATAGTATAATTTTAATTTTAATTTTGTATATAGATTTCTATACGAACGTAACTACTGTTTTAATTAAAAAAACTTGTGAAGAATAAAAACTTAAAAACTGAGACTTTTCAATAGAGGTTAATAATTAATTTTATTTTATTTGAGTTTGGTATTCCTTGACATTTTTCTCAAGCTGCACACCACATTTTTCTCATTTGTGGTTTGCCCTATCCCGAGTCTAACGGCCGAAGCGAGCGCCTCTTTACTCCCTGAGCGGCGACGTCGGCAAGCACCTATTTTCTCGAAGGCGAGCACTGCTTACCTGAGTGGACGGAGATAGTTGATCTGATATTTTGGTATTTCTCGTATTCCCTAGCTCCCCGGTTTTGGTATTTCTCGTATTCCCGAGATTCCTTGCGCAACTAGGTTATTGATTTTGATCTTCTATATATCCACAAATATCTCTCAATTTGTGTTTAATGATTTTGATCTCAATAAATTTGTGGCAATCATTACTGTTCTTTGTTTTACCAATATCAACTCTTCATGTCTCTTCTTCTGCATTTGATCACATTTTCCTCTTACAAATGGATCGCATATCCAATTTTTTTTGGTAAACGGACAAAAATCAAAATTGCACCTCAAAACCGACTTCAACCGCATTAATGTCAAACCGCACGACACAGTTTTTATATGCAGTGTGATTTTGTTCGGTCTAAAACCGACCCCTTTGATGCGATTGGGTTTGGACTCAAACCACATCAAATTGCACTACTTTCACCCCCTAGCTACAACTAGCCCTATCATCAACACTTAAATAGTTTTTATTAGGCGATTGTTAACCGCAACCCGTAATTGGCTAGTCGCACCCCAAAATCTCCAAATTTTCACGCCTTTTTGAAATACGCCTTGTACATGGAATTTCAGGAAATGTGTTCAACACGAAAGTTGTAGATATCGACAAGATCTACAACTTTCGTGTTGAACACTTTTCCTGAAATTGGATGTACAAGAAGTATTTCGAAAAGACGCAAAATCTGGCATATTTCCAAAATACGTCTTGTACATGCATTTTTAGGAAAAATGATCAACACGAAAGTTGTGATCGATCGTATATCGACGATATGTACAACTTTCGTGTTGAACACTTTTACTGATATTTCATGTACAAGGCGTAGCGAAAAATTAGAAATTTTAGAGTACGAATAGCCAATAACGAATTGCGATTAACAGTCCCTTTTTTATTGTTTATGAAAAAAATGTGTATAATAGTACATAAAAATCAAGCTGAGGACAAATAAATGAAATAATTACAAATACGAATATATAATTTTATTTTGAAGAGTCATGGTAGCAGCAGCCACGCTTGCTCTCCCTGCCATTTTTTCCACGCACAGGCGCGGAAATTTCTACTTGGCGAAGGCGCTTGAGCTGGGAGGCCGAGCCTTTATCGGCGGCTCTTCTTCTCCTATTTCTGCTCCTCGCAATCTGGGCTCCTTCGACGTCAATTCGTCACTGATTTCTCCTCCGGCGTTCATCCCTTCCTCGCCGACGGCCTCCTCCCCTTTCGGCTTTCATTGTTTAGACCCGATGGAGACTGGGAAATACGCGGAGGAGCTGGGCGTAGCAGTGCGGGTGGTGCAGATGGCGTGCACGCTGTGCCAGGGTGTTCAAGAGGGACTCGTGTGGAGGAAGAGGGAGCAGGTCAAATCCAAGGACGACGATTCTCCAGTTACTGTCGCAGGTTTGGTTCGTGCCCGTGCTTGATTTATATTTTTTTTTCTTCGTCCGTTCTGCTTGCTTTACAAGGTTTATGGATTCGAGAGAGGTTTTTTCGAGGCATTGATTTGGGCCGTAAGGATTTGATTATTGTATCTTGTTTGTCTCACTTGGAAGCTAAGAGAGTGCGGGAATTTTCAATTTACGATGTTATTACTTGAGAGATTTGGAGGGTGGAGCGCTTATTAGGGCTTTTAGTTGGGTGATTCTTTGAGGGGATGATTAGCATTTTACTAACTTGATTGTTGCAGGTCATTTTGAGGTTGTTTTTGTTATTAATAATTTCATTAGGGAAATGATCTTGTATTGGTGATTGATTGTGCTGCGAGTGTCATCAAATACTGTGTGAATGGCTTTTAACATTGGAATTTATCTTTACAAGAAATTTCTTCTCATAACTTGGGACTTCTGAAAGATAATTTTTCTTCTTCTGGAGCACTATTTTATTTTACTGTTTCTTCTTCGCATTTGTGGCATGGATCAGTGTTTAGGTTAATATTGTCAATGTCACTGTTATAGATGTGTGGACGGAGTGACAATGACCGTTTTTATGGTTTAGAGATGGAAATTGGGCACTGCAATTGGTAATTTCATCTATATGGGGGTTTTGGTTTCCGGTAGATTTTTGATGTAATGGTTGGATTGAACATTCTATTGTTGGCTCCTGTTGGGTAATTTTTAGGACTATGTATAGATATGTAGTTAGTTTTATTGTTCCATATGTTTATGTTATGATCAAGAGAGTGTTGTGGAACTTTATAAATTATTTTATAGCAGTAATTGGTCCATATTGTGTATTGTATCATAGTACCCTTACTATTTCATAGAGACTCACTATATTAATACATCTGCTATTTGTGTTACAGCATATATGCATAACTTACAACACTTGTATACTTAAGTATGTAACAGGGAAGCTTAGAACTTGATGATTATGACCTAACTGGTGTATTCTATATTTGGAGACATTAATGCATATTATGTGTTATTCTTAAACAATGTCCCACAAATGTACCACAAACTTTTGAAATCTTTCTCCTCTTTATTAATTGATTTGAAGCTTGTAAAAATTTGCCAAGATGGAGATAATGTCACAAGATAATTTTATTCCCTGTAATGGATTTGACAAGATTTTGATCTGTTCAATTATTATGACTAAAAATGTGAATGATTTTAATCACTACAACAATATGGTAGGTATCAATCATGTCTTCAAATTTCTTGCCATTCTTAATGTTGAAATAGACAAAATATGTGGGTGTATCATTGAAAGAAACCATATTCCTCCTGTTGATGAGGCATGTGATACAGGCTATCGAGAAGATAGTTGTTGACAAGTGAGGTTGGGGAAGAAGACATTTGTTACCAACGGGATCTGCGGAGCACTTGTAATGAAGCCTTTGTTAACCATAAAACTACCCAAATTCATGTGGAATTAATGATAAATTTACAATGTGATTTCTGTGGCAAGCTAAGACACTTTGGATGCATGTTGGAAGTTCCATGATAAGCCATAAAATGGAAAAGGTAAGCAACTTAGGTGAGTAGTCTAATTATGCTCCGTGGTATTGTGCTCCTCCCACTACCAAAGAAGCTGACTCCAGTCCATGTAGTAAGGTGTAAATGAATTTTCTTTTAAAACAACCAAAGTTCCATTCATCAACAAGTATTCTTAGTAGTTATCTGACACACACACAAGTTGTAATCCCTTTATGACGCAACACGAGTCTATAGGTTGCGGGGGACCGATGCCCAAATCCTAAATGTAATGCAAGCAATCACACGATGAATGCAATGGACCTACGATGACACTAAAATGACGAGCAAGCATAATGCGCATGCAAATGATTTGGTCCAATTGCAATCTCACCACAAGCAAATTAATTATGATAAAGATTTCAAACAACCGTCCAGTTGTTCACAAGATTAATTGAGAAATAGCAAGTTAAAGTCCACAACTAATTGAGGCGCAATTAATTTAAGCACACAACGAATAGGACCTGCAAATCACGAGATATCACAGTACTAAAAGTAGATATAAGGTAGCATCCAACTAAACATGTGTCTGAATATACAATAAAAGAAACAGTAATTCCAAATAACGACTTACGCATGCAGGCGTCGGCAAAATGAAGTGAGGGAGAGGATTTTTGGGCTACTGAGGTTTGTAATGCGGCTACTGGAACACTGTAATTACGTGTATGACAAGGCAAGGTTGGGCTGATTTGCGTGGAAGGAGAACTGTGAAGGGAAAGTGCTTATGCGGGCTGCTGGACAGTGGTAGGGAAGGGCTCCAGAAGGGTAATCACTGAAATAAGTCTACTATGGGTGAGGAGAAGGGCTGGGAGAGGGTTTTGGGGGTGCAATGGGCTTAGGTTGTAGGGTGGGGGAAGCGGTTTGATGGGGCTTGGTGGCGGACACGAGCTTTGGTTCTGAGCGGGGGGAGTTCAGGCGTAGGCTTCGACGGGAGAAAAGCAGGGGGCGAAAGAGAGGAGATGGGGTAGGTTTACTGGAATCGGCGGCGGCTCAGACGCAGGTTGGATGGGAGAGAACGAAGGGAACCGAGGCTGTCGGAGGGGGAAATCCAGATGTCGCTCCAGGAACCACTTGGCGTCGCAACAAGGAAGACTGGCGGTTTCAATGAATTCCAAAACCCATGGTAGCTCCCCCTCCCCCCCCCCCCCCCACTCAACCACAACCTGTATAAATAAGTCATAACTAAACTAGGGCACCCGGATCAGACAACTCAAAATGTCCAAGCCGATCGGGTGTTAAACGACTCAAAAATATAAAATAAATACATGAAATCGACTCGAAACAACCATCCGGACGCATCTGTGGACTCGGAGTGGCCTAATGAGTAGCGTATCACCGCGATCTCTATCACTTTACCTCGGTTTTTTCCAAGTTTAGTGCTCCTTGGATCATTGAGGTGATTTGACCATCTGACAAGTTTCTCTCAATTGTTCAATACAGATTATGTTGAGGTGCTGAAAATATTAGAATAGTTGCTGGTAGTTTCTCACTTATCGTTGGCTAATACCAAATTTAAATTTATAAAAACATTATTCTTAAATGTGTTCTTCATGTTCCTATAAAGATCATGTTACATTCTCATGAAAATTTTATCGTGGATCAAAACTATTTTTATTTGTTTCATGGAATGTTTCAGTGACATTTAGAGTCAATACAGTTTTTGTAAAGAAATGGTTTATGACCATTATAAATGATTATACATGATTGTACTGGTTGCATCTGTCAAGTGAAAATTCCAAAGTTCAACAACTTTTGGAAGGTTTTTTTGCTACATGGTTGAAGTTCAACTTCAAACTAAAAAATTGGCATTCTTTGCACTGATCATGAATGTGATTATTTTAGTAAATAGTTGAAAATTGTTTTGAAAGAAAATATATCATTCATCGGTCTACATGTTGTGAACACCTCAACTAAGCTGAGTTGTTGAGCGAAAAAATGATACATGGAGTCACAAGTGCTATTTTTTTCATGCATATTCTTGAGTAATATACAAGTTGAAGCTGTGTTAACTACTTATTTGATAAATAAAATGCAGCTTGTCTTTACTACATCTTCTTTCATAAGAGCATACATGTGTGAGAGGTAGATAGGAGAGTTCTAAGAAGAGAGGGAGAGTGAGACCATACAATAATGATTGTCCCAGTTGCCTAAACACTTATCTCCCCCTTATAGGGGGAGGGGGGAATGTGGGAGCATAACAAATCATCAGGGAGTTTTGTCAAAGATCTCTAGCTTGTTTGTTCAAAAACAGTATAGGAAGCAGTAAGGCCTGTTTGGCAGGACAAAAGAGCATTAACAATGGAACGACAAATGTTAGGTTGAAGCTGGGGTCACCATCCCGGAATGACCCGCAAAATGGCAGAAAGCCTCCATATGGAATGGTGATGCCAGAGCCGAGCTATTGGGAGTGGGGGTCTTCATTATGCCTACGACGGCGTCACAACGGAACACTAACGGCCACACAAACAACAATAGAGTGACTCGAACTGGAAACATATATGATAACTGCACATTTGTTGGTGGCAATTTGGTTACTTTGAGGTGTTAACAAAAAATAGAAAGTTGTGCCAAGAAGCATCAAAGGGTCAAGGTTTGGTGGATCTTCATGTACCTTCAGGGCTAGGTGATGTTGAAGTGATATCATTTGTCTTGGTTCATGACTTCATCTTTTTATATGTTTGTAGGCTCTTGTTTGGTGGTGAGTGGGGTCCAAGGAAGATTCAGATGCAGTTGTTGATTTAGAGTTCTTTAGCCCTTATGTTGTTTATGTTGTCGTCATGTGAGAAAATGCTGGGTGTCTTTTGGGACACTGGGAAGATATTGGTTGAAAGTAATGCTTACTAAGGTGGTGGTAAATAGATACAATGATTGGGAGCAGATTGTCCTCTAGATATGTTTTTCTTATCTCCAAAACGTTAACCTTCTTTATACTACAGACGTCTATAATTTGGATGTTTGATGGGGATCTTATGGAAGTGTTGAAACTATTTTTTTTTACAGTGGAGGAAATTGGTGATATGTGGTAGATGCTGTTGTGATTTGAAGACCCTTGGAATTTTTGGCAAATCCTTTTCAAGTTGTGTGTGTGTGTGTGTGGGGGGGGGGGGGGGTGATGCATTTTCGACTGCATCATTTGAGTTTCAAAATCCTTGAACTTCAGAAGAGGAACATTTAAGCCCTACTCTCAGGCATGATCTAACGGAAAATAGAGCTATGAATTTTGACCCCGAGCTCATAAGGGATGCATTGAATCCCCGACGCTAAATGGAGCTGTTGTTCCAAGGGTTTATTATGCTTGGGATTGATCTCCTATGACCTATTTTATTAAGCTTTATATTATGTTTTCATTTAAAACCTTGAAAGGATTTATTTTGTAATTATTTAATTTGACTATTACATATAATATTTTTTTATTATTCGGGTGGGTGATAGGGGTAGGGGGTAGGTGTTACAGAAGGGGACGACGCAGACCTTAAAGGTGCCGACACTACTTGACAAGTCTATTCATGAAGGAAGCTAATTAGAGCATGAGCCGATCAATGGCGGGACGTTTCTTTAGGATGTTATGTTTTCAATGTTGGTTTATCTTATTTACTTTTGCCATTATGAGGGATCTATATATCTCCACTTCTTGTATTGTGTTTATCTTGGACTTATGTGCTTAAATTGAAAAGAGCCTAGGGTTAGCTAAGAGGATTTATCTTAGCATTATCTCCATTTCGTTTTCCCTCTTCATGTCGATGCCCTAGGCGGTATCGTTGGTACATCCTGCTCTTCCGCCCACCTTCCTTCTAGTCATTGGGTCCTAGTACTGCGTTCGCCCTATCTTGCATCATGTCCTCGCTCGCCCCCTAATGGATCGTCGGCCCAGACCTCGCGCCCGTCCTGCATTGTGCGACGTCGTCGTTTCTTCTACTTCACAATCGCGCGCCGCTCGTTGATCACTTGTTGCACTTACCGCTCCCCCGCGCGACTTTCATCGCAGCTCTTGCCGATCGCTAGCTCCTTCCTCACGTCGCCCGACCCCCCACACCATGATGGATAACCGCTTGGACACTGACGAACACCGTCTGGACTAGAAGTCCTCCGCCCTTGATTGTCCACTGGCACGGTCCGTGAGGGATGTCTGTGGCTTACTTGGATTGACAGACTATTACCGCCGCTTCATTCAAGATTATGGCACGTTGCTCTTCCTCTCACGTGGCTGCTCCGCAAGACTGCCGCCCTCACCTTCCACTTGTCCACAGAGGTGACCACCATATTCCCGACCTTACAACTTGCCTTGGTGATGGCGCTGGTCCTCGCAATATCAGATTTTTCTTTGACCCTCACAGTGGAGTGCGACGCCTCAGGCACCAACGTTAGAGCAATCCTCATGCAGGCCGGTCGGCCCATATCTTATTTCAGCAGGTCTTTTTCCGCGAATATTCTTTCCCGCTCCACCTACGACAATGAATTGATGGAACTTGTTCTCGCAGTCCAACACTGGTGGCCTTATCTTTTATGGCGGCCCTTCATCGTGCGGACGGACCCCCATAGCTTATGCTACCTCCTTGGTCAGAAGATGTCTACTCCCTCCTCCCAACAAGTCTGGATGAAGAAATTGTTGGGGTGTGACTTTACTGTCGAGTTCCGTTCTGGCAAGACGAACTTGGCGGCGGTCGAGCTTTCTTGCGAACCAGGGGCCGCCGAGCTTGCTAACCACCTGCTTGAAGGATTGAGATTGGTATAAGACACAACATTAGTAATAAGATGTCGTGTATTCCACCTAACCCTCATTTGCATTGCAATGAGTACATCCGGGTCCGAATCTACTTGGGTGAAGGGGAAAGAGTTGTCCTAGGAGTTGACATTGGGGTCTTTGGAGTAGAAGAAGCAACGAGGTGGTGTGTGTGTGTGTGGGGGGGGGGGGGTAGGGCGCCGATCATAATGACAAAGAAAAGAGAAAAGAGGATGTAAATGTGCAGGAGGTGGTGTCAGCTGGGGATATTTGGTGGAGGAGCATGAATGTTCGGAAATGATGAGACAGAGGCAGGGGGGAGGTGGTAGAGAGAGGAACGGGATCTCGAGAGTAAGAGATCCATCGCCCTTTGGGAAATAAGGGGTAAACTCAAGGAATGTGACATCCACATAGACACATTGACGTTTGTAGATAGGGTCAAAACAACGATATTCTGAGTAGTATAATGCCCCACGAAGATACACTTGGTGGTGCGAGTAGAGATTTCCCCCCGACTAGAGGCTGAAGTGTAGACGGAAGCAGTACAACAAAATACACTCCCTTTGCATGGCAATGCCTATGGTAGTGTTTAAGTGGATCCTGCTACTTCTTCTCGAACCATACTATTATTTTCTTTATGATTATTGGATCAAATCATTAAATCATTTTTTTCTCTTTGAATCTCTTGAGTTTTTCTTTCTACACGTATTTTTTTCGGGGGGGGGGGGACCCCATTGTGGCATGGGTGTTACATCACGTACGAAACTTAATAACATTCCGCTTATGCAAATGGCACGTATTGTTGCATCTCTTCCGAGACCTGCATCCTTTATCATAACCTCTGCTCGTTGCATACCCTTCATCAACTACTGTACGAATAACCTTTAATACAGTTGCTTGAGCTGCATATGGTGTTCCTTTTCTTGCTACTCTGAATCCAGAAGTACCCGTAGAAGCCCAAGAAACCACTCGACGTTGCACGTCTGTAACAATTATAATAATATTGTTGAAACTCGCTTGAACATGAACAACTCCTTTTGGTATTCTACGTTCATTATTATGTAAACCACTCTGGACATTCTTACGTAAACCAATTTTTATTATAGGTTTTGTCATATTTTATTATATCATATTCATAAGACTAAAAAGAATCATAAATTTACAGAATCATATGAGGATATCCATTTTATATGAAAATGAATCCTTTCTTTTTTTCTTTTTACATATACATTAGTTTTTCTTTGAAAGAGTGCTTTATTTAGAACTTCAGAAATCAGAAGTATTACCCCTATCTCTATTTGTCTCATATTGAAACAAATTATGAGTGAGGGAAGGAGTACCCTCTGGATGAAGAAGATAAAAATGTGTCTTACCCATTAGACTATAAGAAGTTCGATGATTATTGAGAAAACAAGAGATGAGAATCATATGGCGTCATAGGACTATAGGAGTGAGGAACATTCATCTTACACAAGAGTGTCCGAACAACATCTAGGAGATGCCGATTTTTTTCTTTCCATCACTCCATTTTGCTGGGATATACACACAACTGGTATGTTGAATTATACCATTGGAGGAGAAACATGAGAACTACTAACTCGTGTATTCCTTTGCATTATCAGTCTGAATATTTTTTATGAATAAACCAAACTGAGTGCGAATTTCATTATAAAACTTATAGAAAATAGCGAAGAGTTCAATTGTTCATCTCCTTTAAAAGAGCACTCAAGCACATCAAGAAAAACCATCAATAAAAATAACAAAATGCAAACATCTGTTGCCAACATACTTGGTGGGACTAGGACCCTCAGATGTCCGAACAAACAAAGTCAATCAGACGAACTGAACTCTTACAAAGTTTGTTATTGAAAGTAGTGTGATGATGATTGCAATATTGATAAGCTTAACAATCTAAAATGGAAGTTGACTGAAAAAACAGCAGGAGCTAGTGGCAGAGATGTAGTGGAGAATGACTAAGATGGTGATACCATTGAAACAAAGAAGTTGAGACGACATATGCTGAGAAAGTGGGAATATTGTCCAGGTAGTAGAGGCTATCACGTTCAATCCAAATATCAATCGTCCTCTTTAATTGAAAGTCCTGAAAATAGCATGTAGTAAGAGAAATTTGAAACGTATAGAGTTTCGTCCAACTGGAGAAGGGAGGTAGTAGTAACAACTTCAGTTCCACAAACTAGAGTAGATGAATCATCAATCACAAATATCAATTGTAACAGTTATGCTTCTCGAGGTGAGAGAAGATAAGAGAGTTCCTATTCATATAATTGGTGGCATTGGAGTTGATGAGTCACTTACTCTCCGTAGCAACATGCACATTACTTGAAGAAGTGACAATGGATTCAAATTGCTTGGAAACACTGATCAGAACCTCAGTATCCGTTGAAGAGAACCATCGACTAGATTCGGGCGGCGGTGTGGATGGGTCGGAGAAGGACAGACTCAATAATACTGACATAAGCTTGAGGACAAAGGTAAGGATGCTTCGTAAAACATTGCTCGACAAGATGACCAAGCCGCCCTCGGGTTGTGCTCCTTGACAAGCTGCATGAGCATAATTGTCCGAGGGTGGAGGTGATATTCTTGGAGGTCTATATAAATGAGTGATAACTACAAAGATGTGAGTGGTAGTAGCATCCAATGTGAGTGTCAGATTCTCCTAAGATTTGTTGGCATATCAATTTGTGAGAGTGCGGAAGATAAAGAAGGTAACACACCACAAGGAGTTCCTGAAAGTGTTGCTGCTGAGTTGCAAGGTCAGCAAAAACAGGTAGATGTTGGAGTGGTTTGCATTAAGGGAGTGAACTTCTGAATACACGAGATCGGGAGAGAGTGTTGGTCGAGTTAAGAGATATGAGTAGATTGTGTAGATGCGAGAGATTTTGGTACCCTTGGAGTAAAGGGCTACAAAATGGTCCCACACAACCTTCACAGTTTCAGGAGTTCATTACGGGCGATGATATAAAAACACTCATCAATGAGACTGTTTGCAAGATAAGTTCGAACAAGTGCATCACTGGTATCCCTTTCAACATAGGTGTGGGATGTAGGGTTTGGAGGGGTGTCAGTGAGATGTTGTCCTTTGTGTTGAGAGCACACAAGAAAGGTGAAAGAAAAACTCCAATCAGGATAATTTAGTCTGATTAATTTGTAAGTCATTATGAGGTTACCGAACATTGAAAAGAAGTGTGGGGGTAGGAGCAATTGTCACAAGATCAAGAGGGAGCGGTAGAGTGGACATACTTCATTGTAGGAGAGAGATGCAAGAAGTCTGATGGCGGAGTCAGTAGGCTCAGTTGCCGGGAAGTGCAACACTCGGTTGTTGGCGAGCTTGGAGAGCTCGAAGATGTTTCATATCAACGAGCTTGTAGGAAGGGTGCACCTTGCAGGAGGAGTCTCACGTAGGAAGTCACGACAGGAGAGATCCCAGGACCAAACCACTCGATGATCCTCTATACAAGAGGAGCTATGAGGATCGCCGAGATCGGGGAGCAGCTGGCGAGATCAGAAGAATTCGTAAAAGGGCAAATGCATCCACAATTTCTCGCGTGAGACCCCCTTTTGGGCTTTTTACATGTGGGCATCAACATCCACAAATCCCAAGACATTACTCCTTATTTAGTGTTTTCAAAACACTATCTTTGTATATAAAAACATTGTAGTTTTTTGTAGAAACTATCATTTACCTTTTATGTGGGTATTCTGCTAGACTGAGATAGAAAAGATGAGAAAACAGAGACGATTTTTGAAATCAAATGAAACTAGCACGTCGTATTAGAGACATCCGATTTTCTTTCTTCCTTGAGGCCGTTAAACAGACCGTGTTGGAGTTCCAGACGTTCATGTGAATATTTATAGAGATGCGAATAGTTTTCTACGTTCAATCTTCTACAAACTCCTAGAACGAAAGTGGATTTCACTGTTCCGTCGTAAGTATAACTCTAATTTCTTGAATAGTTAATTTCATATGAATCTCGTGGGGATTTAGTGTAATCCGCTGCATATTCAATACCATTGAAACCCAACACTTATCACTTGATATCCACCAAAATGTTTCGAGTACTCTTATCCGAGGAACGTTCGTTGATATCTCTTCCATCACTTGATGTGAAGGGTGAGAAACTGTACATCAGAGAGAGTCACAGATGAGTGCGAGGTCGAAGGGATTGAGGACACAAAGAAAGGATGAGACTCGTCAAATGTGACATCACGTGAGATGCGAAGTCGGTGCGCAATGCGATCATAACATCGATAGCCCTTGTGCTCAGTACTGTATCCAAGAAAGATACAAGATACAGACTGAGCAGAGAGTTTGATATGCTCACATAGAGGAAGTAGAACATAACATTGACAACCAAAAACTCAAAGATGAGTATAATGTGGGGGTTGGGAGTACAGACACTCACTAGGACACTGATCTTGAAGAAAGGTGGAGGGTTGTAGGTTATTAAGGTAGACAACAACGAAAACAACCTCAGCTCAAAAGTGTGGAGGAACGTGGGAAGAGATGAGAAGAGTGTTGACTGTCTCTATGATGTGGCGACGCTTCCTTTCGGCGGTGCCATTCTGAGCGTGGGCACTAGAACAAACAAGCTGAAGGAGAGTACCGTGGGTAGCCAGCAAATCGCAAAAAACATGAGAGAGATACCTCCGAGTCAGAACAAAAAATGCGTATGAAATCAAAAAACTGGGTGCGCACCATAGCAAGGAAAGTAGCATAAATTTGAAAGAATTTAGAGTGAGAGTGCATAAAATAAATCTAACAATAACAAGAGTAATCATCAACAAAAATAATATAATACCGATGTCCGCCCTTCGATACAAAAGGTCCGGACCTCATGCATCTGGATGAACTAAATCAAAAAGACACTGAGACTTAGATTCACTAGTCTGATAAGAGAGTTGTAGCTGTTTTTTAATCTTACAACCCGTACAAGAGACCGATCAACAGAAACACGACCAAGGAAACCGGTACTGATGAGAGACGACGGACTCGAACCGCTTGGGTGACCAAGGCGGTGATGCCACAGAGAGAAGCCCACTAAAGGAATACAAAAGGAAAAGACAGCTGGTGATAATCGTGGGCAAAAAGCCCGGGGCCGAAAAGCACGCCCGGGGCCGAAAAGCCTGCCCGGGGCCGGCCCGGGAAAAGCCCGGCCCAAGCCCGGGCTTGGGGGCCTGAGCGGGCCCCCATTTTGGCTTGGTGCCCGGCCCGGGCCAAGCCCGACCTAGCCTGGGCACGACACTTAGCCCGACAGAATATCCCGCCTCTTGGCGGGATTTCAATTGAAATCCAGCCAACCGACGGGATTTCCTATTGGAAATTATTTCCCGCCATTTCCCAATTTAGGCGGGATTAATACTGCCTAAATTAGCATTTAGGCGGGATTAATCTCGATTTAGCGGGATTAATCCCAATTTAGCGGGATTAGTCCGGATTTAGCTGGATTAATCCCGATTTAGCGGGATTAATCCCGCCTAAACAGGGATTTAGGCGGGATTAATCCCGCCTAATGTTAAATCAGGCCGGGCCGGGCCGGGCCGGCCTGAAGGGCCTTATCAGGCCCCCTCTTAGAGAGGGTGCCTGAGCCCGGCCCGACTTAAGCTAGAGCCCAGGCCCCTGGCCCGATCGGGACCGGCCCGATCGGGCTTTATGTACATGACTAGCTGGTGATGAGGAGGTCAATAGAATATGGAGACGATCAAGGACGTATACTCCGTTACGACGACCAACTCCAAGAAGTGTCTCTGTTAGACGGTCCTGCACATGGCACACAAATTCATCAAAAATAACAAGACAACCATGAGAGGTGAGTTGACTGGCGGATATAAGTTTCATGGATTACTTGAGTATGTGGGCACATCAGAGATATAGAAATGTGTAGTATGGAGGAGGCCACGATTGGTGATTGAGAGAATAGGTGGGTGGTATCATTGGTCATGTGAAAAGAGGCTACAGAGTCAAGCAACTAGTCAGAGGAAGAGATACCTGTAGGGCGAAGGCCACTGGCTGAGATGCAGAAACATCAGAAGTATCCGGTGAGAGCACAATGGTGGAGGAGCAATGCAGAGACCCATGAGAGAGCTGCTGAGCAATCTGCTGGGCAAGCTCAGAAACAGAGTGACCGCACTATTGCGGAGAAGTGAGCTAAAGGAGCACCAGGAACACTGATGCGGCACAGGCATCAACACCTGCCCACCACCCTGGAGTCCCACCAGGGGGCCCACCTGGAGTCAGCACCAGGCGGCTTTCATCAGGGCCGCGGCTCGTACACCCCAACCAACTCTCCGCCATGGAATCACCACCATGCGACAGGTTGTTGAGGCCGGGACTCGGCCCCCTGGTGGGACTCCAGGGTGGCGGGCAGGTGCTGATGCCTGTGCCGCATCAAACACGCTGCTAATCAGACTACTGAGCCCTCTGAAGCTTGCGACACTCAGATTTGACGTGTCCAAGTCATTGACAGTAGTGACAACGGACGTGTTGACGACGAGGACCACCAGACTGAGCAGTAGATATCAGAGGACGAGGAACAGGCCGTACCGACATACTGTAACCCGATAAAGGCAGCAGAGGAGTACTCACAGGAGTGGATTGTAGTGCTCGGGACCAGTAAGAACAGCATGAGTCAGTACACCAGAAGGAGCAGCAGTGTCCAATGAGTGTAGACGAGTCTCTTCAGCGATTACCAAGGTCAGCGTTTCACTGAGAGAAGGTGGAGGATCCCGGTGCAGAAGTTGGACGCGAACATGCTCGAACTCAGGCGTAAGCGCATAAGAAACTCATACATGTGCTAAAAATCACGATCCCGAGACGTGACAGCACACTGTGGACAAGTAGGGCAGCGAGAATGAGCATCTCATCACACTGACGCCAGAGGTCCAGGAGCTCAACAAAGAAGGCTTGTATAGAACGATCACGATGGTAGCATACGCCAAGGGCCTGGAACAGAGAGTAGCGCAGGGCCTGACTAGATGGCATGTAGAGACAACGCAAGTGATTCCATATCGCCTTGGCCGGAGCGAGCTCATACACGATTATGCGAATGGGAAGCTCGCAGGACTGACATATGTCAACTATCACACGAGAGTCATCCGAGCACCACTTGGCCATGTCGGAGCGCTAAACAGAGGCGGCGGTGCTAATAGGGGAAGAGTCGGTCACAGTACTGTTAGCCTGTGGAGGCGGAGTAAGCTCAGAGTCGTCAATGTGTCCCCATAGATCTAGGGTACAGAGGATCACGCCGACAGTGGCGGACCATGCTTTGTAGTTTCGTCCATCGAGAATGACATCGGCCTTCTGGAGAAAGGCAGAGGAGGCCATCGGGGATGCAGGAGATCAACCGGTGGAGTTCCAACGGCTGCAGAAGGCAGCGAATGGGGAGGGGGCCGACAGGGTTAGACAACGGAGAATCCAGCGGGCTGCAACACAACAATGCGATCCAGAAAACAACATGCTGCCGTAGGGAGCAAAGCCGGTAGGGGAGATCCAGTCGGCGATCCAGTCAAGCAGGTAGCTGTTGTAGAGAGAAAAGCAGGTAGCTGCGATGGGAAAGAACACCGAGAGTAACAGCAGGTAGCGGCGTCCAGTCGAGCGGTGAGAAGTGGCGGATGAACGACATAGACGATCTCTTCCTCGAAGCGATGGAGGCAATGACTGATTCGATAGGAGAGATCGGAAGAAGCGACGACGAGATCGGCCAGGAGCAGGGACGGGATCGAGCGGGGGAGCGACAGGATCGATCAATAGGAGCGACAGGATGAGCGGAGGAGACAAGATTGTTTAGCAAGAGCGGCCAGGGTTTTCGTGGCTCTGATACCATGATAGGATCGAGTGAATTATCTATTCACAAGAATAAGGAAAATATATATACATGTACAAAATAGGGTGTTCACAACACCCACGGTGAGCCTTAGTACACTATATCTAACAAACCACTCTATCCTAGTCAATTTTTTTTCTCTAATACCAATTGTCATTTAGTGTGAAATCAAAGGAGGTCCAAGTTGGACTTGGCACACCAATCATCAAACTCATTTTAAACCATGAAAATAAGCCCATAGAAGAGAGTCAATCACCTGGTATTATCATAAATTCCACCTTTCAGATGTGGGAGTGCACGCTAAACCCAATATTCCCATGTTCCTTATCAAGAAGTTCACTTAGAAAGTCAAATGTATAGAAGTGAAGCCATGATAGCTCGTGAAATTATCTTATATTTTTGACTGATATTATACTCACATTACATGTGTTTGGTATATGTGATAGAGTTAGAACTGTTAAAACTTCTGATTAATTTGCATCCTGTTGTGCTAACTACCGAATAGCTTTCGGAGTTTCAGGCATGAATTTTTCAAAAAAGTTTTGTACCTAGTGAAGATTTATTGATTTTCATTTGCATAATAGATTGGGGAGTGCAGGCAACTGTTAGTTGGGTGCTTTCGCAGTGTTTCGGCAGCGAGAATGTCTCCATTGTGGCAGAAGAAGACACACAAGCTTTGTCGAGAAAGGATGCTTCTGGTTTACTGGAATCCGTCGTCAAAGCTGTAAATGGATGCCTTGTCGAAGCTCACCAATATGGACTAAAAGCCCCTCAGAAGCCTCTTGGAAGTACTGATGTTCTTGAAGCCATAGGAAGATGTACCTCTAATGGTGGCCCTAAAGGAAGGTTTTGGGTGCTCGATCCTGTTGATGGAACCCTAGGTTTTGTTCGCGGGGACCAATATGCCATCGCTTTAGCCTTAATAGAAGATGGAGAGGTTGTCCTTGGTGTTCTCGGATGTCCAAACTATCCAATGAAGAAGCGGTGGCTAAATTTCCATCAACGGTATTACCGGCTCATGTCAAAATTATCTCCGCCCGTCGCAGGATCTTGGCATAAAGGATGCGTAATGTATGCGATGAAGGGAAGCAGGGAGGCTTGGATGCAGCCACTTGTCGAGGATCATAGCAAACTTGGATTGAACAATGTATCCGCAAGGCCAATCAAAGTATCGTCTGTTGATGATCCGGCTTTTGCAACTTTCTGTGAACCAGTTGAGAAATCAAACTCGAGGCACTCGTTTACTGCTGGATTGGCACAAAGTGTTGGTCTGAGGTATGTTCACTGTGAGATAGTTTCATTTCTCTCATTGAAAAATGTTTTTTTGATCTCTCACTCCTATTCGGGAATTTCTTGCAAGATCACGTATAGTATAGTTAAGCAAAACTCTAGCCATTAAAGCCCTATTTGGAAGAGTGGTGGCAGTTGTGAATGCAATTTTTAAAAACTCAGGTAACATGTGCGCATGTGTGGTCACGAACGTTATTTCTCCAAAACAAAATGCCACTAACTTGTAGGTTTGGCCAGGCTTTATCGGTCATGAAACCCAGAAAGTGAAATTTGAGTAAAAAATATTTCACGAAAGTTCCAAACGCAGATAAAATGCCACCAATGCATTTTCCATCACATATTCACATGGCTACTCCTCAATTGTCATAGTTGTCCCAAACAGAGCTATGTTTCTTTTGTTGTAACGGCTGGAATACTCTAGATGGTGACATTCTCAAAAAGTTCAACCAGGGGGACAAAGCCGTTGTCGCATGGTACCATAATGAACAATTTCCCAGTGGCTGAAAATAACAACTTTCCTTTTGTTTGAACATATCTCAGCTGTCCAAGTTTCCAAGTTTGAAATAATAATAATGCTGTAAACATTGCTTGAGCCAGCTCATATAATAGATGTTTTATAAAGTGGACCATATGTCGAAGTTCAAGAAACAGTTGAATTGATCATCTTGTAGGGATTCATAGATATTGAGATTAGTTGTCCCCCTTTTGACATATTTTGATAGGGAGGGCCTTTTCCTTTATTGTAGGGGTTCATAGATATTGAGATTAGTTGTTCATCAAGAAACTATAGCAGCCTCGTGCATTTAATATAGATCCTAGAATCTCTACCCACAACCAATTAGTTTTATGCTAGATGCTTAGGTTCTAAAATGATATAACTAGGCTTAACAGCCAATGCTATCCAGCTAAAAAAAGCCATCCACGTGTCATGGGGATCGACCGCACGTTTGTGATCGAAATCGATCAGGCCACCACGTGGCGAAACCCGTTTTTGCAGATTTGCCATAGATTTGTCAATCGGATCAGTGATCCGAGACCGTGAGCGCGTCCATTTTCATTTTATATGTATTTTTAAATATTTTTTGGTGTTGTATTTATATGATTTTGGACCCCGGCCATTGCTGATGATCATAGTCATTCACGCTGGGTGCCCAACTGCCCCTTCTCATTATAAATAGGGGCGGATGTCCAGGTTTTCAGGGATTGCAGAGTTTGTGAGAGATTCCAGATTTCGGCAATCATTCGTGGTGCGACGCCGTGAGCCCGGGGTGCGAAGCTTCGACTTATTTTCATTTATTCATTTTTCAATTCACTGTTCCTCTCTCTTATTCCTGTGAACCAGCCCACGATCCGCTGTTGGCTTGAAGAAAACCGCCCTAACTCCCTCAATCGACCACGATCCCCTTCAGTCGAAAGGAGGAAACCGCTGCTAGCCATCTTCTTCTTCCCCTGCTACATTCCTGACCCCTCAATCTATGCATCCACTCCCTGTTTGTCTTCTTCGCTCAATCCCGCATTCAGCATGCCCGATCCGGCTGCAGGAAGTCAACCCGTCAAGTTGTCCAACCGCCGTATTTCCCCGTCGATCTAGTTCCCCTGTCTTTCCACCACTCTACTTCAACCCGTCAGCCACCAGCGACTGCATTAACTCCACTGTCAGTTGTTACGCATCCTCCGTCAGTTATCTTCTATTATATTATGGTTATTATTTATATGTTGAGTTACATGTGGAGTCAAGTCGTTGTATCGAGTCATGTAGCATTTAGGTGTTTTCAATATTTGTTTTATGTTTGTGTTATTTACTATTATGCCATCAACAACTTTATATATATGGCCCTTGGGGTCATGTAATAGGTATGCAAGAAATTAATCAAGTTCTCTTTATCTCTCTAACTTCCCCTCTCTCTAGTTCTTCTCTCCTCACCCCTCCCTTCTAGGGTTTTCTTCTTCTCTCATCTCCTCCACTATTTCTAGGGATTTAATCTCTTGTATCCTCCACCCGCAGCCCTCCGACAACCCACCAAAATAGGCACGTAACAAACTTAGTATCAGAGTTATCATTGCTCGGCTCGGCTCTTTCGCTGCTCCACCTCCCGCCGCCTCCGCCGTTTCTGCAGTTTTTTCATCGTCTTCTGCGTCCACCACAAACCCGACATCGTCCAAGAAGCACTCGACAAGTTCCGCCGACCCCCCAACGTTGTTCTGCTTCCACCGTTTTCACAAGCCCAATATTTCAGAGCCTTTAGCTTTGCCACCGTCCGTTCATAGTTGTCGCTCCTTCCGCTATTTCCGTAACCCAGAGCCGCAACAGAGCCTTCAACGGGTCTCCATCTCCATCGATCAATCCTCCTGTGTGCCGGCTTCTGCTCGCTCCACGCCGGCAGGGAAGCCCCACAACATTCTGCACGACCTACAACAGCTCAGTCCAACCAATAGTCGCTCCTCTGCGTCAGGCGTCCGTTGCTTCTTGCTCGCCTTGGCCGCCCGTCCCTCTGTTTCCAATTTCCCCTCTCCATCGAGTCCCTTGATCCACCCGCCAGGCGTGGTCTCCTCTGTCAGCTCAGCATGACTTTTAAATTATTTCAGTCACATCCTACTTTTCCTTCTTATTTTACCTCCCCAACCCGCCTTTCCTTTTTTTATTATATTAAAAAAATCCAATTTCCCCTCCTGCACGCTGCCTATCCTCCTTCCAACACACCTTCCTCTTTTTCTTCTTCTATTAATTTCTTTACACCTTGAACCCACATTAGCCGTACCCCCAATCTTTCCACTTTTTTTTTTCTTTCCTTACTTTTTTTCCTCTTTCCTAAAGCCAGCTGTCCCACGCAAATCTCCCCTATTTTTTTATTCTGGCATCCCATCCCTTCTATCTTTTATATTTAATTTTTTTTCTAATCCTCATATCCCATCCACCCCCTTCTCTTAATAATTAACTAACTATTTAATTAGTTAATTAATGAACCCACTTTTCTATCATGTCGCTTACCGCTGCTGACCGCATTGAGCTCCTCGCCACTCTTGCCATACTGGACCGTCGTATAGCTCATCGGGAGGCTCGAATCGGCCACGCCGATGCTCACCTCGACCTCACGCTCGACGCCCTCTGCATGTCTCGCGACTCGTTGGTGGTTTTTCTGTCATCACCACCACCGGAGTTGGACTCGTCGCCTCCCCCTCCAATGATGGTGCCACCATCGTCCTCCGTTTTTCGTGACGAGCCGCCGCCTCCTCTACCAGCTCTTACTTTTCCAACCCCGGCATTGCCGCCCCTTCCGGCCACATCACCACCGCCACCACTATCGTCGCCGCCACCTCCGTCGTCACCACTGTAATGACCCAAATCTCAACATGTATGAAAATAAAAAAATTATTTAATAAGCCCACATGAAGAGAAATAAAATCCGTGTCATGAGTTCAGAAATTTGTGCGTTCATTTGACGCAATCGTGTTGATGTACGAACTTGAAATGAGATGAAAAGATAAAATATTGAAAAATGTTAATTTAGTGTGTGAATAGTACAAATGGAGTGCAAATAAAAAAATGAGTTATAAATAAATAAAGAATTAAACTATAAAGAAGTAAATTGGTCTGTCAATAATTGAGAAGACGAAGAATTGAAATTTCATGAAATTTCATGAAATTTGGTGTGCTAATAGTAACTTATATGGATTAAGAGAAATTGAACCAAGAGTTAAACCTCATTATGTTGGGCGGTGGTAATTGGACTAGTCAATAGGAAATAAAAGATATGTCGAGCCTTTCACCCGCACTTATCGACTTCTCAGCAAACCCGCCACACTCATTTCTCTCCCAGGTCACCTGAGAAGTACCTGACGAGTGTCGGAAGCCGATAATGCCGCTGCTTGCCTAGAGCTCAAATCTCCTTAGTTTTTTGTGATTTATCCTTCTTTAGAAAGACAAGCTCTTCCTCTCCACTACTCTTATTTCTTTTATGATTTTTGTCTATGGATTGAAGAGAGCAGAATATCTAGGGTTTGAGTTTTTTTGGATTTCTTTTAAGTATTTTCTTATCAAAAGTTTCTGAATTGAATTTTCATGTCCTAATCCATGATTTCAAGTAATTTTAGTGAAGCCCTAGTTGAAGAAATATTAATTTCAAATTTCTAAGTGTGGTTAGTGTTGAAATTTCTTGGGGATTTTTGGTCTTGTTGCTCCTAATTGGCAAGATGAGGTTAGGAATGATGTTCCTTCACGAAAGAAGTGAGAAATCCTTTGTTTAAAAATTAGGGCAGCCAACTCCTAGTCCATTTAATACGCAATTGGCCTAATTAGGTCAAGTAGAACCTATCCAGTTGAGTTGTGTGATAGACAATAATTGAAGGTGTCAATTTGATGTTCTTGAAGTAATTAAGGATGGTACAATAATACCATGGTACATTATAGGTCATGGCTTCATAAGGAGCCGAGAGAAGCAATGTCGATGGTAGGAGGGACCAAGGAAAAGAAAAAACCAAGGTGAGTTCTTACCTCTTTATTGTGCTTAGCTTTAAATTATTTTTAGAATATACCTATATAGTTTTCATACAAAAAGTCTTTTAGTGAATGTGTCTTGACATGAAATTGAAATAGTTTGAATTTCGAATCATTGAGAAGAAAATGGAAATCGCTAAAAGATGTTAAATTCGAGCTAGCAAGCGATAAATTCTGAAGAAAATTATAAATACAACACACCTGTCGAAATCAAAATAAATATGAATATTAAAAACGACATATTAATAAGGACATGAAAAGAAAGAATAGAAAGGATAAAAGACGAATAAAAGATGATGCATATGGAAATAATAAGGGTTAACCCAGTGCTGTGGGGGGGGGGGGGGAGGTGAATGCCCATGTCAGAATACTTTTGGGATTTATATTTGCGCCATTGAAAGCCAGAAACCGTTGAAGGTCGGGGGTCGTTGAAGACCCAGATGCATTTCAATCTACTCTCATGATTTCCTAAATTAATAACATGATATTTGAGAAAGTTGAACCAAATAATTGAATATGAAGAAAGATTCTGATGATTGAAAGTGAAACACATGAAATATGAACGAAGAATGGATATGAATGACAATATGAACAAATAAAAATTGAATATGAATGACGATATAAACAAATAAGATTTGAATATGAATGACGATATAAACAAATAAGATTTGAATATGGAAGACGAATAAGAATTGAAGTATGATATTGAAAACAAAATGACTGAGTTATGAATTCACTGAATATGAATATGAATGAAAAGAATATGAATAAAGAAATGAGATGTCCTTGAAGAACTTAAAAGAACCATGAAATTGAACGAATATAAGAATGTTGAATTATAAAGCTAATGTTGCATCACTATTGTATTGAACTGCATTCCTTATGACTATTTACTATACTGAAATCCAAATCCTTATGCATATTGCTACTGATGTTTATTGTCTGCATGAATAACAGTTAAAAAGTTATGTTATTCACTTAGTCATATTTTATGACTAAGCCCGTCGTCATTTTGTTTGGGTAACTGAGGTGAACCTGTGTACGAAAAAAAATTTAGTTGATCAAGAAAGAACGATAAAGAATCGCAACCAAATGAACCAAGACATGAGTTAAGTTTTTATTTTGTGTTTTATTTTGTACTCACTCTCCTTACTTCATCCCGGACGAACAACTTGAAATAAGCTTAGATATATAATTCTTGTGGGATCTGAATTGGGTCCTCACAACCGCCTCCTCTACCCCCTCTAACTCCACCGGCCCCTGTCGTGCCGCTTCCTCTGGGCATCTTACCACCTCCTTTCCCGGCTCTTGCTCCGCTAGCCCATGCCTTGCTGCTCCCACCGGCCACATCGCCGTTTCTTCTGCCGGCCTGTACTCCGGCGACCCCGACGGATCCATTCCTATTGCAGGCCATCGGCCCTTCGACCACCATGAGGCTACTACTCCCAGCCCCTCCCGCGGCCCCGACGAAGCAATTCCATATGCCGCCCATTTTACGGATGGCACCACCGATCCTCGTCGGCGTCATTGCCGCCGATACACGTTACCGCGCGTTGTTCTGGAGGGAGGTCAAGGTACCAGATGATCCGACCACCCGCATGGATCACGAGCTTGAGGGCAAGCTTGTTTTGAAGGACGGATGGAATGTTACGGATCCTTCGTCAGTTATCTCTTATTATATTATGATTATTATTTATATGTTGAGTTACATGTGGAGTCGAGTCGTTGTATTGAGTCATGTAACATTTATGTGTTTTCAATATTTATTATATGTTTGTATTATTTACTATTATGCCATCAACACCTTTATATATAGGGCCCTTGGGGTCATGTAATAGGTATGCAAGAAATTAATCAAGTTCTCTTTATCTCTCTAACTTTCTCTCTCTAGTTCTTCTTTGCTCACCCCTCCCTTCTAGGGTTTTCTTCTTTTCTCATCCCCTCCACCATTTCTAGTGATTTAATCCCTTGTATCCTCCACATGCAGCCATCCGACAACCCACCAAAATAGGCACGTAACACCCATCTCCTCCCACGCATAGTTTCACATCTTCCGTTCCTCCGCTGGAACCCAACACCAGCCATCGCTTCCGGTATCCTCCCGCTTGCCTATACCGACACCTCCCTCCCACTGTAAACCTGGAGCTTCCCTGCGATAGTTTCATGCAAAACTATTTGTCCCATTCTCTTCCTTGTCGTTCTCCCCGTTCCTTCTCAAAAATGCTCAATTTCTTCACTTGTTTTGTCTGTACAACAGTCGGGAGTCACGTTTTCCCGTGAACTTTCCTGTTTTCTCCCTTTCCCCATTGTCTGACGTGGAACCACAACCAATGAGGGGGAACACTTCCTTGTTCTGAAATCTACAGCAACCACACCCTCCCCATTTTCTGATTCAACCATATCCTACATTTCCTGGAGCCACTACCCCTGAAACAGCTGTAGTCAACATTCCAGTCTCTTGGATGTCCACCTACATTCAAAGCCGGATCCGAGTATTTGTGATTATCTTGTATTGTGTTATTTTTTGTAGTGAATATTGTGAGAGTACCTGTTTTTGTCTGTGAATTATTTTCGTTGCGTAGTTGTTCACACTTTTTTTTAAATCCTATAAATTTATTTGTGTAAAGCTGTGGTTAAAGGCACAACTTGTGACGACGAGCATGTTAATGCTTGTGTACCTCAATGTGTTGATGAACATTGCGTTGTTTGCTTGACTAGTATAATTGTATTTGCTAAAATCTGTTTTTTCCGGAATAATTTAAACTTGCTTGCATCATTTAGCCATGACTGGATCACATTCATTCCGCACACCCACTTAGCTTTACATTAGCGTGTCGACACCAACATATTCATACCAGACCGTCCTGCGTCAGTTTGGTATCAGGCCCCAGGTTAGGGCTCACTTTAAAATACGCGGGTCTACATGTTTTGTCACCCAATGTATTATTATAATGGTCGTCACTACACTAATCCTTTATTTGAGGATCACGAGTCCACTTACACCCACTCCCATAGAGCTCCATCAGGGAAATCTTTACGATACCTCGATGATAATCCTCGATCACAAAATGTCACTTCCAGAGATCGTGTTGATCCACCGATACGATCCCACTATGTTAGATACGATCGATATGATGATTATCGTCGTTCTTATCCCCGTACTCGAGTGGATTCTATTGATCCTTCGACGCGTTATTATGATGATAGAGTTCAGTATCGCTCAAGTCATCCACTCTACACATCTCCTCTAGTTGAGGAACCTGAGTCTATATATGCACAACCACCTCCGCACGTTCGTAGGCCCCACGTCCACCCACGAGTACAAAGAGATTATGTTTTGGACGACCGTCTCGACGATCTTCAAATATCCTATTGATGTCACCTTTATCAATATTACAACACTCGAAGTGATCTTTCTAGTGTTCCGAAGATGGACATGATGGAGACAGAATTTCAACAATGGGTACTTAAGATGTTTGATCAACTAGATGCACAAGTTGATGACCTACGCACCCGCGTTGCGCCATTGAGAGTCGGTCAAGGAACTCCACTTCCCAAAGCAGGGAAACTTCACCCACTCCATCTGATATTCTATCTGAGGCAGATCCGACTACCCTCCCAACACAGGATGTGTGAAGTCAATCTCCACGAGAGTCTGCTCCACTTAGAGAGCCTGCCGTTGATACTCCATCTATTAGCTCTATATTGAGTGTGGACTTTTTGCACACTTCACTCGATGACACACCAAGTCACATCATGATCGAGAGCCGAGAGCTTAGTAGTGATCTTGAGGTAGTCAATTATCCCCTTTCCAGGAGCACGACTCCTTCTGATGGTTTGCTTCTAGAGGACCATCACTCTATTGATGGATTCTTTAATGACACCCCCTATTAATTCTCCAGATGAACCGCCATGTCCTTGCGTGGGATGAGATTCATGTAAGTGACACACTAGAGTCGCATCATAGTGTTGATGCCCACGATTTTTTACTTTGGTGATCGACGTTTATATAAGAGCATTCTCGATATTTTTGGTGCATACGTAAGTACTCGTCGCATTTGTGATGAATTTTATTTAGCCCCATATGGAGAACCCCGGTATGAGCCACATGTTGATCCACCGCTCATTTGGAAGATGTCCATCTTTAGTAGGATACTCGAGTTTGAGAGTGCGCTTATTGACTCACCGATCTTATGTCCCACTACTCGCACTTGCAAAGACAGTTTGCGCACTGTATTGACACATCTTACTACTGATGTCTCAGATGTTCATTTGAGTGTTCATCGCCCCCGCGAAGAATTCTTCTATGACCCACAATTTGAACCCTCTGATCACGTCCCTATTTTAGGAGTTTCTTATTGTATCTAAAATCCTCGGCATACTGAGTTAGTCATGTTAGAAGTTCACATTTTACATTTGTTGTTTGTTCACTTTCATTTTATTGCATGATTCGTCCGTGTTGTGCAAGTCACACATGTTTGTTTTGCTTCATTTGCATGAAATGCATGAATTAATCTGTAAGAAAGCTACTAGCAATGCTGAATTATATAAGGTATAAGTAGATATGGACAAACATGAACAAGATTTTCGGTTGTGTGAGCATGTCATGGTCGGACTTTGCAAGGAGGGACTCCCAAAAGGAGCCGTTACTAAACTACAACTTAAGCGAATGAGTCTTTATAGGATTATAAAGAGAGTTGGAACAAATGTCTACGAGATCAATTTCCCTGCAAATATGAGTATTCATCCTGTATTTAATACAAAAATTTGGCACATTACTTTGAATCTCTCGAGCATAGGGACCCATACCTCAAGGTTTTGTAACACCCCCTAGGAACCCATACCTTGAGTTTCTTTTGACACCCTTCCAGTTTCAGCTTCCCACTTCCCATGTATACCATGAACGAGCACCCATGGTTTGCCCACACCTCCTATGATTCTACCGGGTTTTGTGGATCCACCAGGACGAGAGGTGAGAGATGAGAGCATTAGTGATATTGTGATGAACGAGTGCACCACCACTACAGACGGTCCTTCTTGCCGTTACATGGTGCACTGGAGTGGACACTACACCTTTGATGGTGCTTGGTTATTGGCGACCAGTGCTTGTTGGACTTACCCCTCGATTTTCGACTATAACATATTCATCTTCATTCCTCGGAGATGAATGTTTTTCAGTCGGGAGAATTGATGAGGATCGACCATACGTTTGTGATCGGAGTCGACCGTACGTTCGTGATCGGAGGAGATCGGGCAACCACGTGGCGGGACCCACTTTTGCAGATTTGTCATGGATTCGTCGATCGGATCAGCGATCCGAGACCGCTAGCGCGTCCGGAGTGTCTGTTTTCATTCGATATGTATTTTTTATAATTTTTGGAGTTGTATTTATATTATTTTGGACACCATGCGTAACGGATGATCGTAGTCGTTCACGTCGGGTTCCCAACCGCCCCTTTCATTATAAATAGGGGCGGATGTCCAGGTTTTCAAGGATTGCTGAATTTGTGAGAGATTACAAATTTCAGCAATCATTTGTGGTGCGACACCGCGAGTCCGGGGTGAGAAGCTTCGGATTATTTTCATTTATTCATTTTCAATTCACTGTTCCTCTCTCTTATTCCCATGAATAATTAAAACTTGTTGAGCCGCGGTCAACATTCCAGTCTCTTGGATGCACGCACACCTACATTCGTTGTTGGATCCCCGTATTTGTGAGTATCTTGTATTGTGTTATTTTTTTTGTAGTAAATATTGTGAGAGTACCTATATTTGTTTGTGAATTAGATTCGTTGCGTAGTTGCTCACACTTTTTTTAAATCCTATAAATTTATTCGTGTAAAGCTGTGGTTAAAAGCACTACTTGTGACGACGAGCATGTTAATTCTTGTGTACCTGAATGTGTTGATGACGTTGTGTTGTTTGCTTGACTTATATAATTATATTTGCTAAAGTCTATTTTCCGGAATAATTAAAACTTGCATGCATCATTTATGCATGACTGGATCACATTCATTCCGCGCACCCACTTAGCTTTACATTAGCGTGTAGGCACCAAAATATTCACATCAGACCATCCTGCATCAACGTTTTAGAGGTCAAATACCCTACATGTATTGGGATGTATTGAGACTAGTCCCACATCGGAATACTATACAGCCTTATGCACTAAATATAAATCATGCTCCACTCCACCTACAACCAGTTTGTTTTAGGTGTTTAGATTCTAAAAGTTGGATCTATTGTTTTTATAATATCAGGTCGGATGATGATGACATTCTTGAGTTCAAATTTAATCTCATTTCCAGAGTTTCTGATACCGATAATAATATCTTTATTGCATATTTATTAATCTTTTCGTCAGAAAGCAACCACTGCGCGTCTACAGCATGGTGAAATATGCTGCAATAGCTTGTGGAGACGCCGAGATCTTCATGAAGTTTGCCAAGGCCGGATACAAGGAGAAGATTTGGGACCACGCGGCGGGTGTGATTATAATCCATGAGGCCGGTGGAGTGGTCACAGATGCCGGTGGCAAACCATTGGATTTCACCAGAGGTATTTACTTGGAGGGTCTCGATCGAGGCATCATAGCCTGTTCTGGTTCTTTGCTGCACGATAAGATCATCAGAGCCGTTGATGCAAGCTGGGATTCCTCCAGCTTATGATTTTACAAGTCATTAATACCCCCTGGGCCATGAATGCACTGCTCAACAAGCAAAAGAGGCAAGTCTTTCCACAATCTTTGTTTATAGGTTCAATGCATCATGGTTATTCGCATTCCTATGAATTTTATATATGGGGCCGTTTACGGGGATCTTCCCTCTAAGTTTGCAAAATTACAGGTTGCACCCCGGTATGTTTTGAAATTACAAAATCTCCATTGTAAGTTTACATTGCATAACATGCATTCAGAAAAATAACCCCTGGACTGAAGCGCCAGGAGGGATTTCGGTGCATGTATGTTATGAAATGTAACTTACAGGGGGAGTTTTTTATAATTTCAAAAGATAGAGGGGTGCAACTTGTAATTACGCTAACTCCCATGGGAGGTTTGGGAAATTTTCTGTCTTTTGATATTAGTTATATTTATGTGTACAGTTTGTGAATTTTATACCATGTATTTTACTTGTCAAAGTTATCGGAGGGCTTATTTTGTTGCTTGAAATTTAAAAAATGCTTTAGAAAATGGTTGTAGTATTTGCTTGTATGTAGTTAGAGGCTAATATTGGATTCAAACTCTAGAAACCTTGATTTTTTCTCGAAGGTGGTTTTTTTTTCGCAAACCAAATGGGTGAAAAACCATTCATGTTTTCTATCTACAAGCAACCAAATAAGCCCTAATTTTATTTTAGTGCTAACCTATAAGGCTATAATATAATTTAGTTTCTCCAAACAATCATCTTCACAGTCTCATTTCATACCCGTTGTCCACCGGCGTTGTGCTAGGAGAAATAACCACAAAGAGCGGGGTTATTTTTATAAAAATAATAATGGCAATTTTTTTTGGCTTTGTTTGGGGCGGCCTTTTCAAATAGACACTTTGTTATTTTTGATGCCCAAACGACAGAGACCGGCGGTGGCACTCATTTTACCCCAAAAACGACTTTACGGAGTCTATTCTCGATGTGTGTCCGGAGGCACGTTCCAATGTTTGGACGCCGTCTTTCCATATTCGCACCTTTTGCTGGTGTACATAGACAACCGCGGTCTTCTTGTGACTGCGAACGGATTATAAACCCGCCTTTATAAAGTTCTTGCAAGACCCAAAAGCATTAGTTCTTCACCACATAATATAATCCCAAGGGTAATTTAATAATTTTAAGCCTCATTTAAATAAGCCCTACTCAACACCACACCTCCCTGTATAAATATTTGAGCTTATGAGCTAATTCTTTGCTTATCTGTATCCCTGCAGAGGCTGTTGGAACCCTCTAGACGACTATGGAATCCAGCTCCATATACCTGCTATTAAATAAGCTTGCAAATTTATAGCAGAGGCTGTTGGTACCCTTTCGAAGACTATGGAATCCAGGTCCATATACCTGCTATTAAATAAGCTTGCAAATTTATAGCAGGTAGGTAGAATTTGGGAGAAAGGTTTCACTATTCCCATTCACCTTCATTTCTTTGTTATGTTCATATAAGTCTTTAAATGTTTTCACCCCCTCCATCTATCTGCATTTGTAAGGAAGTGATTTGGAAGCAGAGGTTTTGTACATAGAATTACTCTTTTGTAGTTCGAGAATGCGTAATTCTGGTTTTTTTCGCCGTTTATTGTTGGGATGGGAGTTGTTTATGTAAAAGCTAAAGTGTGTGTTTCGCTTGACTTGTGAGCCCAACTAGCCGGGCTCTACTTCATACATGCATATACATGTCGTATACACGTATATAGGAATAATTACCAAAACTTTCCTTGAAAATTAACATAATTATAGGTTGCACCCCCTTTTACTTTTGAAAATACACAAATATCCCCAGTAAGTTTGCTTTTCATAAAATCTATGCACAAAAATACCTTCATAGTATAAATTTTCTGAAGGGGGTGGGGGGTGTTATGAAATGTAAACTTATAGAGGAGGTTTTTGTAATTTCAGAATTCAGATGTAAGAGGGGTTCATCATGGAATTTAGCAAACTTAGGCCCTGTTTGGGAGGGCTTATTTTCGCCGGTCAAGCATGCGGTTGTGATAGCTTGACCGGTGAAAATAAGCCCTCCCAAACGGAGCCTTAGAGAGGAGGTACCGGTGTGTGTTCGCGTGTCAAGGTCTTGTGCGGTTTTGGCTCCTTTAATGGTCTCTCGTGGCTGAAATGACTCAGCCTCCTAACAATGATCTAGAAGCATTCCCCTCGGAAGAACATGTTCTAGAACATGTTCTAGAATTTCATATTATTTTAATCAGATCCATAAGATTTAATATTATTTTTTAATAATATAATCCCATAGTATTTCACCCTTGTGATGAGACCTTTCCTGGACCCTCGCAGTGCCGGGATGCTTGGTGCATCGGGATGCCCTTTTAATCACACCGCATCTACACCATTTTCGTTAAGCAACTTCGAAGATGGAGATGGTAACAATTGCACAAGTCAGGTGCACCCCTAAGGCCCTAGCTAAGGAGATCAAATTCCTCTCCATTTGCCCATTTCAGAGTTAAGATTTCCTTTCACTTTATTAGAGGGTGTGAATTATTTTTTGGAGATATGAAACATATAAAAAGGATAAAATTACTAAACCCATTTGATTAACTTAGATAAAATCTTGACTGTGAAATAGATGTTATTCATTTGGAGCGAAATGGAGATTGATCTTTCCCGTAACTAAGGCTTTTTTTGATTTGGCGGGGACGGAACGAGCCGGCGTGTTCGAACTGGAGGAGGGAGGCCGCCGATCGAAACAACGCTTTTCCTTTTGTCCGGCGGGAGAAGACAGAGCAATCGGGACCGGCGATTCATTTGTTTTGCCGTCTTGGGAAAGCGTTTGCTTGAAACGCAATCCCTAAACGCCGAACCATACGAAACCTAAGTATCTAATTGCACAAACTTAAATAATCATCATCAATCCGTGCAAATAATTGTATTCTAATTATTTAAGATTAGTTTTATGAATTCACTTTTTTTTTTGCATTATTTCATGCCAAGTATTACTCTTAGAACATACCAATCCTTTTATTACTATTGTGCTAGGGTTATCTACTGGGACATACACTCAAAGCTTACAAAATTACAGTTTGCACCCTCTATCGTTTTGAATTACAAAAATCTTTCATGTAAGTTTGCATGCACAAAAATCTCCCACTAGCGCTTTTCTCACTTTCGCTCCGTTTGGCATGGTGGGTCATAAACACAGGGATTAAATTGTCATTTGTTAACGCCCACCTAAAGAACTTCATCCACTTTTATGTTCAAACGGATGATGTTTGTTAGGCTATCCTTAACGAATGACGTTTTAACCCATGCGTTTTCAACCACCACCACCGTGCCAAACAGAGCCTTTATCTTTTGGATATTTTTGTGCATGCCATGAAATGCAACCTGTAAGTTAATAAATTTAAATAGAGCATTATTAATAGCACACCTCATCTCGCTAATAATCACCCTACCATATTACCACCTCACAAAATTCTATTTTTACACCCGCTGCCTATTAGCACATCACCCAAAAACAGTGGAATTCACAAGCCTCAACGTTAAAGATCAACCTCAATGACGGAGGGGTAGGGATTACTGAGGCTAACAGAAGCCCAGTGATGACCTCAAGGGGAGGGAAAAAAAACCAGTGATGACCTCACCGGTCGCAACCGCTTGACCAGTGAAAATAAGTCCCCCCAAACAGAGCCTTAGAATGGCAAAGAAGTGCTTTGAGTCTATCATCTCACACTACAACCTATTCCGAAGTCTCAAATGCCACAACTCTAGATGAATGTTGTCTTGAGGTTATAGAGGTTGACTGGTTGGCACACTGATACGAACCAAATTGAATCGTATAAAATAGGCGGGAGGGAGTTTCGGCGGCGTACCACCGATGGGGACGAAGATAAGTTAAAGGCGCACCCTAACTGGTTGGCGACGAGGAAGAAGATGAAAACAGGCGAACATTCGATACATTTCATAACATAACATCCTCTTACAACATAGGGGACTTTTATAGGCGTTTAACATGGCAGTTATAGCATCACCAGCAGCGGGAACAGTTATAATGGCGGGGACATTTTAAATTTCAAAATAAAGGTGCGTATCACATACTATACAAACTCAGGCGAAATCGGGAAGGGGAGGAGATGCGCAGCCCGGTGAAATCGGGAAGACGAAACAGCGGTGGACCTAGCAAAAGGAGCTTTCACCGAATATTTAGGAGGGAAGGGTGCTAATAGAGAGATGAGATTTGTCATTAACAATGCTCTTTAAATAACCCTTTCTAATATAATCACACTATTAATTACACAAACATCACATGTGCTTCTCTATTTTTTGAAACTACAATATCTTTTCTGTAAGTTTACATTTCATAATTAATATGTATGCATAAAAGTACTCCGGGGACTCTCTCGAATGTATTTTTGTGCATTCGTGTTATGAAATATAGTGCCTATTTGGGAGGGCTTTTAGTTCCATTTCGTTTTTTGAAAAACGCCACCGCACCTAAAAACTCGTTACTATTATCTACCAATGGGGAGAACTACCCCCAAAAACTTCATTTTCTCCCTTTTTTTGAAGTCATTTGTCTTATACTTTTTAACTTGTACGAAAAGTACTTCCCCATCTCAATACACTGTTGTGCTCATTTTTTCGCTCGGGAGTGACTTTTTCCACCCGGGCGCACATTTTCCGCCCGTACGCATTTTATGCCCGCGCACGCATTTTCGTCCCGGAATCGCATTTTTCATCCAACGCGCACATCTTTCGCTCATTTTTTCGCCCGGGCGTGCGTTTTCCGATCGGCCGTGCGTTTTCTGCGCGTTATCCGCCCAGGCGCATGTTATCCGCCCGGGCGCGTATTTTCCGCCCGGACCCGGGCACGACGAGGTTTTCCGCCTGGGCGCATATTTTCAGCCGGGAAACATTTTCCACCTTAGCGTTCATTTTTCCCCGGGTGAAGCTATGAACATTCACATTCATAGAAAAATAATTATATAATTGAACTAGCAAACTTACAGGAGCGGCCTCAATAAATATCCCTGTAATCATAATCACTAATCTATCTTTTCTAGTTTTGGAAATTCAACACAAGCCTTTATCCCATTATAGTGGGGTAGGCTATATGGATCCTTTGTCGCCATTGTGCCCTATCTTTTGTCATAATCTCAATAATGCCTTAGTACATCATGTCTTTCTATATAGTTTCATTCCAAGTCTCTATTGGTCTACCCCTCGCTCGCCTAACATGCTTAGTGACTAGACTTTCTAATGGTCTTCTTTGTACGCGTCCAAACAATCTTAGACGAGCTTCTCGCATCTTCTCTAAAATTGATGCTACTGCTATCTTATCCCTTATACTTTCATTCCTAATTTTATCCAATCTCGCGTGTCCACACATCCACCTAAGCATTCTCATCTCCGCAACTCCCATTTTTTGCTCATGTACACAATTCACTCCACAACACTCAGAACCATAGAGCATCGCAGGTCTAATTGCAGTACGGTAAAACCAGCCCTTTAGTTTTAGTGGTCCTTTACGATCACATAAGATCCCTGACACGCCTCCCCACTTCAACAAACCCGCTTGGATTCTGTGTCACATCTTTATCAATACCTCCATCTTTTCTAGTTTTGGAAATAAGCCGGGAAATTTCGTAGATCTTCTAGACAGAGCTTTGAAACCAAAAGCATTACCCACAATGAAAATTGTTAGAAACAGAAGGAAAGGGGAGGCGGATGTAGCCAAGTGGATCAAGACAGTGGATTGTGAATCCACCATGCACCGATTTAATTCCCGTCGCTATGAACATTCATATTCATAGACAATCATTAGTATAACAATTTCCTAAAATTTACTTTAAGCATCTAAAAATATTATCTTATCACAAAGTATTTCCAAACAGTTCTCAAACCCAAGTACTCATCCTTGACTCTAGATGTTGTTGCATGACACTCTAGGTTATATCTTCTATCATAAAATGCATAGAAGATTGGACAAATTTAAATATAACAAGACACCTATAAGTTCACAATATGAAAATTATATCATAAAATGCCCTCAAATTCAACACACTATTAAGTGGTCTTTGTTTATTGAATGATCAAAATTTCAAATTGACTCCAAAAATTCAGGTGTAGGAAATGAGAAGAGTAGAGAACCTGGACGAGAGGACTGTGTTTGCGGAGTCGATTTGTCAACGATCCGATCTCGAGTCAATCAAAATCTTCAAATACAATCACAAGCTCAACTCATTTTGAGTTCCACCCGAGCAAACGGTGGCTCTACTTATGTCGCTGTCAGATTTCAATCAAAACCCAACCCAAAACCCGTCGTAGCGAACCCCGATCTTCGATCCAAACCCACAACCAAAGAGAGCCATTCTTGATCATCTCAATCCTTCATCTCAGCCCCAATCCAGCTCCTCCCAGCCTCCTTCCTCAATCCCCTCTTCCTCATCAATTTTCTAATCTCAACAGCATCATTCCATCTCCCCACCATCTTATAAACATTTCCCAGAAGAACATAGCTCAAATGATACCCTGGCTCCAGCTCAATCATCTTCTTCGCAGCTCTTTCCGCCAATTCGGGGCTCGAATGCGCCGCGCACGCGCCAAGAATCGCTGCCCAGAGCGATGAATCGTCCCGGTAGGCCGAGTCCATCACCAAATTCTCGGCTTCTTCAAGCTTTCCGGCCCTGCTCAGAAGATCAACCATGCAATTGTAGTGCTCAATTCCAGCCCTGATGCCATAGTTTTCCTTCATGGATCTAAAATGCTTTTTTCCATCCTCAACCATCCCTGCGTGGCTACAGGCAAAGAGCACGGCAACATAAGTCACATAGTCCGGCCTTGTTCCCAGCTGAATCATTTTGTCGAACACCTCAATAGCTCGGACGGCTTCTCCGTTCTGCGCTAATCCGCCAATCATCGCGTTCCAAGTAATCAAATTCTTCGTAGTGGAACCAGCGAATACTCGATCCGCGTAGCTCACGAGCCCGCATTTGGCATATAGATCAACGAGGGCGGACTCGATGACTACGTTTTGTCCTCCCCTGGTTCGGAGAAAGCGGCAATGGAGCTCCTTCCCCCGCGCCACGGCGGATAAGCCCGCACAAGCCCTGAGCACGGTACTGAAGCTGTATTGATCGTCATCCGCATCCATCTTCCTGAAAAGTTCGAGAACTTCCACGTGATTGCCGTGTTGGCAGTAGCCGCCGAGCAGGGCGCACCACGAGAAGGCGTTCTTGCGGGGCATTCGATCGAACACCCGGCGGGAATCGACGAGGAGACCGCATTTGGCGTACATGTCGAGAATGCTGCTCTCTACAACAACCCTTCCGCTTAGCCCGGAGACTATGACCTTGGCGTGCGCTTCTCTGCCTTGTTTCCCCCGCCGCAAATTGCCAAGCGCGCACGAAATCGTCCCGAGCAAGAACTCGTCAGGAACCAGCCCCGGAAATCCCTGCAGCATGGCGTGGAAAAAGCTCGCGGCTTCCCTGAACCGATCATTTTGCGTGAAGGCCGATATCATTGAGGTCCAGCAGATGGCGTCTGGTTCGGGCATTTCCACAAACACGTGGTGCGCGTCATCAACAACGGAGTTTCTGGCATACATGTCAACGAGAGAGCTAGAAATAACTTGGTTCGAGCAGAATCCACGAATCATTACCATTCCATGGAAGCACCGTCCCAGCCCAAGATTCTCGAGCTCAGCACAGGCCTTCACCGCGGAGGACAGCGTGAAAGCATTTGGTTCAACGTCGAAATCGGACATGTCAATGAAGATGCGGAGGGACTCTGCCGGCTGTCCGGCGCGGACGTAGGCCGAAATAACGGAGGTCCAGGAGATGACATCCTTAACAGGCAAAGCGTCGAACACCTTGCGGGTCGCGGAAATGTCGGGGGAGAGCTTGTAGTAGAAGGAGAGGAGGGAGTTTCCGACGAAACGATCGGAATCGAGGCCGGATTTGAAGATTCTGGAATGGACTTGGAGGCCGAATGGGAAGGAGAAGGAGCGCGTTGAGGCTTGGAGAAGGGATGCGAAGATGATCGGCGGGGAGGGGAGACGGCGGTGGTCGGCGGAGTTGAGGAAGGTGATCGCCGTGCAGAGATCGCCGGAGTCGCAGAGAGAGATGAAGGAGGGACGGAGAGGCGGAGGAGGATGAGATGACCTAGAATTTATTGGAATGAGGGAATGGTAGTGGCGCTCTCTGAGACGCTTCGCGAACATTCGCGAAGGCGGGAAATTATAGTTGCGCGCCAATTTTAATGATTTTTATAAATTGTTAACAGCACCTCAAAATTGACTATCCGCACACATTATAAATTATATCGCATTAAAAGGGAAAGCGGGAAAGATAATGCAATGGATAGGGGTTGACCAAGGAGTTGACTAGCAACAACAAGAGCCACATACCGCCGAAAAAAGTCAGAGATGCTAAGACTGTGATTATAGCTCTGTTTGGTAATGCGGCAGCGGATGAGGAGTTGAACACCGCCGGAGTTACCGACGATATTTCTCTGTTTTCTGGAGGCGGTGGTTGGGAATGGAGGGGGAATGCGAGTAAACAAAAGACTACGGCCGACGGCGGCAACGTTCGTTGTAATCGTGTCGGAGCCCCAACGATGCGCCAAACAAACGCTATATCTAGGAGAAATATTTATGTGTGAGTGGCCCTTTGAAGAAACTAGAAAGAAATTGTTTTTATGGATTGGATACATTCATTTTGCCATCATCAAAAGGCACATTTGCATATGGGCAGACCAAAACTCTAGCTAATATTGCCTTCCAATTTCCCAATTGAGCCGATGACATTTGTCTATCCACAAATCAAAACTCTAGCTAATCTTGCCTTCAACTTTTTCGATCGAGCAACGTTCCCCCTAGGCAAGGTTGTAGATATCGGATATCGGAGATACGCCGATCTAGGTTTTTCATGTTAGTTTTAATACGACGGCAGATATATCGGAAATATTTCATATATCAGTTTTAATATTAAATTATTTATGTATAATTATTTATAGATTTAAATTTTTTTAAATTTGATATTTATTGAACTACTAAATTTATCAAAATAATATAAACATTGTGTTACACAAGTAAAAACGGTATAACGCATGAAATAAAATAAGAGGAAGCAAAATGTCATGAAGTTTCTAATGACAATGAAAGATAAGAAACATTTAATCCATAATTCAAATATCATACATAATTGAAATTAATGACGAACTTGAGCAAGAAAGAAAGCCGAAAAAGGGAAAAAAACACCATAAAAAACAAGGTTTTGAAAACTGGACCGGAAATGGAACCGGTCTTAGGAGAGATTCATGGTTCAACCGGTTGGATTGGTTGAGCCGGTTTGAACCGGATTGAACCGTTTAGACAAAATTTACAAATATTATTTCATAATATTTGTGATACGGATATTAATATATCAAAAATAAAACAACTAATGTAAATATATGATAAATAAAGTCATTGCCTCACTGATATATGTGAGGAAGAAGACCACATATCTTCGTTCTGGACGCTATGACAGCGTTTGCTCCATTTCCACCCGCCCGCCTTAAGAAACGCCCAAAAAAACTCCGTTTGGAGAAGCCACCTCCTTCCTCCGATTCGAACACTCCGTTTCCACCCGCCGGATCGAACCGCCACCGCCGAACCAAATGAAGCCTTTATCTCTTTTGAGAGACACATTTTTTTTAAATGTTTGCAGTGTTTATATTGTCATATTATTCTACTACAATACAGTTTTGGGTAACTACAGAGATATCTTCTTCTGGTCTGCAGATAAAATAAACCGCGGATAATTGTTCTCATCTGCTCTGGACGGCCGATACTAAAATCTGCGAATATTCAAACATGATTTGCGTATAACAATTTTCAAAACAATTATCATCTCACATTGTGAACAGAAATCTCAACTAAATTTTTTTCTTCTACATAAAACAGTAGACAACTCTATGTTATTCAACCTTTCACTAACTAGATTACAAGCCTTTCATCATAAATAAATAAATAAAAATAAATATTCACAAAGATCTCTATAAAGTCATTTAAATAAGATCAAGCATGCAGACAAACACTTGAGGTAAAAACCTGGTCACCAGCCCGCGATCGGCCCGAACAATGTGAAGGATTTTCCGCCCGTTCATGTTAATCTTTTTTTTTGTGGACAAAGTGCGAGTGATGTCATATAGCTGCCCTCATTGCGCCGCGCGCTGCCTCGCGTTTCATCTGCGCAGCCTTCCCGCTTCCTCGGAAGTAAGCATATACTTGCTGCACAAAAAGTTGGGTGGAGTGTTCAGTAAAGACGACGATAAAATACAATGCGGCAAACCCAGCATGCGAATCTAACAAGCAATCATGGTTATCAAATTTTAAAAAATAAATAAATAAGAACAATTGAAATTATAAAGATCAATTGACATAATTGAATGATAAGTTTATTTCTCTATCAACTTAGGCTCCGTTTGGGGGGACTTATTTTCACCGGTCAAGCGGTCACGACCGCATGAACCGGACCTTAAGTCGTAACAGCTTGACCGGTGAACATAAGTCCCCCCAAACGGAACCTTAGTTTCACTGAAGCTTCGATCGTGTATAGATCACCCGGGTTAGGGTACATAAGCGGCGACAATCGTTCTATGAAGACCCGCTTTCGCTGCGGCTACATTGGATTCGATGGACCAAGTTATTCCCTATGATTTGCCGGCTTATTCTTCAACACGCACACGTCCGAAGATCACATTCTCCTCCCACTGCTTGGGAGCTCACAGTTTCATGCTCTATTTCACTCCACAATGAGAGTTATGTTCGCATTTTCATGCATTGGTTATTGCCTAATTCCCCTGCCCTGCCTGTTCGAGCTGTCCACGAACCACAATATCCCGCAATACCCCTCTACCCGTAGGTCGTTGACGGGCTAAAATCGCAATATCCCATGTCGTCCTAATCTATTGACAAAAACTAACTAGGGTGCAATCGTGACTTCAGAGGAGTTAATGGATTAGGTTGATAGTACACTTAAATTAAAGATTGTAAAAACAATAAATTTATAGGGTGGCTTACCCGGACTGTATAACCCGTAATTCGCCGAGATCAGAAATACCTAAGAAGATGCCAATTCGCAGACCCCACCAGACGAGCATGGGCACGCATGGGCGCGCATCGGCGAGCATCGACGAGTAGTCCTTGTAACTCGCTAGTATGGGCGATTATTCAAAGCTCTCAGGGGTATTCTCGCATACATACCCCTATGATTTATCTATAAATAGACCACAGGGGTACCGGGAATGACACTTCGGAAGACGTTGAGATCCCCCCAAGTGTGACACTCGCCAAGTCCGTGCCTTCCTCATACCTCGCTCAGCCTTTTGGTTGCGGAGGTTGCAGAGGGGAAGTTTCTCCCAAACTTCTGGATACATGGTGAGACCTCCCTGGTGAAGCACCCGGGATGTGATTGTAGACATCTCTCTCTCCTGCTCTTGTGCTATCTGAGCTGCAGCGTTCGACCACAAGATCAGTAATCTCAGGCTGCACTTAAATCCGAATATTTGGAGAAGAATTTCCCGACTTCAAGAGAGAACTCCTCTGTAAGGTTGCAAAATTACAGGCTGTGTCCCTGATCTTTTGATATTAGAAAAAGCTTCCCGATAAGTTTACATTTCATAACATGCATGCACAAAAATACCCCATCGAGAAGAGCTCCACGGGGGTATTTTTGTGCATGCATGCTATGAAATGTAAACTCGGAGATGTTTATGTAATTTTAAAAGATAGAGAGGTGCAACATGTAATTACACTAACTTTCAGAGGAGGTTTAGTTAATTAATAGTAAATTTATATGCTTATATGGGTAAGATTTTTTTCCCTTAAAACTTATGTATCCATACTTTTCATGAATAAGAAATGCCTATACTGTGTAATTTTTCAGATGTGAAAAAAGAAACAATTTAAAACAAGGGATACTGCAGACCAAGAAAGCAATTCGTGATGAATTTTAACATCTATTTTAGGCTCCCTTTGGGATGGAGGTGACGGTGAAAAAAGCTTTATTCCTACCACCATTGTCCCTTTTAAGTTGTTTGGATGATAAGTTTTTTCAAAAGAGTTTTTACAAGAAAAGTGTTTTGGGCTTTTAATAATAGTTGTTTAACTTTTTAATAATAAATGTGTTTTATGTTAATCATTTATCGCATAGATAAGCAAATATTATATAAATCCAAAATAAACATGTTACAAAAGATCGGCAAGGAGAAGGAGAGAGCGAATGGGTGAAGAATTGCGAGTGGGAGAAGAAAATATTTGGAGCGGCGAGAAGAAAAAAAGCAGACCGCGAATAGACGGAGCGAGCTTTCGTAAACCCACAAATAAAAGAGGAAAAGTTGAAAGCAGAGAAATCGATTTTTAAAAAGCTCAATTGGACCGGTTGCCCAAAAAGCCCCCAAAACATCTTTTTTTGAAAAAACTCATCCAAACAACATAAAAAGGATGGTAGTGGTGTGAATAGAGCTTTTTCCACCGCCCCCACTGCTCTAAAGGCCTAAACAGAGCCCAAGTTGTTCAAGTAGTATCTTAAATCCATAAAATTATCTGTAATGTCGAAGCCAAATATGACCTCAACGGGAGTTCGAAGAAAAGGGGGTGCAGCCAAAACCTACTTCCCTCAAGCCTCGACCCTCGACTGGATTCAAAGGACCTAAGACTGACCCAAAGACTCAGCAGGGAGGTCTCACCTCACACCCGGAAGATCTCTGAGAGCTTCCCCTCCTTAGCCAAAGCTGGGCTAGGAGCTCCTCAGAAAGCACTGGAAATTGAGAGATAATGACAACTTGCCCTCTAAGGAGTCCTTATGGGTCTATTTATAGTACATTGCTGACCTGAAATTACCGAAAAGCCCTTAGTTGGTCTGCCAATAGCCGAATCCCGTTGTTTTCCTGAGGGCACAGGGGTAAATTTACCTGAGGGCAATCTGGTCTCCCAACCGTAGGCCTTGGGCCCCACTTGGCGAGAGCTCTGAACCGAGAGCCTTTTACTGAGAGACGGCGCGAACGGTCTCGCCTGCTTACAGGCGAGAGTCCCTTTAAGATTGGAACTTGGCGCTAGCGTAAGCGCTCCCGCGCTGGCCGCGCTCGACGATCTCGGCCCGTTGATCTCCATTCGACGACTTGACGCGAACGTTCCCGCCATCTTGGGCGAGACCTCCTTTCGGGCGGGAACGCCTTTGGCTAGCTCAACTGTGACTATTGCGCCTCCTGCTCTGACTCAGCGAATATGGGGTTGTACATGTAATTGTTGAAAAAGACCAAGAGAGAAAACATAGGGATTTTATTAATTTATCAAATCTTTTTCCTATATATAAATACATGTATTTGTACATTTAAATAGTAAAGGAAAGGGAATATGAAATCTTATTCTATAATGTGGGACTAAAACATGAGATGGGCCCAAACATGGGCCTTAACATTGGGCTTTTACATATTTCTTCAACACTCCCCCACAAGCTGGAGCATACAAATCATATGCACTAAGCTTAGACATAAACTGATAGTATAATGATCTTGGTAGGGCTTTTGTGAGAATATCAGTAACTTGTTCGGTAGCGGAACATGTTGTAACTCCAATTTCTTTGATTGAACCTTCTCCCGAATAAAGTAACAGTGAACCTCAATATGTTTAGTTCGCTCAGGGAACACAGGATTCATAGCAATATGTATAACAACTTGACTATCACATAATAGAGTTGCGGGTGAGGGAAGTTTGACCCCTAAATCATGAAGGAGACTTTCAAGCCAGGTGAGTTCCGATACAACGTCCACTGCCCGATACTCGGCCTCAGCAGATGAACGCGCAACAACAGATTGCTTCTTGCTACGCTAGGTAATCAGATGTCCTCCAAAGTAAGTACAAAAATCAGTTGTGGAGCGCCGATCATCTAACGAACCAGCATAATCAGTATCAGAGTAAACAATCAGTGATATGGAGGAAAAGGAAGCTGGTTTGTATACGAGCCCTTGTCCAGGTGTTGTCTTCAAGTATCTGATGATGTGCTCAACGACCTATAAATGAGAGTTCCATAGAGCATGCATAAAACGACTGACAACTCCAACAAGGAAAGAGATATTAGGCCTTGTCACAGTAAGATAAATCAGTTTCCCAACAAGGTGACGATAATACTGAGGGTTTGGAAGTGACAAATCTGAATCAAAGCCATAAGTACAGAGTTTGCGGTTGACGTCGATTGGAGTGTCAGCAGACTTGCATCCCGAGTAGCCAGCATCCTGAAGAAGATCAGGACAGTATTTCTGTTGAGAGAGGACAAGACCATCAGAATGACGTGCTACCTCGAGAACAAGGAAATACGAAAAATTTCCCAGATCTTTATTCTGAAATGCAGAGTTTAAGTGTCGCTTAATCATCTGTATTCCTGTGGACTCCTTTCTTGCGATTAGGATATTGTCAACATAAACCAAGAAAACAACAATGTCTATTGGTCGATGACAAGTGAAGAGAAAGAGAGAAGTCAGCTGAGCTTCGAGTGAATCCAACGTCCTGGACAACTTTGCTGAATTTGTCAAACCATGCATGAGGAGATTGTTTGAGACAATAAATAAATTTCTTAAGGTGACAAACACATAACTCCCTCATGGTCTCAAACCCGAGAGGTTGATGCATGTAGACAGTTTCTTGAAGATCGTCATTGAGAAACACATTCTTGACATCCAACTGATAGAGGAACCATTGGAGATGAACAACCAAAGAGATCAAGAACCGAACAATATTCATCGTGGCAACAGGTGAGAATGTTTCATCATAATCAAGACATTGTTGCTGAGTGAAGCCGCGAGCCAATAGCCGAGCTTTGAGGCGGTCGACAGTACCATCCAAAGCATGTTTGATGATATAAACCCACTTACATTCAACGCAGGTCTAGCCGGGAGGAAGTGAGACAAGATCTCAAGTCTGGTTAGCCTAGAGGGTGGTCATTTCCTCATTCATAGCAGCATGCCACCCAGGATGTTGAAGAGCCTCCTGCAAAAAGTTAGATATCAAAATGGAGGAAAGAGACAATTCCAATTTGAGAAGAGGCAGAGAGAGGCGATGAAGGGAGACACAGTTCGCCAAGGGATGAGCCGTGGAGGAGGAGGCTGGATAAGTTGACCGCACGAGAGCATCGGTAGAGGGCACCTGCTGCCGGGCGTCAGATTTGGGAGGACGGCGGGTGTAGTGGTGTACACACGAAGAGGTAGTTTGGGTGGTAGTGGTGGTAGAGGTGATGGTAGTGGAAGAAGCGATGGAAGAGATGTAGCAAGGACGGTGGAACGGGGTAAGGGGGGAGGTAGAAGAGGAGCTGGAGGAGAGGGGTGGAAAGGCAGGTCCTCGATAAAGGTGGCATCCACCGAAACAACCATTTTGCGAGTGACGGGAGAGTAACACACATAGCCTTTCTGAGTGCGGGAATATCTAACAAACATATATTTGGTAGTCCGAGTAGTCAATTTGTCGACGAAGGGACCAAGATTATGGACATAACAAGTACATCCAAAGATACGATGTACAAGAACAAATGGTTGTTTGGAAGGAAAAAAAAGACTAAATGGTGTTGCAAAATTGAGGAGGGAGGAAGACATTCGATTGATGAGATGACGGGCAACAAAGACCACAAAGTTCCAGTAGAGAGAAGGAACCTGCATTTGAAACATGAGAGATCGAGCGACGTCAAGAAGATGATTTATTTGCTCGGCCACACCATTTTGTTGAGGAGTATACATGCACAAAGTTTGATGAATGATTCTAAACTCAGTACACATAGTAGAGAAGGTACAATTAGTGTATTCGCACGCATTATCTATACAAAGAACTTTAATATTTGCGAAAAACTGAGTACAAGCCTCAGTAATGAAAGCACGAAAAGTAAAGACAATTTCAGCACGATCACAAAGTAAATATAACCAGGTCATGCGCGAGTAATCATCAATAAATGTAACAAAATAACGATATTCATAAACACTAGAGACCTTATATGGTCCCCAAACATCTGAATGGATTACAACAAAATGAGTATCACTCCAAGTACAATGAGATAAAAAAAGATGCACGATGTTATTTGCCAAAAATACATGATTCACAACTAAACTCTTGAAGAGATACATCAAGAAGAGCTTTCTTGAGAATCGAAAGGGGGCATGCACAAGACGACGATGTTAATCAACAGACGTAACAGAGGAGAGAGCAGATGGAGGAACATCCAAAAGATAGAGCACATTAGATAGCCACCTTTTACCAATGAAACTCTGTGTCCGCCGATCCTGCATAAAAAGGCGATAGGTGAGAAAGCGATACTGCAATCCAGATCAGTAGTAAGACGGTTAACAGAAAGCAGATTAAAATGCGAGCCCGAAACATGCAGAACTGAGGATAAAGTAAGAGTCGAAGTCAGAGTCGAAGTCAGAGGCAAATTAGCAGCGCCAGAGACCAGGGTGGTGTCACCATTAGCCACGGTGATGAACTTGGGATAAGCAGAGGGCAAGTAGTGAGATGGTTTCTGCGGAGTAATGTGGTGGGTAGCACCGGAGTCCACAATCCAGTGGAGCTATGGAGAAACAAGAGATACCAACATTAGAGATCGATGCAACAGAACTAAAGGAGCGAGCGACCACCCCTTGGAGATGCTGGAGCTGGGTGCGTAAAACAGTGATGTCATCACGGGTTGAGGAGGTAAGATTGACAACAGTGAAGACATTGAGATGAGGAAGCAGACCATACTTGCGATAACAAGTGGCCTCCAAGTGACCGTCCCGACCACAATAAGAACATTTAGGGCGAGGTCGCCCAATACGTCCCCGTCCCCCGGATGTTGGTGCGACCCCCACGAGCCGGAGTAGAAGGGGCTGTGAAGGGCTGTTGGAGAAGAGCCAGAGCATCGAGCAAACATCTGAGAGAGGAGTTGTCGATGAAGATAGAACATGAGCCTGGACGTTGTGGAGATGGTGTGGACCTCGGGCCATCATCATGGCGATCCCGATAGCTTCTTTCTGGGCCCGCTGCACAACTAAATTCGTCGTAGGGGGCTGATGTTGTATCCAGACTTCGACAAATGTCTTGGAGCGCGCAACAAAAGAAGTTAACTGTTGCACCGGGATCAAGAGTCTGGAGGTCGGTAATAATATCAAACAGATGCTGGAGGCTGTTCTGGCCAGAATAGAGGAAGTGCAGTTCCGTCCACATAGCCTTCGTCGTCTCATGATACATGGTCATGCGGTAGGGCTCAGTGTCCATAGAATTGAGGATCCATGATTGGACACGACCATCGTCACGAAGCCACTCGTCAGTTGGAACAGCAGGAGTGGTCGTTGTCAGATGGTGAAGAAGCCCTTTAGTCTGCAGGACGCGATGCACAGAGTGCACCCACTCAACAAAGTTCTGTTTGCCGCAAAGAGAGATGGTAGTGATCCGGAGCTCATCAAGAACATCTGGGAGAGGAGCAACAACCCTATCAGGAAGCGAGGAAGCAGCGGTAGAATCCATGATCAATTACAAGACAACCATAGGCGATAAGATGTGAGAAGCAGCAAGAACCTTGTGGCAAAGAGCAGGAGGGCTGGCAGCAAGGAACGGGAGGGCTGACAACAACCATGCGGACTGGCGATAAGAGCGGTAGGCAAGGATCTTGCGGGCTGGCGAGAAGAACCCGACGGACTGGTGGCAGGGATGCTGTAGCAGCTGCGAGCAGAGGGGAAACAACAAAAAATTCAAGTTGGAGCAGACCGCGTGGGCACGACGGGAAAAAACGAGGCCGCGAGGAGAAGAGAAGAACTTGTGTCCTGGGGAGCCTGGAGTTGCAAGTCTAGCCGCGAGCGAAAAGAGAACGAGTCGGCGACCTTGCGGCCTGGAGTTGCGACCTAGAGCAAAGGAGAACCGGCGAGCTAGCAGCCTGGAGTTGCGGCCTGGAGCTTGCAGTCAGGAGCCAACAACTTGCGGCCTAGAGTAAAGGGGAACTGGCGAGCTTGCGGCCTGGAGATGCGCCCTGAGGAAGAAGTCGTAAGAGATGCGGCCTGAGGAAGAAGTCGCAAATGGGAGCGGGACCCAATCTGGACGGGAGAAACTTATAAAGAGGGGAAAGGGGGAACGAGAGAAGAGGAGCCGTTGTCACAGGGAGGAGGCGGCATTGCGGCAAGAAAAGATCTAACCGACCGAAGGGTGCGGTTGGGGAGGAGGCGATAAGAAAACAATCTAACCGCCCAAGGGGTGCGGTTAGAGCCCAAGAGTGGACCAAATCAGTTAGAGAGGATTGATGACTCTGATACCATGTTGAAAAATACCAAGAGAGAGAAAAATGCAGGGATTTTATTAATTTCTCAAACCTTTTTCCTATATATAAATACATGTATTTGTACACTTAAATAGGAGAGGAAAGGGGATAGGAAATCCTATTGTACAATGGGGGACTAAAACATGAGATGGGCCCAAACATGAGCCTTAATATTGGACTTTTATATATTTCTTCAACAGTAATAAATCTTACTAGAAAATCCTCAAATTTGTTCCAAAACAATATGTAACAAAAGAAGTATTGAAAGAAAGAACATAACCTGAATAACCCAAATGCTCAACAACGATTCGATGCAGAAGAATCCAAATCCAATGAAGTAGAATATCTGAAACAAAATGTTATCCCAGATTCAGCAACAAAATCGATATTTGAAGCAATGTAAAGGAAACCTAGAAAATACAGTTAACAATTCAAAAACCTATGTCAAGGACACAATATCCACAAAAACTGGTGATAAGCTTTAAAGCTGCACGTGTTGAGCTCCAAAGCTCTTTTAAGTTAATGGCAATGAAACTGAGCTACATAGAACTGATAGTTCTGTCAAGTTGATCCATCAAAGCTAAATCTACAAAATATAGATAATGGATGTGTTAATTTATAAATGGATTGCAGGTTGAGTTCAATTAATCAACCCCTTGATTTTATTTTTAAATACAAATCATTTGAGATTATAGTTAATATATGATGAATTTGAGACCATTTTGGCCTAGAGAAAGAGGCTGATAGATGAACAGGAAGAGAGATCACAGAGAGATGGAGGCAAGGGCATTGAGAGAGAAAGAGAGAGAGGATGGGGGAGAGAGATGTTAGACATTTTTTATACTTCTAGTAGTTAAATAGCCATGCTTGGAGCTACAGAGATCTACAGGATGTATAATAAATAATTGTTATGTTCAATTGTGGCAGTAGCCTAAATAAGGGGCCGCCATGCTTGTATTTAAGTGATATTAATTAACTGATCAATATTAATGACTTAATATTAATTGGATTAATTAATTAATTTAATATTGTTGTATTTCCATTTATGTTTCCCTCCCTCATCTATATAAGGGGGAGAAATTTATGTGTTTAGGGATCAGGGGATCATTAGTGTTTTGGACTCTCATTTTTGAGAGAAGGATCATTAAAGGACCCAACCTCCTTGGACTTGGCTGGAAGTTGCTCCGGATTGTATCCGTGCTCTTTGATTAATGCAATCTTGTCTCGTTCTTCTTTCCTAGTCAAAACAATGATAGACTGCGAACTCATGCTCCCCAAAATACTGACCACCATGCTGGATACACCACATCTCATGTTCTGCTATCTCCCTTTCCTTAGGCTTACATGTTACCCCCTTTCCTCACAATCTGCTTTCTATTAGTCATCTTACAAAACTATCTAAGCATGTTTTTCATAGAGTCCAAGCAATTTATCTTTACCTATTACCCTCCCTTATAATGTCAATCCATCTGATGTTATGTAGTCCATCCCGTTGTTCTATCTTTATGCGGTTTCTTCTAGTGTGTTATCTTTATTCATTGCTTCTCTCCAACTACTTGAATATATTTGCTAAAGAAAATGAAGTGTTTGACTATTTTAAAACTTTCTATAACATGGTAGTGACTCAATTTAGAAAAGTTATTAATCCTCCGTGGTAATAATATGAGGGTGAGTATGACGATAGAGGGGTGCTTGAGATTTCTTTAGCCAATCATAACACTATTTTTCAAACTAAATGTGTGCATATCTCCATTCAAAATGATATTATTAACAACAACAACACTCAAGCCTTTATCCCACTATAGTGGGGTCCATATGGATCCTTTGTCGCCATTGTGTTCTATCTTTTTTCATGCTCTCACTAATGCGTAAGTACATCATGTCTTTCCTTATAGTTTCATTCCAAGTCTTTTTCCATTCAAAATGATATTATTGAATGGAAAAAATAAACATCTCCTAGAAGTTGCACTTACGGGCTATAATGCATCTTCCCAAATCATATTGCTGACCCAACCCTACACGTCATGCAAATCCGACGGTTAAATCATAATTAGATAATAAAAAACATCTCACACAAATAATTCACAGCAAAGTAGAATCATTTATTAAGAAAGCTTAGGCTTTCCTCCGCGTTGAGGGCTAAAACAAGAACGTGCGACGAATAAATCATGCAAATCACAATAATTATCCAAAACAAACAACCACAAAACAAGAGGTCCAAACAAATATAAGATCCAAACCAATAATAGTAATGCTGAAAATAATTATCCGATACAACAAGGACTCACCAAATAGTAGGCTGGCCAAGACACTGATGAATCCGGAGCTGGAGATGCGTGTACGATGATCCGAGGTGGAACCAGAGACGTGGAAAACGATGTAGGTGGCTGTCCTCGACGGTGGAAGGTTGAATCAGACTGGAAATGGATAATCCAGGCATGTATGGATAGATCCGAGTGAGGGATGGATGGATCCGATGTTTGGCAGCGGATCCGGGTTAAGAGGATGAAGAACAAATATGGGGAAGGGGTGGATTGGGACTGGACAATCCAGATCTTGACTGTTTTGGAAGGGGGTGGGGTTGTGGGGAGTGGATCCACGGAAGGGAAGGGGTTGAGGCCAAAACCGGGGGCTGGGTGAGAGGGGGGCCCAGCTGCTGGAGGTCAAGGGATGGCTTGGGAGGAAGGGGGAGTGGTTGGAGGATGTTGGGAGGGGATGAGGAGGTCGGCGGCTAGCCAGTTCCCTGGAGGGGAGGTGCAACTGGGTGGCTGGAAGGGGATTCAGGCCGGCGGCTTTATGGGGAGAGAACAACCAACAGGCGGCTGTTTTGGGAGGAGTTAAAGGCGGCGGCCGGCTGTGGAGAGGCTAGGAGGCGGTGGCTTGGCGATGGAGTGGTTGGGAGGTGATCGAATGGAGGGGGAAAACAGAACCAGGAAAACAACGGCTGGTTTGGGGGTGCTGGGGCGGCGGAAACTGGATTTGGAGGGGGATATCAAGGAGACTTAACTTCATACCACTGTGACAGTCTGGAGTTTTCCCAACACATTCTCTTGAAACCCTATTCCAGATAGTCTTAGTAAACATGTCAGTGAGTTAATTTTCAAAAGTAACAAAAGGAGTTGATATGACTTTTGCTTGGACTTTTCCTCAAGAAAGGACAATCCATCTCAATATGTTTGGTTCTTATGAAATATAGGATTGGATACAATATGAATAGCAAATTGATTGTCACAATGCAATCTCAAACCCCAGTTCAAAGGTGGCGGTGGCCATGACCCTATATTCACCATCAGTTCATGATTGTGTCACCACATTTTATTTTTTACACTTCCAAGAAACAAGATTGCCACCCAAAAACATACAGTACCCACAAGTAGATCTTATATTACTTGATGATCCAACCCAGTCATCACTAGAATAAAATATATTTAAGTGCACATGATCTCTGTACAAGATCCCCTTCCTCGGAGACCTAACATTTTATCTCAAGACCTAAATCCTGAGAACAGCCTGCCAAAATTGACTCACCATGGAAAACAAACAAATATTAGGTCTGGTTATAGTGAAGTAAATTAGTTTACACACTAATCTTTGAAACTTCAATTTTTGTAGTTATAGTCAAAAAACAGCTCGTCGGACGACACCTTGTCAGACAGACGACACCTCGTCGGAGAGTCGGACAATACCTCGTCGGACAGTCGGACGGCACCTCGTCGGACAGTCGGACGGCACCTCGTCGGACAGTCGGACGGCACCTCGTCGGACAGTCGGACGGCACCTCGTCGGACAGTCGGACGGCACCTCGTCGGACAGTCGGACGGCACCTCGTCGGACAGTCGGACGACTCGTCTTTGGATAGTCGGATGGCACCTTGTCGAACAGTCAGATGGCACCTCGTCGGAAAGTCAGACAACGACTCATCGGAAAGTCGGACATCTCGTCGGACGACACCTTGTCGGACAACAACCAAATCAACACTTCGTCGGGTAGTCAGACGACACCTCGTCGGATAGTCGGACGGCAACTCATCGGACAATCGGACGATACCTCGTCGGAGAGTCACATGGAACCACGTCGGACAGTCGGACGACAGCTCGTCAGACAGTCTGACGGTAGCTCGTCGGGCAGTCGAACGGCACCTCGTCGGACAATCGGATGACACCTCGTGGGATAGTCGGATGGCACCTCGTCGGACAATTGGATGGTACCACGTTGAACAGTCGGATGGCAGCTCGTCGGACAGTCGGGCGACAGCTCGTCGGACAGTCGGACGGCACCTCGTCGGACAACACCTCATCGAATAGTCGGACGGCACATCGTCGAATAATCGGATGACACCTCGTCGGACAATCGGATGGCAACTCGTCAGACAGTCGGACAACACCTCGTCGAACGGTTGGAGCAATATTTGGGTGAATAATATCTTGTTGGGGAGGATCTTCAAAGGAAGCATGGTCCTTGTCACATCAGATAAGGTACACCACAAATGCAGTGAACCTTTATATGTAATTTTGGCCATCTGTATCTTCATTTTTTGAATAAGAGTTGCTCCTGACAAGGAGGAAAAGACTACTTTGTTTCATATTCATAAAACTTGTTTATGATGCAAAGTAAACAGTTTTATGAAGATCTATTAAAATGGTTGCTAGTATGTAATAATAACTTTTGACTTACCCCTACTATAATGGAATTTCCAACGATATCTACAGCTGGCAAGATACCCCTGTTTCATATAAACCGACAGAAAAATATTAGAAATACATTTAATAAATGATAAAATCTAATGATAATCCCTCAAGTCTCAGAGATAAGAGCCATAAACAAAACGATTATCTAATTTGAAAAAGCTTTCCAAAAAACAAAGAAGATAAGCCAATACAAGTAAGAGGCATCAGAATTATACCAATAATTTAGGCCTGTCATTTTAATCACAGGTTTTAATTAAAATCGGAAAAATCAACTCCAAAAAAAATCCAGAACATATTATACTTTTTCACGGATCATGTTTCCATGATAAGAGACTTTATAATTGGAGCCTTACGTTAGTGATTTTCCCTTGAAAATTATAGGGGGAGCAACAGCAGCAAAGACACAGAACACAATGTGAAGCTGTCCAATAAAGAAAACAAAATATACAATTATTGACTGTCTGATCTAGGAGGAAAGTAAGTATGCATATAAAACTAAGTTGCATTACATACCAAGTAAAACATAAAAAACCATCCAAACTTCAGAGCACTGTCAGTCCTGGAACATTGCATCAATAAAAATTACAGTCATAACATAGTATTGAAGTATGAAAAAACTATGCAAGCTATATCCAAGGATAGACAATCAAATATAAAGGAAAAAAAGATCTAAACCATTAGAAACTGAAAGGATGTAAATCATGGCATTATAAAGAAGGAAATAAAGAATCTAAACCATTAGAGACTGAAAGATTTACCTCATGGCATTATAAAGAGGGCGATACCATAGCACATATGCTCCAGGGCAACCAGAAATAAAGTAGATAATGGCAAGAAGCCAAATTTGCACATCTAAAGGAAAACTAATGTTGGTTAAAAACTTATAAATGTATTCAATGGTTAAGATTTTTATCAAATGGTAAAATGTGTGTGATAGATATATCATACTTGATACTTTGATCCAAGCAGCTGTAACGGCTATGAAATTCCAAAACAAGCATGCTGTCAATCCTGCATAACAAATACATAGCAACTAGGAGATCTTAGCAGTACATGCTTTTCAAAAGATAACTGGAACTATAAATCTTTTCAAATTCCCGTCGTCCAAAAAAGTTTTTACATCCAATATGTTAGAAAGAGTGGTCATTGACCCCATATTGAGAATAAGGAACCCTTTATGAGACATTTGATAATAACAATACAGTGATGACTCAAAACCTGAGGCAAAAATTAACCACGTATCTTTCAAATGACAGAATCTAGAAGCACTATCATTCAATCAAACAAGATGTTTCCTTGGAGCTAGTCTTGCATCAACAATCATTTATAACCACTTATTTTATTGCCCACTACTAAAGGTTTCCTCTATCACAATTTAAAAATTGTGTTCTTCCTCATCACCATCATTAGCCCTGCAATTATTTCTGGTTGGTCCTATTAGAACATACCTTAAATCAGTTGGTTATAGGTGCATGAGACAAGATCTATATCAATTGCGCAAAGCTATAGGAGTTTCCTGATGTGGGACTAAATTCTCAACACCTGCTATTATGTATAAAGTGTTTTACCTCTAACACATGAATTTTTTTAATTGGCATTTGTGGAATGGGATAATCGGACCAACACTTCTCTAATACCATATAACATATGTGTAAAAAAGCACGACAAATGAGAAATAAAATAATTTTATTAATTTCTCAAATAAATGCTTCCATAATTTCATACATGAATTTGTACACTTATCTATACTATATTAAAAGGGAAAAACATTTTTTTGATTAAACATTAACTTTCCAATTTTACCCCTCTCTATTAAATAAATTTCAATTTTTAAAATTTATATATGTTTTTTCATTTATTTTAAAAAATGTGCACTCATATAGACAAATTTTTCTATTTACAATAAAAAAAGTGTTACCACCGCCGCTCGCAACACGCGCGCATATCACAAAAATGAGTGATGCGTGAAGTACAACACTCTGGGATTTGCGAGCAGCGGGGGCGCCATCGCGTCGGGATAATGTCGTGGCCCGGATTAATATCCCGCACGGCACGGGCCCCCCCGTGCACTATTGCAGTTGAGGTCCTGTTACGATTGGTCGTAGGGGCGAAGCCTCATGTATGTCAATCGTACACTTATATAGGAAAAGAGAGAGTAGTAGTCTCAATCTAAGATGTGAGACTAAATCATAAAGATGAAGTATGCTCTAAATGGGTCTTATATTGGGCTTTTACACATCTTTCTTTCAACACTCTCCTACAAGCTGGAGCATACAGATCGTAAGAACCCAGCTTGGACAACAATTGGTAGTATAGCGGGCGAGATAAGACCTTGGTGGGAATATCAGCAACTTGCCAAGCAGTAGGAACATGTTGTAATTCTAGCTTCTTCAATTGAACCTCTCCGAAATGAAAAGACAATTAAATTCAATGTGTTTGGTCCATTCATGGAAAACAAGATTCTTGGCAATGTGCATGACAGCTTGACTGTCGCAAAATAAAGTGGTCGGTGAAGAAAGTTTGACTCCTAAATCACCTAGGAGACCTTCAAGTCATGCAAGCTTAGACACAACAACTGCTATTGAGCGATACTCGGCTTCAGCAGATGAGCGAGCAACTACAAACACAGAAACTCCACCATCCTATGTTTCACATTATAATACTTTGCTTGTCGACTCTGAGCCTCCAGCATGTGTTCTTGTATCAACCTAACCATAGTATTGGCGTCAATATACTCTACTCCCAAAATCCTCGGGTCTTCATCCTGTAGCCAGGATAAAGGTGCTCTACACCTCCTCCCATAAAGCGCTTCGTAGGGTGTCATCCTGATACTGGCTTGATGACTGTTGTTGTATGAGAATTCCATTGGTGGTAAGAGTCTTTCCCATGGCTCTCCTTTATCAGCATCAGGTAATGAGATGTCCTCCAAAACAATTACAATATCCACTTGTGGAACGACGATCATGCAATGAACCAACATAATCAGCATCAGAATATGCAATAAGAGATAAGGGAGACGAAGAGGGCTTGTATACAAGTTCTTGTACAGTAGTCTTCAAATATCGACGGATACGCTCAACTACCTGCGGATGAGAGATTCGTGGCTCATGAATGAATCGACTGACAACTCCAACCATAAATGATATATCAGGTCCTGTAACAGTAAGATATACTAGTTTTCCCATAAGACGACAATAATACTCTGGGTTCAGAAGAAGAAGATCGGAATCTGAGGCATCAACGTAGAGCTTATGATTGATATCTATGAGAGTGTCAACAGGCTTGCATCTAGAGTAACCAGTATCATGAAGCAAGTCAAGGAAGTACTTTCGTTGAGATTAAACAAGCCCACCAGGTCACCGAGTCACCTCTAGACAAAGAAAATATCGAAGATTTCTCAAGTCCTTTGTTTGAAACACAAAAGCTAGATGTTGTTTGATCATGTGTATTCTTGTGAGATTGTTTCATGTAATCAAAATATCATCAACATATACCAATGGAATCACTGCGCTTGTTGGACGATGATGAGTGAAAAAAGAGAAGTCGGTTAAACTCTGAGTGAACCCAACAGTATGAACAGTCTAAATGAACTTATCAAACCATGCCCGAGGAGATTGTTTAAGACCATAAAGTGATTTCTTCAGACGACATACAAGAGAATCTTTTATGGTCTCAAACTCGAGAGGTTGTTGCATATAGACTATCTCCTACAAATCATCATTGAGAAAATCATTTTTGACATCCAATTGATGCAACATCCAACGAAGATGACCAACAACGGAGATCAAAATACGAACAGTATTGAGTTTGGCGACTGGAGAAAAAGTCTTATCAAAATTTAGACCTTATTGTTGAGTAAAATCATGAGCCATAATACTAGCTTTCAGACGTTGAATCGTCTCATCCGGATCATGTTTGATGGCAAACACCCACTTACAAACCACACGGATCTATCCAGGAGGAAGAGGGACAATATCCCAAGTTTAGTTTGCCCAAAAAACAGACATTTCCTCGTCCATAGCCGGTCGCCACCCCGAATGTTGGAGAGCCTCCTGTACAGAGGTAGGGGTGGTAATAGAGGATTGAGAAAGTGCAAATTTTCTGAGTTCCGGAGAGAGGCGGTGTAAGGAGACATAATTCATCATCGGGTGAGCAGTAGAGACTGTTGTCGGATTTGCAGGCCGCAAAATATCATCAATGGAGGGCATCTCTCGTAGAGCAGTTGACGAAGGACGACGCCGAATATACACATGAATCAAAGGTGGTTTTGGTAGGATTGACGTGGGAATGAGGGATGGTTTTGGTGGGATTGACGCAAGGAGAGGTGGAAGGTAAGAAGTAAGAGGGATAGCAGGTCGTGGAAGTAGAGGCCGAATTGGAGAATCAGTTGACTTAGAATAATATGAAAGGTATTCGAGAAAGGTGACATCAGCGGAAGTAAAAACTTTGCGATTCTTGGGAGAGAAGCAGCCATAGCCCTTCTGAGTACGTAAGTAACCAATGAATATATATTTTGCGACACATGGAGCAAGTTTGTCAATGGAAGAGCCAAGATTGTGAACATAGCAAGCGCATCTGAAGACACAAGGAGTGACTGAAAAGGGGGGTGTGTAGGGAAAAAAAGATTGAAGGGAGCCGCAAAGTTGAGAATGGAGGAAGGCATGCGATTAATAAGATGGTAGGCTGTAGAAACTGCGAAATTCAAATAAAGTTTGAGAACATTCATTTGAAACATAAGGGAACGGGTGACCTAAAAAAGGTGACGATTCTTCCGTTCAGTAACACCATTTTGTTGGGGGTATAAGCATACGAGATTGGATGCATGATCCCAAACTCAGTACATAAGTTCGTAAACGCATGACTTGTGTATTTACGAGCATTGTCGGTTCGGAGAGTTTTAATAGTAGTAGAAAACTGGTTGCGAGTTTCAATAATAAAGACACAGAATACACAAGGTAGCTTAGAGCGATCATGAATGAGATACAATCATGTCATACAAGAGCAATCATCTATAAAAATAACAAAGTAAGAATAACCAAAAATACTCATTGTTTTGTAGGGTCCCCAAATATCTAAATGAACTAGAACAAAGGCAACATCGTTTCGAGTACAATGAGGTGAAAATGTAGACCGATGTTGTTTGTCATAAATACAAGATTCGCAGGCGAAGTCATTGAGAGATAAATCCGGAACAACTTTTCGGAGGATGTGCAGAGGAGCATGCCCAAGACGTCAGTACCACTTGATAGATCTAATAGATAAGAGAATCGTGTGGGAGGAGGGGTCCAAGATGTAGAGCTCATTCAACAGTTGCCCTTTACCAATGATATTTTGCATATGTCGATCTTGCATAACATAAAAGGTGGAAGAGAATGTTACATAATAATCAAGCTCTTGAGTGAGACGACTAATAGAGAGGAGATTGAAAGAAAAGCCCGGAACATGAAGAACTGAGCGAATAGTGATGGAGGGAGTAAGGTGAACGTCTCTGATCCAGAGTCTGTAGTGGTGTCCCCATTAGCAACAATAATGAACTCGAAATGCACAGAGTCAAAGTATTTTGAAGGTTCTTGTGGGGTAATGTGGTGTGAGACCCCAGAATCCATAATCCAAAATGAACTATGGGCGAGACAGGAGATACCTCAATCTAAAATAGACACAACAGAGCCAGGAGAATGATCGATCATCCCTTGAAGTTGCTGGAGTTGAATGCGCAAGGCATCAATGTCAGCTTGAATGTTGTTCAGAGTGTAATTGTGTCGACCGCTACCCTGAGAAAAGATGTGACCTCCATGAGAGGGTAGAGGAGAAAAATGAGTTGGAGGTGACCACTGAGATGAATGTGATGGGTTATCCTAATGTGCAACCATTGGAGATAATCCACCTATAGCAGAAGCCAGAAGAGCTGGAAAAGACAGAGGAGGTGCGGCTAGAGGACTTGCAGCTAGAAGAAGGCAGTAGTGAGTCCCAACAACGGGCAGGAGAACTTAATGTGGCAAGGGAGATGAAGCAAGCAACAAATGGCAGATAATAGGAGCACGACCAGCAACGACAAGAAACAATCAGCAGTGGCAAGAAGCAAACGTTGGCGACAAGAGTTGCGGTTAGCAGCGGCAAGGAAGCAGCAGATAGAATCTACGACAAGATGCTGCAACGAGAAACTGCGACTATAATCCGCGGCTAGGATTTACGGCAAGAAGGTAGCAGCTGCAGCAAGGAGACAACAGCTGCAGCAAGGAGGCAGCGACTTGAGGACAGAATGAGCCGCGACAAAATCAACAGAGTATGCGGAGGCTAGCAACAATCGCAGTGCTGCGAGCAAGGAGACAAGCGACGCGAGCTCGGCACAGAAAAGAACCGCCGAGAAGAGGCGACAAGAGAGGAAGGCAGACACACTGGTCGCGCGATAAGAGATAACAGGGTCGCACGAACCGCGGCAAGACAAACCAGACCGCAGAGGGAAGCAAATCAGTGGGTCCCGGGTATGGGGAGTAGAAATGTTATAAAAGGAGAGGGAGGGATGAGAAATGGGAAGAAGCTAAAGAGGGGAGAAGGTTGCGGTTAGGCCCACAGTAACCGCAGAGAAAGGGAGATAGGAACCGTGGGGCAGCAAAATAGTGGGTGTGGTTATAGACTTTCTAACCGCCCAGAGATCGTCAGCAAGCAAGCACATGACTTAGAGGACGCCCGGATCGTTGGCTCTGATACCATGTAAAAAAAGCACGACAAATGAGAAATAAAATCTTCAATCAAATGCTTCCATACTTTCATACATGAATTTGTACAATTATACACTTATATAAGAAAAGAGAGAGTAGTAGTAGTTACAATCTCAGATGTGGAATTAAATGCTAAAGATGAAGTAGACCCTAAATGAGCTTTATATTGAGCTTTTACACATCTTCCTTTCAACAATATGCATCCAATATAAAATCATTCGGTTATAGGTGGAGAAGATATATAATGATTGCACACGCATATAAGATTTTACTGTTAAGGGAGTAAATTCTCAACATGCCCTTCCCCACTCTCTTTGTTGAATATAGAATGTGGTGTTAACTCTAATTTATGCAACTTTCCTTTCATAATTACTATTTAATTTATCTTTGGTCACCACCGTGTTACTCAAGTAACAATTTTCTAAAGAATGAAGTGCTAACCTTCTTTGAAGGTCAAGATAAACAAAATGATTGGACAAAATGGTTGGTGATCATTCTGAAAGAGTTTTTTTTAGATTTAATACAATGTCACATTTAGATAGCTTTCTTTTCAAACACCTTAAATTGTTTAATTTGTTCACGGAAGCAGAAGCATGCAACAGAAAACTATTGCAAATGAAGCCTAATTCTATTGAATATGCACAATGATATGCATAGGATCGAATCACACAACTTATGCATACATACCAATCAAGAGACGATATAGGATTCATGCCAATTAAGAGACGATATAGGATTCATGCCAATTAAGAGACGAGATCAAATACGCTATCATGAAACACAAGGACAACCACATTAATCACAAAGGAATACGAGAAGGCATCTCGAGAATACATCATGTCATAATTGTAAGTTATTATATTCGGTAATCAAGTAAACACTTCGTTGAATATTACCAAAATAGAATAATGATCAATACGACCTTACATGACTTATATAGAAGCCAGAATAATAATGCGAGACTAAGACAGGAAAATGAAATAACGAGACGACTTGACATAAAAATATATGACTAAGTTCAACTCTCTCACTCAGGTCGGACGGAAGATGTCGATCATCCCAAGTTTTTGGATATCATCAGAAAACACATCCGTCAGTTGATCTTTGGACTAAACAAAAGGTGTGACCACGGTCTTCTTATCTAGGTGGTCTTTGATAAAGTGTCGATCAACCTCCACATACTGTCATGTCGTGTTGAATTGGATTATGAGCTATACTAATAGTTGTCTTGTTATCACAGAATAAGGAAAAAGGACTACTCTCAGAGAAACTCATATCCTGTAATACAGTACGTAATCATAGGCCCTCACAAAGGCCTTGTGACATAGCACGATACTCTGCCTCAGCACTGGATCTGACCACCACATTCTGTTTTTTACTACGCCAGGTCACCGGATTTCCCCACTACAAAGGATCAGTATCCAGTAGTGGACTTGTGGTCATCCCGACATCTAGCCCAGTCTGCATTCGTAAAATCTTTTATCTTCAAGTGATTATTTTTAGAGAACAGGAGACCACGACCTGGGGCCATTTTCAAATAACGCAACACACGATGTGCTGCCTCTTGATGTCTGGTCCTGGGGGCGTGCATATATCTACTCAAAATACCAAAGTCATAGGTGATATTTGAACGTGTGTGGGATAGGTATATGAGTTTCCCAACCAATCTCTAATAGCGTGAAACATCAGTTTGATCACTATCACCATCTTCTCCAATCCTATGATTTTCTTCCATATGGGTGTTCGCAGGAACACAACCTAGCATCTCAGGCTCCTTCAAGAGATCAAGAATATACTTTCGTTAAGATATGAAAATTCTTTGAGTTGATCTGGCGACTTCAATACCAAGAAAGTAATGAAGCTTTCCAAAATCTTTCACCTCGAATTCAGCAAATATGAGAGACTTAAGGTTTGCAATCTCATTCGTGTCATTTTCAGTGACCACAATATCATCTACGTAGACAATGAGAACCACAACCCTGTGATTGCAACGACAGACAAACATGGTGTGATCAGACTGAGCCTGCTTGTAACCAAACTTGAGCATAGCCGTGAGAAACCTTCCAAACCACACCCTAAGGGATTGTTTTAGGCCGTATAAAGATCTCCTTAGACGACATACAAGACCTTCATCCCATTTTTTTGTAAATCCAGGAGGGAATTTCATGTACACATCCTCATGAAGTTCACCATAGAGAAACACATTCTTCACATCGAGTTGGTGGAGGTCCCAGTTCATGCAAGCCACACACGAAAGTAACGCCCGAATGGAGTTCATATTTGCCACGGGAGCAAAGGTCTCCTGGTAGTCAACTCCCTGGATTTGAGTGTAACCCTGAGCAACAAGACGAGCCTTGTGTCGTTCAACTTTACCGTCCTGGTTCTGCTTAACCAAGAAAACCCAATGTGATCCATGAGGCCGCTTATGATCACTCATTTGTGGCTCGATCACATTCGGAGAGGAGGCAGAAGAATTTGGATCGCCCATGACGACAAGGAAAATCGATAAGAACACCAATAGCAGCAGCAAATCCGGTACAAGCAAGGAGAAGATCGGGCAAGCAGGAGCAGCAAAATCAGCACAGGAAATCAACAAAATAGCATGTCAGGGCTAACATGCAGCAAAGCAGTGCGGGCAGCAGGGCGTCGGAGGTAGATGACACGCAGAAGAAGCACGAGAACAACCAGATCTCGCGCAGGCAACAAAACGGCGCAGGAGGGGCCAAATCTCGAGCAACACAACCGACGTAGTGGATGAAGCCAACAAAAAAGGCACGGGAGCAGTGGAAATAGGCGCAACAGCATCGACGTAGGGAGGGCGGAGCGGTCCGACTGCTTCAAGGACGACGGAGGCGTTCTTCTCAGCAACCGGCGCTGGTGAGAAAGCCGTCCGATAACCACATAGGAGGAGCAGCCGAAGGGCAGAGAGGGCGGTATCGAGCACGCGTTGAGGAGGCGGCGTCGATCGCGGGCAAAGAGTGCGGGATCGAAACGGGAGCGAACAACGGCTAGAGTTACTCCGCTCTGATACCAAGTTGAATATTACCAAAATAGAATAACGATCAATAAGACCTTACATGGCTAGTATAAAAGCCAGAATAATAATGCGAGACTAAGACAAAAAAATGAAATAACGACACGACTTGAAATACAAATATATAACTAAGTTCAACTCACTTTAGAGCCATTAATGAGGTACCCAGTGACTGCAAGGGCAGAGGGCGGAGTGAGGCATGTTGAGCCATTGTTACAGAGCGAAAAGTTGGGGGTGGAGGAAGAAGATCACACATAGGGAGGACTAAACAAGATTGCGCTAAACATGAACAAGATACAAGCACTAAAACGAGAAAATCTCTCGTCTAACTTTCAGGGGATGGTTCTCCCAAGGAGCCACCTCTCCAAGTGAGAAATACAACGATCTCCAAGATGCGTAACACATACAAGATCATTCTTTATATTGAGTAGGCGCATCTAACAAAGATTCTTAATTAGTAATAATATTGATTCTCCTAATAAATACAACTCTTGAATTGGGCTTCTCCCCATTGATGTAACTAGTTCAGATTCTTCATGCTTCCGGTCACGACATCCACATATTTTTCGACCGCTTCAACCCCAACACCCTCATCCACCACGAGAAACCTTGCGGCACCGGCTTCCTCGTCCCCGGGCATCATCATCTTTGTCTCAACAACCGCTTCATGCCTAATTTACTCTTTACAGCATTCCCAAAACGAGTGCTCCCAAAGCCTCTCCTCTCCAATATCCATGGACACCAACCCCACAATCCATCCCCGCTTACTTGATGAGATTTAACAGCTCCATACCCATCTCCACAACGATAGCTGACTGCTCTTCCCTATGGAAACCACCGAGTGAAATCCAAACACCTCTGCAGCCCCACCATTATCTCCCACTGCAACTTATTTGGCTCTGTTCCCACTTAGGCAAATACCTCCTCCTACCCCATACTCATTTCCCTGATATCCCTAACTCAGCCTCAACCAAGCGAGGCTTCCCTCACTACCTATCCCCGCTTGCAAAATCGCCGTCCCATTATTGACCACTACAGCCACTATCACTACACTTCCTTCCAACACCCAACATATCTACTTCAGCCCAGGCTCTGTTCACCCCTCTGGCCTCTCAGATCGCCTCTTCACATAATCCCACTCCACTGAGCCAAATAAACTCATATGACAAAAGTAATAGAGGGTTTGGAGGTTAGGGCTGGTGGTGGCATTGAATTTTGGACTCCTGGTAGACCACTGGGCTGCTGGAAAGCAAATGTTGGGGTGTAAATGAGTTACATGAAGCTGGAAAAGGGGTTGTTGCTGCGGGTATGAGATGGGGGTGGAAAGAGGGGAAGGGGGGTCAGCAAGGGGTTGGAGGTAGGTAGAAGAGCTGTCGGCTTTTGGGTTGTGAGTGGGGACAGTTAGAAGGGTGGTTTCACAAGAGGCTACAGTCAAAGTCTATGGGGGTCAACTGGATTGGATGGGAATGGGCTCAGTTGGGAGTAGAGGGGAGGTCCACGTGAGGTTGTGGTTGATGGAGGTGAGGAGGCCGGTTCAATAGGAAGGAGTGGGGTTCGGTTGGGAGGCGGTTCCACATGAGGCTTAAAGGAATTGTTGGGAGAGTGGGGAAGTGGGAGAAGTGTAGTGAATTTAGGATTGAGGCCTAAATTTAAGGAGAGGCGGAGTTAGTGGGGTAGTGGAGCAGTGGGAAGGTAGTTAAGGTGATTATAGGGTGATGACTAGCCGGAGGTGATCGCCGGAGGCGAGGTGATCGCCGGAAGCGTTGGTGGTGGCCGGAGGTGATTTCCTGTGATCGAAAAATTGGAAACGAATGAGACAAGACGGGTAATGGAGGTTTGTCGGAGGTGGCCGGGGAAGGTTTTCTAGTGATCTCCGGAAACTGAAAATAGAGGGGATTGGAGAGGGGATGGGGGCTGTTTTCTAAAGGAATATCAGGAGGGGAATGGAGAGTGGCCAGCCGGTGGTTTGGAGGGGATGGTTTGGGATGTCGGTGGGTGGAGGGTGGGAGGGGGATCGTGGCCGCCGGCTGTAGGAGGTAGGGATTGGGCTGGGGAGGCCAGCTGGAGATAAGGTGGGGCTCCGTTTTTAGGGAAAGAGAAGGGAAGATGTTGGTCGATTGCAAGGAGGATGAAAGGAGGTCCAAGCTTCACACTGGATGATCAAAAGCAAGGCTTCTTTGCTTCAACATTCAATACCAATCTAAGGATCCCTCTACTCCTATATATAAAGTAGAGGGGGCAACAAACAGTTATGATCCTCTGTTTGTCATATCACTTAGAATAAACAAAAACACAATGAAATTTTTTAAAATGCACAAACGAGAAAATGTTACGACCGACAATCTGCTTGAGATGAGTGGCACCAATTGTCACTGAGCTCGAAGTCGACGTAAGTAGACCCAAACGGGTCATGTGGCATGATCCCCATCACGTAACCACATAATGTCCAATAAAATTTTGAACCTTACGTTGCATTTTAAAATGAGTACCTAATTAAAACCACATACCCATAATATTATACATTGATTGTCCAAATGTGCTTCTCATGTATATCAATTGAAAGTCAATTTCTAAGAGCCAATGGTACCTTATGGTCCTTAACAACTTGGAATAAGCCTACAACCAAACATTTCCTATGCAAACCCTGAAAAACTGCAATGGCCATGCAAAACTAAAAGAAAATTATAGCGAAGATCTAAGAAAGGTGAATCTAGAAAATTCATGTAAATTGGATTGAAATTGGTTTAAATGTCAATATAAGTCAGTGTTTGGCATGGACACCGAATACATAAATCTAAATAATAAAAAAATATCAGGTTACCTAAAAATGAAGCAAATGCCAGGTACTGCATTCTTTGAACGTGAACTGGTATTTCCTTTCCAATGTCATGATGAATAATGGGAAAAAATGGTGGCCAATTCTTTTCTTCAAGCACTATTCCAGCTGGAAAAAAATTATTCAATAGAAACAAATGTTACATTTCAGTAACTTTTGATTTACTAGGATGACTATATTTTTTTAATAATCTGCTAACGAACTACCCCGAGCAGCAGCATCTTCCTTTCGTTTTAATTCCTGTTCCATCACATGAGAACGGAATATTAAAAGTATGAAAATGGAACACTCAAATTGATTATCAGGTGTCACAACAGTCAAAATTTGCAAATCCAAAAAGTGTAGTTTCAGAACTCAACTTGGATGCAATTGCTGAAAAGTTGTCTATTTAGTATTTATTATGAAAATTCCGCATCATTGAATGATAGCAACCCAAAGACATACTATATGTTACCAGTTAATGACCATAAGGAACAGGTTTCATCAATCTCATTAAAACATAGAGTGGAAGAGATCAATCTATTGAACTTGCAAAATAAGATTCACCGAGATATAAAGTATTTTAAAGCTGATTAAATTGAGCGTTGGCCCAACAATCAATATCATAGTTTAGCAGCACATATGTGCAGGGACTGGTACCACAATTATGAAAAGAGATTTTTAGCTATATATGGGTAAAAAAGCTAAACGAGAGCAAAAAAATATAAATCAGAAATATGACTAAAATTATCAGCTGAAATCCACATCCATATATGAATATCATTAATTAAAATCAAGAATAATCATCATTCTTTCAAACAATTAAAGATAAACTGAAAGCCTGTATTATGGTTTTAGTAACAGAGCGAACATATCATGTCTTAACATATACTATTTGTAAAAAAAAAATTCATTAGTAATGTGTTGCATCATCAAAATCATCAGCACCATTCGTTATTAAAAAATAAAAACACAGTTGTGAGAACATTCATCTTCCAATTTTACCGTTCTTTAATAGATTTTTTTCAGTTTTTTATAAGTGAATTTAATTTGAATGTTTTTATTTAATTTTAAAATGCGTACCTTCTGTTGAAACCGGAAACCGGCCTCCTGTGGAGTTCGACCCTTGGGGAAGGGGTGGTCTCGCGCCTACTTCGCACCTGCAAGAAAAACAACGAGAGAGACAAGAAAGGACAGACCCAAGGGCTCGGCAGGGAGGTCCCACCACAAACCCGGAAGATCTCTGAGCGCTTCCCCTCCTTGGCCAAGAGCCGAGCTAAGGTACCCTCAGAGAACACTTAAGAATGAGGGCAAGGAGGCACTGAAAGCGTGTCCTCTGAGGTACCCCTTGGGTCTTATTTATAGATTTTCAGAATCTGAACTGCCAATAACCAAAAGAACTGACCTGGAAATACCAAAAAGCCCCTGGTTGGGTCTGCCAACAGCCAAACTCCGCTGTTCTGAATAACTATGCGCAGTCCAACCTGGTCTGCCAACAGCGAGGCTCCGCTGTTCTGAGTAGCTATTCGCACCCCTGGGGAGTCAGCTCAACCTCCGATTCCGTCCGTGGGGGGCGGGCGTGACCTGGCTCTGGGGCTCACCTACCCTCACTGGGCGAGTGCGAGCCGATATGGGCGAGCTGCCAGCCTTTTGCCGGGCGGATCGGCGGTCAGGTCGCATGCAGGGGGATCAGTCGGCGGGCCGCCATCCTTGGGTCCAGCTCGCTCGCCGCGGGTTGCCAGCCCGCTCGCCGCGGGTTGCCAGCCCGCTCGCCGCGGGTTGCCAGCCCGCTCGCCTGAGGTGGGCGGGAGCGGGTCAGGCCTTCTGCCGCATAGCCTGTCTCGCCACCCGGGTGCGGGTCGCGGGTCCAGGCCCGCTCAACCTCCCTGGCTGGGCCCGCTCGCCGGACACAGGGTTGTACACAATCCCCGCTCTTTTCGAGCTTGAATCAAGCTCGGAAAGAATCATCCAACCCGCGTGTTCGGCGAGCACTGTGCTGAGCTGGCAGGGAATCTTTTGGTGGGCCCCCACTGTCCGGCTATAAATACATACCGCTGACCCCTGTAGGAGGCTCCCCAGATCCCCTTTATTTTCTCTGAGCAGACTTCTGTTTCTCGATGCCGGTTAGCGAAGAGGTGCGAGCTCGCCTGGCGGCAGCGGTCCTGCAGACTCAGGAGGAGGCCCTCGAGGCCGCCCCATGGCTAGTACGCGGATCTTCCGGCCCTCTCTTCAAGCCGGCGAAGGGAAAGATTGTTAAGCGTTCTCTGGCGGGTGACTGCCCGGCCTCCAGCTCGGCGGCGGGTGCTGAGGTCGTCCCCGGGGTACGTGGCCTTCCGCTGATTATCGCTATTCCCCTGACTCCCTGTTTTGCAGGTAATTCCCTGTGAGGAGGTGGAGAACCGGGGAGAGGATCGTCCCCCGCCTCCGTCGCCTGAGAAGATCGCGAGTTCCCCAGGTCTGGATCGCCCACCTCCGGAAACTCCCCGTCCGACGGTCTCCCATGGGCTGGGGAAATCTCTTGAGACCCTCGAGGGAGGGAACTTTCAGGGTCGGCCGGGCTCTTCTCGCCCATCTGTCGGTGCGGGCGATGTGCCAACCCCTGGTGAGCTGGTTTTTATCGTTGGGCTTCGTCTCTTGCTCGCTCCCTCTGACTCGCCTCGCTTGCAGGCTTTCACAGGGCCTCCCCTGAGACCGAGATGAGCGAATGGTACTCGCCTCCGCCTGACGTGGACAGCGTTTCTGACTACCTGGGCGACCCGACCGACGCGGTCGGGATGAAGGGGCAGGTGACACGGCTGTTCCAGAAACACACACTGATGTTGAAGGAGATCATGAGGAGGGTTGATGAAGACAAGGCCGAGACTGAGGCCCGGCTCGCTGTCCTGGAGGGCCCTCGGCGTGAAGCGGAAGACGACGACGTCACCTCGCCGGGCGTGCATATAACGCGGGCCGAGGGACATCTCAGGAGCGCCACAGAGCAGGTCGGCATGGCTCAGCGGGAACTGGTGACGGTTCGCGACTACCACGATCCTCGCGTGCCGCCGCGAGCGGGAACGAAGAGGCGGCACAGGTGGAAGTGGGTCGAGTACTGACCCAGTTGTTTGCCCCTCGCTCGCGGGATACCGCGGGGTTACCGTCATTTCGCAGTTATCTTGTACTTATAATTGCTCGCGACTCTTTTAGCCCGCCTAGGGGCCTAACTATTTTGTTGCTGAGATGTATTGAAATTATCGCGCTGCTTTTTTTTTTATTTCTGTGTGCGGGTTAAAGGGAAGGGTCCATTCTTCCTTTCGCGCTGATCGGGGCGAGGGCGAGCCGAGGAGCTCGCTAGACGGGAATCTCCCGTCTCGCGCGGCACGGCGTGCGGGTGCGGGTTGGGGTTGGTTCGCCCGCGCCGGTCTCCCGCGGTTGCAGCCGGGCGAGGACCGTGCCGGATCGACCTTTGAGGCGCGGTCGCGCGCGGGAAGTCGAACCGTCGGGCTGTTTTTTGGCTATCCGCACCCCGCCTTTCGGCGGGAAGTTTCCCGCCCTTTTCTTTCCCTATAAATAGGCCTTGCAGGCCCTTATTTCTCCACCGATTCCAAAACATCTTCTCGCTTCCCTTTTCCCGCGAAGTATCGTCTGTGTTCGCCTTCTGGCTTTCTCTCGCGCGTTCGGCTGCGACTCGACGGGAATGGGCGGAGGCGGCGGCGACGCGGACGGCCGAAGCAAATGCGCTTGGACCTTCTCCGAGCATGATTTCCCTCGCGCCGTCATCACAGAGCGCGAATACTTGGAAGCTTTAGGCGACCACATCCCAGCCGGGTTCTCTGCGAGGCGACCCGAAGAGGGGGAGAAGATCAACGACCTGTTTAGGGATGAGCTCGCCATCCCTCTCGCTCACTTCGAGGTAGGCCTGCGACTCCCCCTATGGCCCGAGGTGCGCCAGGTGCTAAAATACTTCGGGGTCGTCCTGGGCCAGATGACCCCGAACTCCATCGCCGTCATGATGGGGTTCGCCTGCTTCCTGCGAGAGGAGCGGGTGGAGTTCAGCCTCGCAGTATTCCGGAAGCTGTTCTCCTTCAGGGCGAACCGAGACGGGACGGCCTACTTCTCCAGCGCCCACCTCAAGGTGCGGGAGACCGTTAACAAGAGCCACAACTGGCTGAAGAAGTTCCTGTTCGTCAAAGGGGACCTCGGCAACGTGCCCTTCTCGCCGGTGCAGCTCAGCGAGGCGAGCTACCGGCCACCCAGCCTAGGCGGCCATGAAGCCGACCTGTTCGCGTTCTTTGTCGGGAAGAACTTCGAAGTCGCGTACCTGCGCCGCCATCTTGACGATCTCGCGGCTGTCCCGCCGGGGGGAGGTTTGCCACTCGTCTCCATTAGTCCTTACTTTCCCGCTCTTCTTTCATCTCACCTTCCCTCCTTCGCAGGTGAACGCGACATTCCTCTTCACCCCCCTTATGAGAGCGCTCGGATTCCCCCCGGGGTTCTCGCCCGCGCCCAGGCCGCGGATGCCGCCCAGCGCGACATCTCATCGATCCCGGCCAAGAAGCGACCGGGCGGCGGACAGTCAGCGCCTCCGCCGAAGTCGGCGAAGACCGCGGATCGGCAACCCTCCGCGAGCCAAAGAAAGGGCAAGGCCCCCGCGGTCTTGCCGACTGAGGCCCCCTCGCCCCCGCTGGTTGCTTCGACCAGCGACTCCCCGGTCGGGGCGGCGGGCACCTCCGCGCCGCCGGGCGGGTCTGAAGCCGCTGCGGGGCCGGTGCCGAGAGGGCATCGGAACTTCGGTTACGGCGAGAAGTACTTGGACGAGCTCGGCGTCCCGCTCCTGTCGTGGGACAAGGAGTCGAATCGCGCAACGATCTCGACCCTGCTGCCGAGCTGGATGGAGCAGGATACCATCGGCGGGGAGGCGTACAGCCTCTCCTTTGGTCTGTACTCGCGTGAAGACGCCGCCATTTATGACAAGGAGGCGACGCGAGTGCTGATTCATGAGAGCTCGCGGGCCCAGCTGCGCGGTCTGGAGCTGGCTCACATGGTGGGGAGGCGCTGCACCCAGGTGGAGCGGAACGCCGCGTCTATCCAAAAGATGGCGGATGAGAAGGAAGAGGCCCGGAAGCTCGCCCAGGCAGACGCGGACACTCACAGGAGGCGAGCCGACGCGGCCGAGGAGACCCTCGCGCGGTACCTGGGCGGGGTGGTGCGTGCTCAACCTGAATCGCACTCCCTCCTTTTCGTGCACACAGCTCACGATTATTCCTATTCATTTTTCCCCGGGACGCGGCGACGGCGAGCCGGATGGGTGCCGAGATCGCCACCCTTGGCCAAGAAAAGGCGGCGCTGGAGGCGCGGGTACGCGAGCTGGAGGCCGCCGCCGCTGTCCCTCCTCCAGACAGCAGGGTCTGCCCGCGCGAGCATCTCTCCGACTACGACCTGGAAGTGCTAATGCAAAAGAACGCGGCCAGCGCAGCGAGATACACGATGCAAACGCTGCGGCGCGCGGATCTGCTTACGAGCGAGGCGGCGGGACTCTCGGCGAAGGACGTGGTGCCGGCGCTGTTTCTTCCCGTGCCGGAGCCTGGCGACAAGGCCTTCCAGCCGCTTTAGGGTTTCTAGATCTCGCGTTCCCCCCCCCCCCCTTTTTGTAATTTACTTTGTAGATGAACATGATGTATAACAATCTGGTCTGAGATGTATGCGCGAGTTGCGCTTATACTTTATATTTCTATCTATTGTTCCTTTCAGCTATTGTTCCTTTTATATTTCTCGCCTGCCTTGTTTTTCCAACGATGTCATTGCCGGACGGCGCGACCCCCCCCTGCGGTCCGGTTCTGACGAGGCCGCTGCCCGCTCGCCGCGCGAGGCGAGCTGGCTCGTCCGCCGAGCGAGGTGAGCTGGCTCGTCCGCCGAGCGAGGTGAGCTGGCTCGTCCGCCGAGCGAGGCGAGCCGGCTCGCTCCTCGGCCGCACGCTTAATTTTCTGGGGACTCTCGCCCAGGCCTTTGCATTTACTCGACCACCTTTCCCGGGGCTTGAGGGTGGGGCTATGCTAGACCCTTTCCTTCTTTTCTGGCTAACTCTTGCGATTCCGTCCTGCTGCGCACGCTTTTCGGGTAGTTCCCGGCCTTGCCGGCTAGGTGGGAGTCTGACAACGCGATTTGCTCTAGGTCGCAGGCCATTGCTTTCTGAGTCATTCCATCGAGTGACATCCGGCCCTGCCAGCTAGGTGGGAACCTGGCAGCGGGATCTTCTCGAGGCTAGGGATGACACCGAGTGACTTCCGGCCCTGCCAGCTAGGTGGGAGCCTGGCAGCGGGATCTTCTCGGGGTCCAACTTCATTCCATCGAGTGACTTCCGGCCCTGCCAGCTAGGTGGGAGCCTGGCAGCGGGATCTTCTCGAGGCTAGGGATGACACCGAGTGACTTCCGGCCCTGCCAGCTAGGTGGGAGCCTGGCAGCGGGATCTTCTCGGGGTCCAAATTCATTCCATCGAGTGACTTCCGGCCCTGCCAGCTAGGTGGGAGCCTGGCAGCGGGATCTTCTCGAGGCTAGGGATGACACCGAGTGACTTCCGGCCCTGCCAGCTAGGTGGGAGCCTGGCAGCGGGATCTTCTCGGGGTCCAAATTCATTCCATCGAGTGACTTCCGGCCCTGCCAGCTAGGTGGGAGCCTGGCAGCGGGATCTTCTCGAGGCTAGGGATGACACCGAGTGACTTCCGGCCCTGTCAGCTAGGTGGGAGCCTGGCAGCGGGATCTTCTCGGGGTCCAAATTCATTCCATCGAGTGACTTCCGGCCCTGCCAGCTAGGTGGGAGCCTGGCAGCGAGATCTTCTCGAGGCTAGGGATGACACCGAGTGACTTCCGGCCCTGCCAGCTAGGTGGGAGCCTGGCAGCGGGATCTTCTCGGGGTCCAAATTCATTTCCACTCTCTGAGCAAGCCTAGGTATGACAATCCTGGGGGGAGGGAAAAGAAAAGCTTCATTATAATAAATCGTGTTGCTTACAGGAAATTAGGGAAAAAATCTCTTCAAGTCGTCTCCACTCCAGGTGAGACTCAGGGCCTCGCCCTCTACATTTTGGAGCCGATAGCCCCCCGACTTCAAAGCTTCCTTCACAATGAATGGCCCCTCCCAGCTGGGGTTGAGTTTCCCTACGGACGCTGACCGCCCTGCCGCGTCCACCTTCTTCAGTACCAGGTCCCCTTCAGCGAACTGCTTGACCCTGACATGCTTGTCGAAGTATTTTGCCATCCTCCTTTTGACCTCCTCCTGCCGGATGGCCGAAAGGTCCCTCAACTCTTCCACCATGTCGAGGGAGAGCCTCAGTTCCTCCCCATTCTCGGCTTGCCATTCCTCTCGGCCTTCTCTGGCCGTCCCGACTCGCGGCGTTTGGACTTCAAATTCTATGGGGAGCACCGCCTCGCACCCATGGGAGAGCTTGAAGGGGGTCTCCCTCGTGGCCGTGTTAGGGGTGGTTCTAAGGGCCCAAAGGACGGCGGGGAGCTGCTCCACCCAGCTCCCCCTCAAGTTTTCCACCCTCTTTTTGAGGAGATTGACGATGATTTTGTTCGCCGCCTCCACCTGCCCGTTGCTCCTGGGGTGGTGGACCGAGGCGAATCTGAGGTTGATCCCAAGCTGCTCGCAAAAACTGGTGAACTCGGCGCTGGCGAATTGAGGCCCGTTGTCTGTGACGATGGCCTGGGGCAGCCCATGACGACAGATGATCTCCCCCCAAACGAAGTTCCTGATTACCTGGGAGGTCACCTTTGCTAACGCCTTCACCTCCATCCACTTTGAGAAGTAGTCGATCATCACCAGGAGGAACCTTCTCTGGCCGCTAGCCTGGGGGAACGGCCCAACCAAATTCATTCCCCAGATTGCAAAGGGCCAGGGGGACGTGATGCTCTTGAGTTGCTGGGCCGGCTGTAGCTGGAGGGGGGCAAATAGCTGGCACTTATGACATCTTCTTGCGAACTCCGCGGCGTCCCGGCCCAGGGTGGGCCAGAAATACCCCTGCCGGACTATCCTCCCCTCCAAGGTCCGACTCCCGGAATGACTCCCGCACTCCCCGGAGTGGACTTCTTCCAAGATCCTCTGCGCCTCGCCCTCGGACACGCAGCGAGCCAGCATCCCGGAAAGGGTCTTTCTGTATAGTTGCCCGTCTTTGAGGAGGTAGTAGGCGGACTTGTGCCTCAGCTTCTTCTTGTCTACTCCCTCTGGATACTCTCCCGTGGAGAGGAAAACTATTACTGGGTCCATCCACGAGGGCTGCTGATCGATCTCCATGAGCTCCCCCTCTTCGATGGAGGGGCGGAACAGGTCGGTGATGGTGCCCCCCATCCGGGGGCCATGCTTCGCCAGTTGGTCGGCCTGTTCATTCTCCCCCCTTAGCACGTGTCGGATGGAGAAGGTCTGGAAGGTCCCTATGACCCCCTTCACTTTGGCCAAGTATAACTTCAAAGCGGGCTCCCTTGCTTCGAACTCCCCGTTGATCTGGGAAGCCACCACCATGGAGTCGGTCAGAACTTCCACATCCAGCACCCCCAACTCTCTGGCCAGGCGTAGTCCCGCTATCACTGCTTCGTACTCAGCCTGGTTGTTGGTAATGGGAAAATGCACCACCACCGTCTGTTCGATCCGAGTCCCTTGAGGGTTTTCCAGAACCACTCCTACTCCGAGAGAATGCCTTCCTGAGGCTCCGTCCACCCTCACCTTCCAAGGAGTCGGGCGGGTGAGCTCCTCCTCCGCTACTTCCACCACGTAGTCGGCCAAGAAGTCGGCCATCGCCTGAGCTTTGATCAAGAGTCGCGGAACGAAGGAGACGTCGAACTCGCTCAGCTCCACCGACCACTTGGCCAACCGGCCTGAATGCTCCACCCCCTCGAAGACGTTGCGGAGGGGATGGTCGGTCACCACTCGGATTGAGTGTGCCTGGAAGTATGGTCGTAGCCTCCGAGCCGAGATGATCAGTGCGAACGCAAGCTTCTCCAAGATTGGATATCGGAGCTCGGCCTTCCTCAGGACCCGGCTGACATAATAAATGGGGAGCTGCCTCTTCCCCTCTTCTCGCACCAAGACGGAGCTTAAGGCCTCTGTCCCGACCCCGAGGTATAAGAACAAATCTTCACCCTCTTTCGGCCCCTGGAGCAGCGGGGCCTGTGTCAGCTGCGCCTTGAGGGCCTGGAACGCCTCCTCGCATTCCTTAGTCCACTCGAACCTCTGGCCCCCCCTCAGCGTTTTGAAGAAGGGGGAGCACTTCTCCCCTGCCCGAGAGAGGAAGCGGCTCAGTCCTGCTAGCTTCCCTGTCAACCGTTGGACCTCCTTCGCATTCCGCGGGGACCCCAACTCCAAGATTGCCTTGACCTTGTCCGGATTCGGCTCGACCCCTGCGGGGGTGAGGAGGTGCCCCAAGAACTTCCCTCGGCCAGCCCCAAAAACGCACTTAAGGGGATTCAGCCGCATCTTGTATCTGCGCAGGGTGGCGAACGTCTCCTCTAGGTCCCGAAGGTGGAAGTCCACGTCCCGGCTCTTTATCATGAGGTCGTCCACGTACACCTCCAAGTTCCTCCCCCTCTGTTCCTTGAAGACCCTATCCATCATTTTTTGGTAGGTGGCACCAGCGTTCTTCAACCCGAACGGCATCATCTTGTAGCAATAGCAGCCGTCCCCTGTGATGAATGAGACATCCTTTATGTCCGGGGGGTGCATCCTGATCTGATGGTAACCTGAAAATGCATCTAAAAAACTCATTACAGAAAAACCGACGGCTGAGTCAACCAGCGCGTCGATCCGAGGCAAGGGGTAACAATCCTTAGGACAAGCTTTATTAAGAAGGGAAAAATCGATACACAAGCGCCAGCGGCCGTCTCCCTTTTTGACCATCACAACGTTCGAGACCCAGCCGGGGTATTGAATTTCGGACACGAAGCCCGCTTTGAGAAGTTTTGCCACCTCCTCCCTGATGGGTTCCGCTAGCTTGTCCGCCGTGGATCTCTTCTTCTGCTGGACGGGGCGTGTTCCCGGGTCCAGGTTGAGGCGGTGGCAAGCCACATCCGCGTCAACCCCCGGCATCTCCGCGGCACTCCAGGCGAAGATGTCCACGTTCTTCTGGATGCACTCCAGCATCCTGCCCTGGTCCTCCGGGGTCAGCCCCCCGCTGACGCGGATCTTCTCCACCCTGCCTCCGCGGGTGAGCACCTCCAGCTCCACCACCTCCTCTGCGGCCTCCAGCCTGGACTGCTCCCCCCATCCCTCGGCATCCCCTTCCTCCTGAGCGGGGACCTCTACCTCCATCTCCTCTGCCACGGCCCTTACTTCGACCACTTCCTCCAAACCCCCTCCTTCCGCCTTCTCTGCGCAGCCCTTCACCTCCAGCTCCACCTCTCCGGCTTCCTGCTCGTTCTCCTCCATCCTCCGCCCCATCTCCTCGGCCCCTTCCTGCCAAGAGATGGTGTTCACCGCGGTGACGTAGCATTCCCGTGCCACCTTAGGGTCTCCCCTAACCCTGACCTGCGCCCCCTCAGCGTTGAACTTCAAGCACTGATGGAAAGATGAGGGGACGCAGCGGAAGGCGCTGATCAGGGGCCTCCCGAAGATTGCGTTGTAGCTGCTGGGGGCGTCCACAATGACGAACTTGCAGTTTCGGGACTGCCCCCCCAGGGTGACATGGAGGCCGACTCCTCCCTCTACCTCCTTCCTTTCTCCCGAGAACCCGAACAAGGGCCCGTCCGAGGCCAGCACCCTCTTAGCTTCTACCTGCATCGCGTCAAACGCCTTCTTGAAGACGACGTTCACGGAACTCCCATTGTCCACTAGGATCCGAGAGACAGTGAAGTTCTCGATGGCGGCCTTGATGACCAGCGCATCACAGAACGGATCCTCGTGGTCCGGCATATCACTTCTGGAGAAAGTGATCCTCTCCTCTGGCGGCGGGGTTTGGGACGTAGAGGCGACGCTCCGCCGATACATGGTGTGGAGACTTGCCTTGCGGGAAGCCTCGATCCCCACTCCCCCGTGGATCACTCCGATCATTCCTCGGGTCCCCACATCCACCCGGTCTTCACAGCGATCCTCCTCCGTCCGAGGCAGGACCTCCTCGATCCTCACTTCCTGCCGCACCTCCTCCTGCTGCTGCTGCCGCCCCCTGTTCTCTCTCATCTCCAAGAATTCCGGGCACGTGGCCGTTGCGTGCCCCTCTTCCTGATGGAAGTCGCAGTAGGGCAGTTCCACCCTGAACTCCCTTCTCCTCCTCCTCATGACCCCTCTCCTTGCTCCCAGAGCTATGGCCATGGCCTCCTCCTGATCGGGGAGCCGCGGCCTCTGACCCTGCCTCCAGCCTGGGGGGTGGAACTGGTCCTGCCTCCCCTGATAGTGACCTCTCCCGTAGTATCCCCTCTGTGGCCCCTGCCCCTGCCACTCTGGTCTCCAGCCCAGCCTACGGTCGGTCTCCTGACGCCCCCATCCCGGCTGCTGTCCTTGGAGCTGCCTCTGCTCCCTCTGCTCCCTCTGCCTGGGCTCCTCCCTCCTCTCTTCCTGTCTTCTTCCTCCCTTCGACTCCTTCTCCTCCTCAGTCGCCCACCTGGCCAACTTCCTCGCAAATTCTGGGTTCGACGCCTCCCCGTCGACCTCTCTCGCCGCCCTCTCCATCAGCTCCTCGTAGGAGAGGGGGGGGAATCCTTTTCAGCTCCATGCGGAAGAAACCCTGCTGCAGGCCCAGTGTGAAGGCCATCATCAGACTGTGGCCCGGCATCTCCTGGACTTGGGTGACCTCCTCCTGGAACTGATCGACGTAGCTTCCCAACGTCTCGTTCACCCCCTGCTTTATGTGGAACAGGGACTCAGACTCCTTCTTCCTCTTCTTTGAGGTAGTGAACCTCAACATGAACCCTCGGCGCAGGTCCTCGAAGCAATAGATGGAACTGGCCGGCAGCTGGTGGAACCACTCCCTTGCCTTCTCTCGGAGCGTGATGGCGAAGAGACGGCACTTGAATCCGTCCGACATCTGACGGATGGAGACCACGTCCTCGAACCATTGGACATGCTGAACCGGGTCCCCTTTTCCGGTGCAGTAGGTCATCTCGGGCTCCCTGAACCCTTCTGGCACTGGTGCTGAGGAGACCAGCTCGCTGAATGGACTGCTTCCAACCACCGGGCGAGCCGGCGAGTCCCGCGAGCCCAGCTCGCCGAATCGACCTCGGCCTGCCGAGCCGGGGAAGAGCTCGCGCCCCGAGAGCTCGCTCCCTCGGCCTTCCTCAGCCACTTCTTTCCCGGCTCGCCTGCCAGGAGCGTCTTCGCCCAAAGAGGGGGCGGCCGCGATCTGGGCTGCCGGAGTTGAGCACTCGGCCCGCACGCCGAGTGCGATCTTAACGAGGTCCAGCACCTCGTTCCTGAAGTCTTCAAACATTCCCACTGTTGCGAGAGGCGGAGGGGGCGGCGAGTTCTGCCTGTCGGATCCTTGACCTCCCGTCATTGAGCTCGCCGAAGCTTTTCTGCACTGACCACTATCCACGCTCACCGCACCAAAATGTTGAAACCGGAAACCGGCCTCCTGTGGAGTTCGACCCTTGGGGAAGGGGTGGTCTCGCGCCTACTTCGCACCTGCAAGAAAAACAACGAGAGAGACAAGAAAGGACAGACCCAAGGGCTCGGCAGGGAGGTCCCACCACAAACCCGGAAGATCTCTGAGCGCTTCCCCTCCTTGGCCAAGAGCCGAGCTAAGGTACCCTCAGAGAACACTTAAGAATGAGGGCAAGGAGGCACTGAAAGCGTGTCCTCTGAGGTACCCCTTGGGTCTTATTTATAGATTTTCAGAATCTGAACTGCCAATAACCAAAAGAACTGACCTGGAAATACCAAAAAGCCCCTGGTTGGGTCTGCCAACAGCCAAACTCCGCTGTTCTGAATAACTATGCGCAGTCCAACCTGGTCTGCCAACAGCGAGGCTCCGCTGTTCTGAGTAGCTATTCGCACCCCTGGGGAGTCAGCTCAACCTCCGATTCCGTCCGTGGGGGGCGGGCGCGACCTGGCTCTGGGGCTCACCTACCCTCACTGGGCGAGTGCGAGCCGATATGGGCGAGCTGCCAGCCTTTTGCCGGGCGGATCGGCGGTCAGGTCGCATGCAGGGGGATCAGCCGGCGGGCCGCCATCCTTGGGTCCAGCTCGCTCGCCGCGGGTTGCCAGCCCGCTCGCCGCGGGTTGCCAGCCCGCTCGCCGCGGGTTGCCAGCCCGCTCGCCTGAGGTGGGCGGGAGCGGGTCAGGCCTTCTGCCGCATAGCCTGTCTCGCCACCCGGGTGCGGGTCGCGGGTCCAGGCCCGCTCAACCTCCCTGGCTGGGCCCGCTCGCCGGACACAGGGTTGTACACCTTCATCCCCTCAATTCTTGTTGAGTTTTGTATTTGGCGTGACAAAAAATTTTACAGAGACAACAAACAGAGAATATATTGTTGTGTCAAAGCACGGAAACCCGTGCACAAATGCTTGTAAGAATAAAATCATAACCTACTGTAGAAACTCGCAAGGACGATCATCAAGAAATATTAACGGAATGGTTTGTTTAATTAGAGAAAAAGATAATCTATCCTCAATGCAACCTTGGGAGCTCGCGAAAGCACTTTGTAGAAGATCTGAGATCTTGTGGCAGCAGGAGCACCAGATAGAAATCCGCAAGGGCTAGTGGCAGTGAACAACGAAGGAGATCAACACACGAACAGTATTGAGTTTAGCGACTGGAGAAAAGGTCTCATCATAATTCAATCCTTGTTGTTGAGTGAAGCCGTGAGCTACAAGACGAACTTTCAACCGGTGAACTGTCCCATCCGGACCCTGTTTGACGGCAAACACCCACTTACATCCCACAAAAGATTGTCCAGGAGGAAGCGGGACCAAATTCCAAGTGTGGTTTGCCCAAAAAGCAAACATTTCCTCGTCCATAGCCGCCCACCACCCGGGATGCTAGAGAGCCTCCAGTACAGAATTAGGAGTGGAGATGGAGGATAAAAAAAGAGCACTCTGTCGGAGTTCCGGAGAGAGGAGGTGAAAAGAGACATAGTTGGCCAGCGGGTGGGCAGTGGAAGCGGTTGTTGGATCTGCAGGCTGCAAAACATCATTAGAGCGGGGCAGCTCCCGTAGGGCATTAGACGAAGAGGGACGTTGAGTGTACACACGAATGACAAGTGATGTAGGTGATTTAGGTGGGATTGGTGTGGGAAGAAGTGGAAGGTTTGAATGAACAGGGATAACATGCCGCGAGAGAGGTGATGGAAGAGGAGAAACAGCTGGTTGAGAGTAATATGACTGATCTTCGAGGAAGGTGACATCAGCAGAAGTAACCACCTTGCGATCTTTGGGAGAAAAACAAATGTAACCCTTCTGAGTCTGAGAATAGCCCACAAACATTTATTTAGTGGCACGGGGAGCAAGTTTGACAGTGGACGAGCCAAGATTATGAACAAAGCACACGCAACCAAACACGTGATGAGTGATGGAGAAATGAGGTTTGGAGGGAAAAAGAAGATTGAAGGGAACCGCAAAATTGAGAATGAAGTCATGCGGTTAATAAGAGTGCAGACGGTAGAGACCGCAAAATTCCAATACTGTTTGGGAACATTCATTTGAATCATCAGAGAGCGGGTGACCTCAAGCAGGTGTCGATTCTTGCGTTCAGCAATGCCATTTTGTTGGGGGATATAGACACAGGAGGTTTGATGGATGATCCCAAACTCAGCACAGAGGAGAGCGAAGGCATGACTCGTGTATTCACGGGGATTATCGGTGCGGAGGGTTTTAATTATAGTGAAAAACTGGTTACGAGTTTCAATAAAGAAGGTACAGAATACACCGGGCAATTCAGAGCGGTCACGAAAGAGATACAATCAGGTCACCCGAGAGTAGTCATCTACAAATGTGACAAAGTAACGATGTGGTGAGAACGTAGAGCGATGATGTTTCTCATAGATAGAAGACTCACACGTGAACTCTTGGAGGGACACGTCGGGAAGAGATTTTCTGAGAATGTTTAGAGGAGTGTGACCCAGACGACGATGTCAATCAACAGAGCTAATAGAGGACAACACCGTTGGGGGAGAGGGGTTAAAGATATAGAGACCATTCGACAGATGCCCTTTTCTAATGATATTTTGCGTCCTGCGATCCTGCACAACACACAAGTTAGAAGAAAAATAACATCACAATCGAGGTCAGTAGTGAGTCGACCAACAGAGAGAAGGTTGAAAGGAGAGCCTGGAACATGAAGAGTAGAGCGAAGAGTAATGGACGGAGTGAGGTGAATATCTGTCGCGCTAGAAACGGGAATAATGTCCCCACTAGCAACAGTAATGAACTTGGGATGCACGGAGTTCAAATATTGTGGTGGTTTTCGTGAGGTAATGTGGTGAGAGGCCCAGAATCCAAAATACAGGATGAGCTATGAGCAAGGCAGGAGGTACCACCATCGGAAATAGACACCACAGAGCCTGGCGGACAGCCGATCATCTTGCAAGGAACAGCTTGCAGCGGTCACGGTGACAACGCACCAACGGCAAGAAACGGCCACGACCAGCGCGGTAAGAAACGAGCCCGCAGCGGATAGAGACACGCCGCTGCGGTTAAAAAACCCAAGCAGGCAGCGCGGTGAGGAGAAGACTGTACCACGAATAGCACAGGCTGGCGAACAGGAATTAGACCGAGCGGATCGAGGCTGACCGCACCAAGATCAAAACAAGTCTAGCAGCAGGAAGAGCCAAGCCGCGGCGAGAAGACAGAGGCCGCAGCGGGAAGGGGCCGGAAGAAGAGAAGGCCTAGCCACAGCGGACAGAGAAGAGAGGCCACCTGGAGAGAGAAAAGGGGAAGTCGCACGGTAAGAACAAGTCGCGTGCGACTATGAGGCCGCTCGAGAAGAAGGAACCCGCAAGCAGAACCTGACAAAGCAGAACAAAAGAGAGGTCGCACGGTCTCGGTGGCAACATACCAGCGGCAGGAGGCCGCGACCAAGTGCGGAAACCACATCAGGTAGATAGACCGCAACGATTAAGGGAGACAACCCGCAACCTCAAAGTCGGGCGGAGAAGAGAAACCGCACGGTCTCGGTGTCAACACACCAGCGGTCAAAGGCCGCGATCAAAATGCGGAGCCTGCTGCAGGTAGAGAAGTTGCAACGGTAAGATATGCATATGCGGGAAGCTCGCGGAGACAAGGAAGAGACCGAAATCGCCGCGACTAGAAAGGCAGCAGCGAGCAGGGAAACCGCAACGGTCAGAAACGGCCGTGCGGGAAGGGAAGTCGCCGACGACTAGAGAAGCAGCAGTGGGAAGGGAAGTCGCAGCGACTAAAGAGCGAAGACCGCACGGTCTCGATGAGAACACCAGCGGTAGGAGGAGTTACCGCGACCAAGGTGCAGTGAAAAACAAGAAGAGGAAGTCGTAGCGAAAAGAGAGAAGAAGGCCGCTCAGCTAGGGGCAGAGACTGTAGCGAACAGGGGTGGGGCGGGGGGGCCACCAGTCCGAGAGGTTATAAAACTGGATGAGGGGGGTGAAACCACGAGAGAGAGCAAAAATAGGGGGGATGGGGCGGTAAGAAAACCACTAACCGCACATAAGCAGCAGCGGTTAGAAGGAAAAAAGGAAGGAAGTCGGGCACCAAACCGCCCGGTTAGCAAGCAGGCCAAGCGGACAGAAAGGGACAGGTCGGACCGTATCCCTCTGATACCATGTAGAGAAAGTTCCAAACCCTGTATATACACTTCTTGAATACCGAAAAACAAGTATGAGTACAAATATATAGGAGAGAAGAGAGTAAGATCTAGCTATACAAACAATGTGAGACTAAACACTAACTCCTACATGAGTCAATACATCATCTTTCCTAGTATTTTCTAACAATCTCCAACGTAGTTCTTATCCTCTTTCATGATAGAAATGCAGCATGCATGTCTGATTCAAACCGTAGGCTATATCCGAAGTCTTTTCAAGTATCGACCGAGGATGGCAGGTCTGGAGTCGCAATTGATGTCACTTGCGTCGCATCAGGATGAGAAATTATTATTACATCATTTTATTGTATTTTAATTTTTTTTGCACCATTCTTCAACAATTTTGTACATTTTTACGTGTTCTTTAAGTTCGATTTAGGCTTCGTTTGTTTCGGCGGTGGCGGGTCGATCCGGCGGGTGGAAACGGAGTGTTCGAAACGGAGGGGGGAGGTGGCTGCTCCAAACGGAGCTTTTTTGGGCGTTTCTCAAGGCGGGCGGGTGGAAACGAAGCAAACGCCGCCGGAGGTTCATTTGTTTACCCACCTTCCGGCGGCGTTTGCCCTAAACGGAGCACCCAAACGCCCAAACAAATAGAGCCTTATTTTGGTTCGAATTATTGGCTTGAGTAACTTAGAATATTAAGGCAAGCTCTTAATACCTGAATTATATTGGGATAACTTGAAATAAATAATCTGTAAGGTTTTAATTCTGAGTAATAAGCCAAGCTCCCAAATTAAAAAAATTCATCCTTTGTCGACAATCAAAGGTATGTTGAAATTCAGAATCGATTTCCCTGTTTGATCCTTCCTAGCCAAACACATTTTGAATCCTAACTCCTGCCTCCCATCGCCATCTAGATCGATATCCTCTCATGACACCCTTTGTAAGATCCGAACTTGATCTTATAATTTTATATGTTTATAAAATAGAAAAAGAAGAAATTTCCTTGATGATGAAAACCAAATTCAGTGTTGATTCGACGTCGCATGTTTATTTTTGATGTTTGAGTCTTCTGATTGATTTTACGACTCGTTTTTGATCAATATCGTTATTAAAAAAATGATTCATGTGACAGAGCATGATAGCTGCTTTGAAACCTGAATTACTTTAGTGATTGAAATAAGTTAAGTGGCTTCTCCCTTGTGTTAATTGCCATATGGGCTGGTGTTTGACCGGACTCAGCCTTCTATTTTAATATGGGTTAACTTTAAGTGGTGGAATATTATAATTGTATCTCTAGTGGTATATAGAAGATGTTTATCTCCCGAGTCCCGACTCTTACGTCTATCACTCTTCCACCTGCTGGTTCCCGCGTAGGGTTTCTCCGCTTCCCTTTTCTCTCGTTTCCTGTTTGATGTGAGCTACCTCTGCCACCTTTTGGGTGTTGTTGTGGCTGATTCCTCGTGCAGTCGCTGCTGTACGTGGCTGGAAATTGATGTATGTGGTTGGAAAGTGGATCTTAGCCGACAGTTTTGGGCTGCACCTCTACTGTGAGTTTTTTTCTCCCTTCTTTTTTTTTATGGTTGTGGATTTATGAGTTTCTATGTTGAAATTTGGAAGGGATAAGCTTAGGGCTTTCAGATTTGGGGTTTTTTCTATGTTGTTTCGGTTAGGGTTTCCTTCTTTTGGGCTGATTGGTGTTGAATTAATTGTATGGATTGAGTCTCCATGGACTGTTGGAGGATCTCTTCTTGTTTTCCCCGGCCGACTGTTGGTGGTAGCTAATTTGGTGTTAAGGGCTGGCTGTTAGGTGCTGGCTGGTTTTGTGTGTGTTGATCAACTGTTGTTGGAGGGGATATTGCCTTGAGAGAAGTGTGTCTTGATTTCAGCTTTTGATGATGTTGTTGGCAGTCTTTGGTGGTGTTGTGGGCAGCCCTTGGTGCGGCTAACAACAGCTCTTTTGTTGTGATTGGCTGCCCGAACTGTTGTCCTTGTGTCTCGTGTTGGTTGGATTAAAATGTCAAGTGGCCATAGTTGATTGATATCAGTTATGGCTGAATATTGAGTTGACTTGATGTTTGTTGTGTCACTGAAGCTAGTCCTTCCCGAGGCAACTCCTAGAGGTCGTAGTTGTGGCCGTCTTAGGAGTTCGCTCGTATTTTTTTTGGGCGTAACCCTAAATTAAATGATTTCTTGATACTGCAGATGATGGCGTCCGACGATAGACGCGACGAGAATCGTACGAGGGACATGGGCAAAGGAAAACTTGGAGTGAGTCCTTACTACATTGATTAAGAATATTTTACTTTGCGCTCTTTTACTCTGAGCTACTTATTTGAATGACATTGCCTCTGAATTGAAATAAATTTGAAACAGGTGAAATCGCTAAAAAGCTATTAGCGAGCAATGGAAACTCTGAGGGGATATTGATATATTGAATTCCTATATTTTAAAAATGCATATGAATTGAATATGAAAAGAACATATAATTGAAAATGCGTCGACGCATTGAAATGCGAAGGGTTTGTCTTGTAAGGGGGTAGAGTCACAGACTCCTACACCTCGTGAGGGGGGTAGAACTCTCACACCTCGTAGGGGGGTCGAACTCCTACAGAATTTGATATAGATTTGTCCAATTTAGGAGGCGTGGAAGCCTATTGCGTGTGTGAGCGCCCTAAAGAGAACATTGATATGATGGGCCGACGGACCCAGATGTTGAAGAAAATAAGATCGACCCTCAGCATTTCGAAGCAACGACTGATATGAACCCCGAACTGAATTGAGTACAGAAATGATTAAAAATGAAAGAATAAGAATTGATATCAGAGATATTTCTATTTTACCTTACCTTTCTTGCTGAGATATATATCTATTTTGATATAGATTTGAATAACTGCTTATTACTGCTGACTTTCTTGTCTGATTGCAGTGTAGTTGAAAAGATAAGAAACTCACTTAGTTTTCTAAATTAATTTATTGTCGATTTTTCTTTTTAGGATCAAACCGTCAGCATATCAGGTCTCTCTAGAAGGGTACCAGCGAAGGCAGATCGAAGTCAAAGAGAAGACGTGATTCGCCCACAGATTAGCTAGTGTTTGCCTTGTTTAGATCTACTATTTGTTTAGTATCTTTTTCCCTGTATCGTGGTAGACATGATGTACATTACCTGGAATAAATAAAAAGTTAATTATATTTCTCCTGGAACCACTCTTGTGTTGTACTTATATCTGTCGCGTTATATTAATTGTGAAAAATCGCTCAGAATATATATAAATTGTGGCGGACTTCGAGCTGTTACACCCTTCATAGCTTGTCAAAAAACTCAAGTCAACACCTAGCCATTTCTCATCAAGGTCAACTGTCTAAAAACGTCTAGTCCGACTTTTCATAGGACGTGTTTCTGGGCCCATTCAGGTTGATTTGTCATCTGTCATATTTGCTTTGATCAGTATGAGATATCTGACAATCGTCGCATGTGGCTTGCGAAGATGAAACTTCATAGTCAGACTATGACTTATTAGACTAGTCTCGAGCATAAAATTGAGAGCAGCAGTCTTCTCCCCATCTGATGGTTAGATATGAAGCGGAAGTAAAAGATGTATCTTCTGATATCCTATAATATTGTCTCCTTGATCAATTACTTGCCTTTCAGTAAGGGACCCTATCTATTGTGGATTATTTGATTTGATTCTGCGAGTTAGATTAATGATATTCGGGAAAAGCTGGTTGCAGCTTCCTCCATATTTGATTTGTACTCCATGTCGAGATACACAAAGAGTTGATTTTCAACACGTTATAGTTTGTTGATCAGATATTTTACCTCATCCTCTGGTATGAGCATCAACTGAGGTTCACAGGATCTAGAAGTGCTGTACAATATTCTGACATATCCGCATTTAGGATCCCCTCCTCAACCCTTTCTTGATTCTGATGAGGTTCAATGCTTGACGAGTAGCATACTGCTTGATTATGTGATTGAGTTTTATCATAACTTTGTATAGTAAATTGAGAGCGACATTATTGTGAATAGTGAGTATGGTCATGAGAATGAGTATGAGAGACTCAGTGATCCTTTGGTGGTACACGGATTCGCACCATGACCCTCCCCAAATCTTCTCCTATCTCAGCCTCAACACCACCCTCAGGCCTCAGCCCTCACCTTAGCTACCCCCTCCCCTTCCTCAATAGTTGGCACCATTAGCGATACCCACCGCAACAAGACAACATCCAATGGACACAATACCTATCATAAGTTATGAGATTGAGACGACGTCGAAGTTCGAGTCAACACTAGACATAGCAGATCCTTCTTGTTTGCTACATTGGATAGGACGCCCATTCACGGCCAACACTTGGGTAGTGTCCAAGGAACCGCAATGATTATTGGCTAACCTGCATCGCAGGATACCCATCTCATTCATTTAGGATATGGATTCTTCCAAGTCGGGCAGAATGAAGGGGATCGTTTGAATTTTTTGGAGGACATGCTTTTGGGTCCTTTCGAGACTGATTTGTCACCTAACATATTTGGCAACACCTGATGGATAATCTGAATCTGCGGTCGCATTCAGCGATGTTTAGATTTTTTAAGGTATTTTTATTTTATTTTAGCATTTTTATTTTGAGTGATCGGACAACCATCATATCACATGATTTAAATCGTTCATGATGGTTATTGTATGGTGGCTTATCTATTTAAACGAGCATATGGGATGAATTGGAGGCCAACACAGATTTTGGAATCAAGGTCATCTGGTCACCCCATGGCGTCCACACGTCACTCACTCACTCCTAGATATTACTGTTCTCTTCTTGTTTTAGTTGTTCTCCATTGTATCACTCTCTCCCTGCCCTATTTCCTGCAGCCGCCACTTCTGATCTCCTATAGCTTCCACTAAAACCGACCCACATACATCCCTTGGTTCAGTTGACTATAGCCCACCACCCAAACAGCCTAACTGAACCCTCTCCCCTCCAAGAACCGGCAATTCCACCTACAGTCGAGCATTACCACAGCCTTCCAACTACATGTCATCGCAACAAACCCCATTCTAGCACTCATTCTTCCCAAAAATGACCTATACAGATCTTGTCCAGGGTCTGCATGAGCCCCTCAGCCTCCTAATGCCCTAGCCGAGCCACTAAACCCCCTCTTTTGTCATTTTTAAACCAATTTCAACCATATCCCCTCCGGCAGCCCACGACCGCCGAATCTCCATATCCTTCACCTACGGCTTCCAAGCGCTTGTGAGCTCTATATTTGGATTTTGTTTTCTCCGTTGTTATATGAATCAGATTATCTAAATGGGTACATTTATTAGTGCACTTGCTTTGCGATTGTTCTCGACTTGCAGAACTTATATTCCAATTGTAATTTAATTGAAAGCCCTCCAATCAAAGATGAACTGATGCAGGGCGGCGCGTAGGGTTTGCGTGCCTGTCGGCTTTTCCCTAGGAAACCCTAAATGCGTGCGATGAATAAATTAATTTTGCAAACAAATTAGAGCGGGCGTTGCGCAGACTTTTAAATTAAACAACTTTGATTTTTTTTTAAAAGTAAAAAAAAACTATTCATTAAAAAAATGAATTTTTTTGAATTAATGGTTCAATTCTAAATTCGGGAAAGAAGTTCGTAACTTTCGTTCGGTTCCCCTTGTCGTAGCAGAATAGAAATAGTGAACTCTAAATACGTTTTCATTTGAAGTTTTCGATATAGCGTTCGCTGACAAAATTCGGGCGAAAACCCAACAATGAACCTAATTATTGATGCGGAGCAGAGACGGGAACTTGCAGTGGAGGACGAGTTTTGGGACCGTTCAGTGCTGATTGGTGACTTTCCATATATGGCGTGCCCGGGTTGATGATCGGACTCCGCAGATGTGTCCGGATTTGTGTTGCGAATCGATTTGATATATTATTTCACTATATTTGCATTTATTTTGTTGTATTTGGGTAGCCTCATCTCCGTCCAATTATGCCGACTCCGTGAAACCCTTGGTGACGACTCCTAGGTGCCTATCTTCCTCCTCAAGGTATCCCCTAAAACTAGCCCTCCCCCCCCCTCCAACTCCCTCTCATAGCCCCCTGCAGCCCCTCCAAATCACCATCAACTTGCTGCCCAATTACACCCACGGTTCATTTCAACAACACTGTTCATTTATGGAATTTACCGTTCATTCCTAAGGTTTCTTCAGCCCCTGTACTCCGCCCGCCTCCCCTCTTATACTCCAGGCCGCCGGCCTTCCCCCACCCTCCAGCAAGCCACCCGCTGCCCTCTCTTCAAACCGGCCACCACCCAAGCCCCCTTTAGCCTAACCAGACAACCACCTCCATCCCCTTTCGTGGATCCACTACCAAACAACCTCTATTCTCAAGATCAATCTAGATCTGAGAATATCAGCCTCCGATCCGCCGTTTCCCTCCACTCTTATTACCATATTAGCCCGGATCCGCTCTTATACATCGGATCTACCCTTCCCCGCCTGGATCTATCCATACGTGGCCGGATCTAGCTATTTCCGGCCCAACTCCACCATCCACCGTCAAGCACAGCCACCGACGCTATCTCCACGCCACCGATTCCATCTCGGATCGTCGTACACACATCTCCGGCACTGGATTCTTCCATGCCTTGGTCAGCCCACTATTTGGTGAAATTTTGTTGTATCGGATAATTATTTTCAGCATTACTATTATTGATTTGGATCTTGTACTTGTTTGGGCCTAATGTATCGTGGTTGCTTGTTTGGATAAATATTGTGATTTGCAGGATTTATTCGCCGCATGATCTTGCTTTGGCCGTCCACGCGGAGGAAAGCCTAAGCTTGCTTTTGCCCAAATAAATTATTTTGTCTTGCTTTTGAATTATTTGTGTGGAATGATTTAATTTATTATTTAATTTGTGATCGAGCCGTCGGATTTGCATAACATGTAGGGTTAGGTCGCAGATTTCTCGCCGCCTATAGATTCGCTCTGCGTCAATTGGTATCAGAGGCAGGTTGCGCACACTTCAGAGGTTGTACACACTTCAGAGATTGTGCACACTTCAGAGGTTGCGCGCACTTGTCGATACGCAGTCGTAGATTCTATAGGTTTGTCATTATGTCTAGGTATCACCACTTGTCCCCACCTCACTTTGGAGGTCTTGAGTCCACTTGCACCCGCTCTCACAGAGCCCTGTCAGGGAGATCCTCACATTATTATGACGATCATTCTCGATCGCAGTGCACCACTTTCAGAGATCGTGTTGACCCACCAATACGACCCCACGATGATAGAGACGATCAGTATGATGATTGTCGTCGTGCTTATTTGTACATGCGAGCAGATCGTGTTGATCATTCGACACGACTCGGTTACCTAAGAAATAATTATTATGAGGATAGTCGTTCCGAGAGAGATCTTGAGGGTCAGTTTCGTATTGTTTCCCCTTCTTTTGACGGCTCATCGAGCCCCAAGTCTTTTAGCAATTGGCTCGTGAATATGGAGTATTATTTAGATCATTTTGAGTTATTCGGTGAGCGTCGCATCAAGTTTGCGAAACTTAGACTTTTAGATCAGGCGAGCGCTTATTGGGCTAGCGTTGAGAGGACCCGCGAGCAAGACCGTCTTTGTCGCATCACTAGTTGGGCGGACATGAAGCGTATATTGTGTCAGAGATATCTGTCTTCGACATATCGAAGTCGCTTGCTCGACCAATTATTTTCCTTTCAGCAAGGATCCATGTCTGTCGCTGAGTACAGAGATCGCTTTGATGAGTTAGTTGTGAGGAGTGATATCCGAGAGGACCCAGCCATGGCCACTACCAGATTTCGGTCTGGGCTTCAATCTGACATTCGTACTAAGATAGTTTATCATATCTCGAACTCGCTCGAGCAGACCTATCATCTCGCCCTTCGCTATGAACGGTCATTGAGATTCGCAAGAGTTGGTTGATGGGAATCTCGCATTGACCTCTGCAGTATGAGTCCCTCCCATACTGAAGCCACCACGACGCCTACCAGTGTCCTGTCAGGCACGACAGAAGTGATACCAGATGCGGATTACTCTCACCACAGTGAGGTGCTTAGCCCAGTTAGTGACCTATCTCTTGTTTCTGACCCGCCTCTTGTAACCCCGACTGAGAGCGAGCCTGAGCGACCTACTGTGTCTGTAGTGTTGTGTCCCTCACCCACACCTCCTCTGTCATATACTGGGTTAGTTAGCACCCTAACTACAGACCCATTTCCTGACACCGCACCCACGGATCCATTCTTGGGTGCACGTATGTGTCACTCTCCCATTGTCATTACCCGGATTCACATCATGACTGAGAGCCGAGAGTTTGATGTTGATCTTGTAGTGATTATGTCACCCATTCAGGGGAGCACGACCCCTTACGATGGTACTCACATGGAGGATCATGACCCTAGTGACGAGTTTTACGATGACTCCACTGTTGAGCCTCCTGATGAGCCGCCACATCCAAGTGAGGATGCGATTCTGGTGAGACGCTTATTTATGAGCTTTGAGTTATTGGCGTCTCCTTCGCTATCATTTATAGTCATGCCCCAGAGAGTTGATCTTCAGTGGAGCATAACGTATGTAGGGTCTTCCTTGAGTACGCTTGAGCATACTCATATTTTGAGGGTCTGCATTATGGCGCATCGTACTCTCGATGAGTTTTGGGACGCACCACCTGCTGACCCACCAAACAAGCTCTTTCTTTTCAGGAATGCGCACCACACTCGAGAGTCACATTTTCTAGTTTGTGTACACGATTTTCACTCAGGTGGTCGTCTCATCCGCGATGACTTTTCGTACACACCTCCTGGTGAGCCCCCTGATGTGTTATGTTCCCTGAGAGATATTTGGCTGGCTACGAGCTCGTACTTGAGTATATGTGTCTCACACAGTCATCTAAACACTCGCCACACACGTGATGAGTTTTTCTACACTCCACCGAGAGAGCCTCCTAATAGGCCACAATATTTTAGAGACATCCCGGTCATTATTAGATTTTCCCGTAGCAGGCATGTAGCGTCTGTCGTGTTTCATTTGCATGAGTCTGTTGAGTCGTTTCTTCGTCATTTGCATGAGTCTGTTGTGTTGTCTGTTCATTGTTTGCATGCGTGTCATGAGTCGGTCCGACGAATAATCCATATTGGTAATAAATTTTGTAAATCACATGCGGATGTTCATTGGCAAGTGCAGATAGTTCATGAAGGCGAGCAGGTGATGGTGGGAATCTGCGTTGTGAGGCTCTGAGCGAGGTTTGCTAAAAGCTTGAGTGTTAGGCGATTGGATCCTTATATAATCATGAGACGGATCGAAGCAAACACATATGATCTTGATATCCTTGCAAGTATGGGTATCCACATGGTATTTAGTGTTGAGGATATGACGCCGTATTACGAGCCTCGCCAGTATGTGGATCCAAGTAGTGGGGACTTCCATCCGCCCACACCTCCACTTCTGTTACCTTACCACCTTCATAGCTCTCATACGTCTGATTGCCACCACTACTCATCTACTTCTGAAACCCACCCACCTGGGGACTCATTTTCTTTGGTTCTGCCTACGGCGCCGCCGATCGTACCGGGATCCACCACTCGTGAGTTGAGCGCTGAGAGCTTCATGGAGACCGGACTCCATCAGTGCATTTCTACTACAGATATTGGTGACATCTGGGTACTTGTAGCAGAGCTCGATCGACTCGTCTCTAGATTTCGACTTCAGTACAGTCGTCTCCATTCACCGGAGATGACAGTTTTTCAGTAAGGGGAAGTTGATTGGCGAGGACATTCTTTCATCGACGACACTTGGACGACCTCTGGTGGACCTCTTTGAGTCTTACCTGGCATACATCGAGAGGATTTTGATCCATATTCATCAGGAGATGAATTCTTTCAAGCCGGGGAGAGTGATGCGGAGCAGAGACAAGAACTTGCAGTGAAGGACGAGTTTTGGGCCCGTTCGCGGCTGATTGGTGACTTTCAATATATGGCGTGCCCGGGTCGATGATCGGACTCCGCAGATGTGTCCGGATTCGCGTTGCGAATCGTTTTAATATATTATTTCACTATGTTTGCATTTATTTTGTTGTATTTGGGTAGCCTCACCTCCGTCCAATCATAGTCGTTGATGGGGGATGCCCTAATCTTCTCTTTATAATAAATAGACCTCTTATGGGCTGATCTAAGTCATTGCAGAATTTGGAGGAAGAAATCCCGAATTCCAGCGATCAAGCCACAGTGCCGACTCTGTGTAACCCTAGGTGACGACTCCTAGGTGTCTATCTTCCTCCCCAAGGTATCCCCTAACCCTAGCCCTCTTTTCCCCCCTCCAACTCCCTCTCACAGCCCCCTACAGCCCCTCCAAATCACCATCAACCTGCTGCCCAATTACACATACTGTTCATTTCAACAGCACTGTTCATTTACGAAATCTGTTGTTCATTCCTAAGGTTTCTTCAGCCCCTATACTTCGCCCGCCTCCACTCTTATACTCCAGGCCACCGGCCTTCCCCCACCCTCCAGCAAGCCACCCGCTGCCCCCTCTTCAAACCGGCCACCACCCAAGCCCCCTTTAGCCCAAGCATACAACCACCTCCATCCCCTTACGTGGATCCACTACCAACAACCCATATTCTCAAGATCAATCTAGATCTGAGAATTTAAGCCCCCGATCTGTCATTTCCCTCCACTCTTATTACCATATTAGCCCGGATCCGCTCTTACACATCAGATCCACCCTTCCCCGCTCGGATCCATCCATACGTGGCCGGATCTACCCATTTTTGGCCCGATTCCACCATCCACCGTCAAGTACAGCCACTGACGCTATCTCCACGCCACCGATTCAATCTCGGATCGTCGTACACACATCTCCGGCTCCAGATTCTTCCATGCCTTGGTCAGCCCACTATTTGGTGAGATTTTGCTGTATCGGATAATTATTTTCAGCATTACTATTATTGATTTGGATCTTGTACTTGTTTGAGCCTATTGTATCGTGGTTGCTTGTTTGGATAAATATTGTGATTTGCAGGATTTATTCGTCGCACGCTCTTGCTTCGGCCCTCCACGCGGAGAAAAGCCTAAGCTTGCTTTTGCCCAAATAAATTATTCTATCTTGCTTTTGAATTATTTGCGTGGGATGATTTAATTTATTATTAATTTGTGATTTAGCCGTCGGATTTGCATAACATGTAGGGTTAGGTCACATATTTCTCGCCGCCTATAGATTCACTCTGCGTCAATTATCCTAAGAGAAAAGGTTGACACACACAAAGAAAGGGAAAGAATCAAGTTACCCACGGAATGAGGTGTCTTTCAGTATTCGAAGTCGATGGCGATCCTGCGAGAAACTCCTCGTCACCTTCGATCTCCCGCTCCGAGGTCGGCCGCCATCGCACATGGGCACCAAGGAGAAAGTTCACTCACTCACACGAGGTGGTTCCACTGACTCACTCACTCAGTTACCGGAGTAAGGAAGCCACAAACAAACAACCTGATTTTCACTCACTCTCACACGATAGTGGCTCCACGAATTCTCAATCACCCAAGGTGATTCCACAAAACCTCCAAGCGCTAACAATTTGATTTTTCTTCCCTCACTGTTCACACGGAAGAAAATCAAATATCACTTTACCTTTACAGCAGCACATTTTCTAAATCAATTTAAAAAAACCACTGGTCATTTCTTTAATAATCAAAACAGTAACACTGATCATTCACTCAACAGCGACAGCATAGATCAAATAGCTGGCTGTAATTGCATACAGGAGTATACACAGTGAAGCAAAACATACAGGAAATTCACAACTCTAAACTGGTATTCAGATATTCATTCACATCATCAATAATCATGAGAAACAGTAGCCAAATCAGGATTTACATCAACATTCAACATAGCAATATTCTCAAACGGGATTAAAACAAGCAACAGTTCATAGATTTCAACAAAACTCTCAACGGGAAACAAACAGAAATAGCAATCAAACATTCATCAATATCAAATGGTGGAAGCAAGCAACAGAAAATCTCAACAAATCTCATTAGCTGCCTACAACAATCTCACCTACAACACTCCTCCAACGGGAATCTAGAAACACACAACAATCTTTTTTTTTCAACATCAACCTTCCCCTAACTAAACTCCTACAAGATTTAATAATACATTATTCATCATCTTCTCAAACGGGAAGAACGCTAAGTAGCAATCATACAATACATTTTGGCCCAAACTGCAACCGCACCTCAAGGGCGTGGTTTTGGCCCAAGCAAAACCGCACCGCAACGAAATTGTGCGGTGCAGTTGTGGTTTCGATGCAATTTTTAGGTATGTGATTTACATAGACACCAAAAAGATAATGTGAGGTGGAAGAAAATATAAAATTTGAGCAAAAATATAATTACATGAGTTATAATATCATGAAATAACTTGTAGTACATACATTTTAAAAATACAAATACTACAAAATCAAGCAAGAATTATAATGCCTTTCACGATTATGCTTCAGCATCACATTCAAGTTCAATTTCATCACTATCGTCATGTTGTAATGAACGGTTAAAATTTAAAAATATGCATGCTATATGTGCTTATATAATTACTATTATTAATTACTAATTTATAAGTTATAATTTTATTTAAATATATGTGATATGTAAGATATTTATGAAAATTAAAAAGTATGCAAATTAGTCCGTGCGATTTTTGTGATTTTCAAGATCCGAAACCCGCACTGCACCACGCTCGGTTTATAAAAGTTCAAAATTGTACCGCACCAAAACTACACGGTGCGGTTTACAAATCAGTGTGGTTTGTGAGGTGCGGACAATTTTGCGGTTTATAGTTTTTGATGCTCACCCCTAATTGTAATTGGCTCTAAGATCATAGATGAGACTATTGATTTTTTAATATTGATTGTGTGCTCACTCCGATGTTTGTGGCTTTTATTTAGCATTATTTTTCATTTGTCATTTTGTAATACTCTACTTAACTCTATACTACCTAGTGAGAAGTGAGCAAACTCATGCCATATGATGGATTTAGGATGGAGAGTTACAGAAAGTCATCACCACCATCAATGAAAGACCATCCGCCAAAGGGAGGAGGAAGGGAGAGCACAAAGGAGAGGTCGGGAGCACGGGATGGATCAGAATTGGGGGGGGGGGGGGGGGATTTGCAAGGATTTTGATAGATTAATGAGAGCCAATATCTTTAATTAAGAAAAACAAGTTTTTGCGCTTCAAATAACTGACCATCTCCAAACAAATTTTAAATAATTCCGAAAATCATAGTTAGTCAATTGAATAATTGATTAAATTTCAATTTAAAATGTGAAATTAAAAATCATGCACTAATTCATGGGCTAAAATATTGTCAAAGAAATATGAACCATATCCAACAAGAGGGCCATGGTATCATGGCTAAAAAAGTTCCATCCATTCAAAAAGATGCATGAAGATCAAAGTTCTTGCATGATCAAAGCATATAATTAAGACCTGGTAGTTTGAACTTGAAGGGATGTAATATTTGATTCCAGATGATAAAAAATTTCTTTCTTAATGATCATTAAACAATATTATGAAATTTTTCTGCATCATTTGCACAGTATTAGGACATCGCATTAAGATTGTTTGTGCTTAACATTTGCTAAATTTGATCACTGCACACTTAAGCATTAAAATAAATCTCAACTACAAATATAGAAGAGATAATGTCAAATTCAATCAAATTCATCAAGTTAGATTCTTTAAAACAATATAAACAACACAATAGAAGATAATGGAAAAACAGAAACAGGAATACACCTCAAACAATGGTATATAGACCGTGACTAATAACATAGGATGGGCATAAACACTTCCAAGTAGTAGTTACCTGTTCCCTCCTCCTCAATTCTGCTTCCTTTGCTTGAAGGTCTTTCTCCTTCTTTCTTAGATCCTACATTTGCAATATAAGAACAAGTGAGTATATATCAGATCCATCTTCCCCCTAAGCTTACATGGGCTGTTTTCTTCCTCACACTCATATTTCTTTTACCATGTTTATCTTCTGGAGTTTTGGATGGTGATTAAAGAGCGTGTACAAAGGGTAGCTAGTCATATGAGGCGGGATTGTTTCATCCAGTGGGGCTGCGAGGAATTGTGATGGTTTGTTAACTCAACCTTTAAGTTGTCGTGGAAAAGCAAGTTTTTTGAGTATGAGGCTTGTTAGTGGGAATCATTATATGGGAAGATCTGTCAAATTATATTCATGATAAGTGACCTTAACTGTTTAAGATCTTCAGGAAATCCAAATTTTGACAGCATAGAAAGAAAACAAATTCTCATTTTGCTGTTATAGGAGAACTTTGGTAATTGGAATCATTCCTTACCCTTGTCGAATCAAGGGGTATATCAACTGTTGCACCACGGTCGTTGAAAAAACCAGCTGGTTCAGGAGGAAGTGGTGAAAGCCTAGAATTAGATGCAGTAGGAACAGTACTTGGATTCTGGAATATAAGACAGCATGAAAAACGTATAATATGTGAGAGAAATAAGTACTGAAAAGTTTCATACGCATTTCAAATTTAACATAAAAAACATTCAAGAGTAAGAAATAGTGAAAGACAGTGTATTCTTGAGCAATGAGATTAAAAGAATAGCGTGAAGGTGTGCGAAAAATGAGAGAAAATAGGAAAATTTAAAACTCTATGGGAATCATTGCATGTTCTCATATATATTATAAAAGTAACATAAATTCCAGTACTAGAAACAGCTAAAATGAACGTTTGTGTGCATCTTGAAAGCGTATGATTTAAGAGGAAAAGTTAGTAAAATTTCAAATGAGCAACTTAAGTGTATTTGTTGCAAGTACAAAGATTACACTTTATAACATACATTTGTAAGCTTCATGACAGTTAATGCATCGGGCATATTAGATAGATAAGTTATTATTTAGTTTCAGGGAAATACCAAATTTGTAATGATTGATTAATTACATGCTATCCTTTATACATCTACTAAGAAGCACAGATATAACTTTGTTGCGGGTCACTCGACGTTCTCACGGTCTGGTCGAAGAGAACCTTCTTAGCTCGAGAGTGAGCCGAGTGCGCAAACAGTCACAGAAACAACCACCGGTTCACAACAAGACATTTGACATGGAAAATTCCGGAAAGGGAAAAAAACCACGGGACTGGATCAGTGCCGACCAATTCCACTATCTTTCAGAATATTACAAAAAGACATTTCTCGAGGGTAACAGGTCACCACATGTTACAATATGCTTTCTGGATCTCGGGAGTCGCTTGGAGTGGGGTGTCGGGAAGCACGCCTGGGAGAAATCTGGAAGGATGAACGCGGCAAAGGGGGATCTAGACTCGAAGGTCGGAGTTGAAGAAGATCTTCGAGCTGCCTTTGGGAAGTACTTCGAGGACCAAAGAAGATCTTCGAATTCCGAAGGAGATATTCGAAGGCTGAAGGAGATTTTTGAAGGGATCTTCCAACACCGAATGAGATCTCTGAGAAATCTTCAAGGGAAGACTCCGGAGCTCTCTTAGGCGCTGAAGGTAAGGTGTCTTCAAATGAGGACTCGGGGCCTTTTTATAGTCTTTGAGAGGGCATCCCGGTAATTGCACCACCATAATCACCCGATGGGTGATTGGGAATTCTCCATGAGCAGTTAAATTATCTGATGGCTCTCTTCTCCACCTTCTTCTTCTCCCTCTCTTCTCACAGCTTCTTCTTGTCCCTCTCAACACATGAACATATGAACAATTACCAAGAATTACTGTCTAACAATACATGCATCCTCCTTCCAAACCCCTAAATCCCATGTTGGCGAATCCAACTGAACCAAGTAGCCACAATCTAGAAGATGTATTGGAAATATATGCCGTATATAATTAAGATCGTCAAATTCCCTTAATTAAAATAAACTCAATCGGGCGATTGATTCCCGAACAGCATAGCAATGAAAAATCAGAAGGTCGAGGCTGTAAGCAATAACTGGGAGAAGAACTCACCGCGAAGGGGTTCACATCCTCTTCAGCGAAGGGGTTAGAATCGTAGCGGCCCGCCATGGAACTAGAAGAGATGACAGAGAGGTGAAGGAAGATGCTGAGAAAACCAGAGAAGGAAGAAGGATTTCTCGTGTAGACCTTTAGGTAACTTCTAAGATCCCAGTCTTCAGCCGTCAGTAGGAAATAAAATAAAATATTAAATAATAAATAAATTTTATTTTAATAATTTATTAAAAAACCGCGTTCTCAGGTTCCCGGTCCAGCCTCGCCGGGCGGCCTGGGAGACGTTTATTCCGTATCACGTGGAATACAAAATTAAAAATATATTGAAAAGGCATCTATACATTTTCTTTAACGAGCATCTTCGCACGGGCTACGCTCGTGCTCGATACTCTCGGGCGGCCTTCGGCAGCATTAGGCGGGCTTCGCCCGCCTGCACACGGTATTCGATTGCTTGCACCAACGCTTCGATTGCGCCGGATCGTCTGGGTGGCCTCAGAACGCAAAGAATTGTCATGCGATTCAACACAATTGAAAGTCCTGGTGCCACAAAAGCAAAGTGCTGCCACTCAGCGCAGCCTGCATGCACATGATATGCGCGTGCTTGTACCTAGGATTTCACTGCGGGTGATACTCCGGGCGGCGTTTGCACACGGTATTCGCTTGCTTGCACCAACGCTTCGATTGCGCCTGATCCTCTGGGTGGCCTCAGAACGCAAAGAATTGTCATGCGATTCAACACAATTGAAAGTCTCGGTGCCACAAAAGTAAATTGCTGCCACTCAGCGCAGCCTGCATGCACATGATATGCGCGTGCTTGTACCTAGGATTTCACTGCGGGTGATACTCCGGGCGGCCTTTGCACGCAAAGAATTGCCACGCGCTACAACGTAATTGAAAGTCTGGGTACCACAAACGCCAGTTGTTGCGACTCGGCGCAGTTCGCATGCACACGGTATTCGCATGCGTGCACGCAGGCTTTGAATGCGTCTGATTGTACGTGCAGCCGCGGCACGAAAAAAATCGAAGTGCTTCAACACAATTCAAAGCCTCTGGCGCAAAATCGCAAGATGCTGCAACACGGCGCGCATATATATATGATTTTTTTGAGCAGATGGAGGTAGAAGCGTGGTCGACGTAGGGCGATTGTCCTATGGATTCGAGCTCAGATGCCGGGTTGTGGCCGCCTTCGGTGAGCTTAGCCTGGCCCCGTCGAGCTGACATTGAGTGTGGAATTTAATTTTGCATATTTAAATATTTCGTAAGTTACAATGTAATAAGGTGTAATCAATATCAGAAGGTGGAAATGAATAATTGAAATGTATACATAAAATATATGTTCCTTATTGTAAAAACACATTCACTGATGAGCATATAAAGCAGCATATGTATCATAATTAAGCAAGTAGCGGCGGCGAGAGATATATACAATGAAATGTTATTACAGCATGTATTTTTTTGTCCAGTAAGCATAAAAGATAATGGTAGGAGCATGTTCGAATAATAGAGAAACGTTAATAAAAAGCAGAAAAATAAGAACATGAGGAAAAAAACAAATATGTACACATACAAAATAGTAGCAGTCGGGTATTACAAATTGACAGAAAACTCAAATTGTGGAGGATGCACAGTTGGTGGTCTACGGTTGAAGATCACCGATAGTTGACGATTTTTTAAAATAGTAAACGGTATGTGCATATGTAGTTGTAAGAACTCAGCAGTAACAACAATGTTTGATGTCATATTTTATTCAATGGCCTTCAGAGACTCTGCAGTTGTGGAATATGTAAAGTGATATTAGGTAGTAGCAAACATTGATTGAGTTATCGTAGTAATGTTCGTTATGTAATGCATATTATTTTGTATGTATTACCTTCTAATCATTGTAAATACATAGTTCCACTCTTCCTGTGGTGTTAGACCTGCTGGTACAGCTGGGATACGTAGTCGAAAACCCGGAATTTCATTTCGTGGCTGATCTGACCAACGTGTTGTGGTTGGCGGGTAAAGCTCATCATAGTAGTTGTCATCTGAGGCAGCTGTAGTGCTGTTGTTGTCAGGGTCATCTGTCAAACAGTTGTTATAGGCTCAATTTGCAATTTTTATGGTAGTAAAAATATATATATGAATATTAGTAATCATTTACTGGGTTGCGTGGCAGAATGATTACGTAACTGTAGCTGCTGATATGGTGAATTTGTGTTTTCCATCTGCGAATTGTTGACAGTTATAAAAAAAGTAATCAATAACTGCGAAATGAATGCGTATTTTATAACATATATGAGAGAATTTTTGTTTTTTTTAATGAGTAAACAAAGAATATTTATTACAATAACGAAACATACGTTTTCTGATCAGAGTATTTAACTTGTAAGATGTATTGACAAGATTGTTGTTGTTGCTGCTGAAATATGATGTAGTTGTACTTGTTATGTCAAGTGACATTACCCATCAGTGCACATTGAAATTGTTCTGCGGGAAAGCTTGTAAAATGTACAATACACTAATATTGCTTGTATACAGTAAAATGAATTGTATGTAATGACTCGCTATGTACCTGTAGGTGTGTTTGAATGAGAAGTTCTTTGAACACAACATTTTTTGTGTACATACCCTCGTGAGGAGGCAGTGATCCTTTTTTCATTAGTACTGTAGTACTTGATGAAGACATTGCTCTTGATAGAGCTACATATAGTTGACCGTGAGTAAAAACATGACCGGGTAAGTAAATTCCTATTTTGCTCACAGTTTGTCCCGGTGATTTATTGATTGTCAGTGCAAAACTAAGGCGAACTGGAAATTGTTTGCGCGTGAGTTCAAAAGGCATCTTTGAATCTTCAGGATTCTTCAAAGGTATACGCGGAAGAAATATTGTTTTTCCTTATGTTCTCCAGTAAGAATTTCAGCCTCAATGATATTTTTGCTGAACTGACGGCACAGAAGACGTGACCCATTGCACAGGCATGTTGTGGCGTTGAGATTTCGCAGTAGCATAATAGGCACACTCTTTTTTAAAGACAGTTTGTGCGGTGGGAGATTTCCTGGTGATAAACTGTTCAAAAACTCTTGTGGATATAAATTATAGCTGTCATCATTCACAGAGTCAAATGAGTAGTAGGTGACCTCTTCTCCTGGAAATAGTGATAGACATTTATTGTTTAAATGATTGGCATTTTCATTTAGTGGAGTTAGCAAAACTGTATTTGCAAGATAATCTGAGCAGTGTATATGTGTATTTGTGTTACAGAATACTGAGTTAATTAACATATCTATTGATTGTTTCCCTTCCCACAAAGTAGTCATAGCATTTGGGATTCGGATCATTTCATCTTCAACAGTCATTTCTTCACCATCACCAACGCGGATTAAGAAATCAGAGAATTCATGATCAGAGAAAGATCTCATATTCTCTGTTAAGTGAAGCACTCTTACGGTTGACCACAAAGGTGATTTGACAATGCTTGCACTGATAATTTGAGCCTTAGTTCCATTAATAACAACCGGTGCTATTTGACGAAAATCTCCGCCCATTATCATTATTTTACCACCGAAGGGTTTATTTATTCCAAGAACATCTCTCATTGATCGATCGACTGCTTCAAATGCATGGCGATGTGTCATTGGAGCTTCATCCCAAATGATGGCGGAGCAGCGGTCCAGGAGTTTATGCATATCAGATAGTTTTCCAAAATTACAGAATGATGTAGCGTGTACTGGTATCGGAATTTTAAAGCGCAAATGTGCAGTCGTACCACCTGGAAGAAGAGTGGCTGCAATTCCAGATGAAGCTGTAGCTATAATAATGTGGCCAATGTTTCGCATATTTGCAAGCAAACAACGATATAAAAATGTTTTACCACTGCCTCCAGGTCCATCAACAAAGAAAAGAGAGCATTCATTATGATGTATTGCTTCAGTAATGACGTAATATGCATTCTGTTGATAAACATTAAGTAATGCAATAGAGTTTAAGTCAGATTCTGATATAGCAATTGATAGTTCATGTTCTATTAAGTTGGAATAACCAATCATGGTATCGAACAAAATGTTGATTTCTGGGAGATCAAAATCAGCTATACTCTTACTATGCTGTTGAAGAATATAATTGATTTCATGAAGAAGTTTATTTGTCACATAGAGATCATTCATAGCACGCGGCATGATGTAATCTTCAGTCATGGAGGAGTAGTTGTCATTCCACATTTCTCTGACATTAGTCGGTTGGCAATACATCAGAATAGTTGTGAAAAGAGTACGTAGTGCTGAAGGCATTCTAAATTGGCGAGCTTCATGTAAGCAATCATGGAGACTATTGTCTCTTTCAACCAGACCGTACTGTTCAGCAGCTTGTTTGAAAGTGGAGTACTGAATACCATTTACTGTTAGAAGATAATCAAATGATTTTGGTGCGGAAACATGGTTTAATAGAAGACGTAAATAAAATCGCTCACCTTCTGCAGGATGGACAGAGTAAATTCGTCCAATAACTTGTGTTGTTTTTCGTTTAGTCCATGCTTTTGAAGTGGAATTCCATCTGTAGTGTTTTGGAAAGTCTCTATATAAGTAATGGTGGGGTTCTTGGTTGTCATTGTACACGGTGAAGAATTCGGTGAGCATTGTCATTGAATTGCGTTCGTTGAAACAGATTCGTGGATGCGGAATTATACTTGATGTTTGTTTGGAAGATGAACCTGTCAGTTAGTAAGTTTCAATATTTTCTAACAAATGTTAACACATGATGCGCTTTCAAAAGAGAGCAATAATAGCGTAATGTGAATTTTGTAAGAAGGTAATGTTAGGTTGAAAAAATAACCTGTAAACGAACGACTGACGGATATATTTGATTCATATGAAACTTCAATAATTTCCAGCAGGCCTCCTGCGGACATATCCAGCGTCCGTTAACATAATTAGAGAGCTCATCGTACTGTGGAACTGGTTGAACTTGAAACGACATACAATCTGGGCCTTTATGAATGTATTTGTATAAGTATTTGATACTTTTAATACTACTGCAAATTTCAACATTAATGTGGCAGTCTATTTTATTAGAAGCCAGAGATTGTAAGGAACAATCCAACGATTGTCAATTGGAAAGTCTCCAGCACGCCGTAAAATAATAGCTCTGCCGTCATTGCGTCTGCGATATATTGGGTAGGAGTCTGTTCCTTGAGTTGCATGCTCAGCATAACACTTTGGATATCCTTTTTTTGCAATGATCATGTTTCATGCAAGTAGCATTATAATTAATGTTTCCACATGGTCCGTGTATCATATGTTGTACAACTGCATTGTATAATTTCGGTTCATTTGAAACTGAAGGTGACCTAGGAACTTCCCTCTTCCTGCCCTGAAGATGCACTTGGCCGGATTGAGTCGCATCTTGTATCTTCTCAGGGTAGCGAAGGTCTCCGTCAGATCTTGTATATGCTCTATGACGCTCTTGCTTTTTACCAGGAGGTCATCTATATACACCTCAAGATTCCGCCCCTTTTGCTCTTTGAAGACTTGATCCATCATTCTTTGGCATGTTGTGTCTGCGTTCTTGAGCCCAAAGGGCATCATCTTGTAGTTGTAGCAGTCATCGAATATTGCATCAGACGGAGGGATGCATCCAGATCTGGTGGTACCCTGAAAAAGCATCAAGGAAACTCATCACAGGAAATCTGACGGCGGATTTGAGGCAAGGGGTAACAATCCTTTGGGCAAGCTTTATTCAACATAAAAAATTCAATACATAACCACCAGCCCCCTCCGGGCTTTTTTACCATTACAATGCTGGAGACCCAGGCAGGATACTGGATCTCTGAGACAAACCCTGCCTTCAACAGCTTCACTACCTCCTCCCTGATTGGACCGGCCAACACGACGATGCTCTTCCTTTGCTTCTGACGAACAGGGGACACTATGGGATCAGGTTGAGGCGAGACAGGCAACATCGGCATCGATCCCTGGCATTTCTACAGCATTCCAAGCAAAGACGTCGACGTTCTCCTGCAGGAAAGCAGCCATCTCGATCTTCCCTTCTAGCGGCAAGGATCCTCCAACCTTCAACAAACCCGGCTTTCCATTTCGGGAGATCACCTCCAGTTCCTCTAACTCCTCATCATCACGCAAACCTTCTTCTTTCTCCAGTATCTTCTCTAACCTCTCTGCATCCTCCATCCAGCTGATGGTGCTGACGACATTCAGATAGCACTTCATGGCAGCTCTCGGATCTCCCCTGATCCTTACTTGGATGTCTCCACGATAGTACTTTAGGCAATGATGATAGGAAGAATGGACGGCCTTAAAGTAGTTGATGAGGGGACGCCGAAAGATGGCGCTATAGCAACTTGGCGCGTCGATGATGACGAAGCGGCATCATATTGAAGTTTCGCACAGGGTGACCAGAAGGTCCACCCCTCCTTCCACTTCATTCTTCTTTCCCGAGAAGCTAAAGAGGTGTCCGTTCGCAGCTTGGACTCTGGAAGCTTCCACCTGAATCCCGGCAAAGGTTCTTTAAAAGATCACGTTCACCGAACTCCCATTGTCCACCAGGATTCGGTCGATGGTGAAGTTCTTTGTAACAGCTTGGATGACTAGGACATCATGGAAGGGGTTCTCATTCCAAAGCATGTCCTCATCAGAGAAGGTGATCTCTTCCAATGGTGGCAGGACCTGAGAGGTCGAGTCGATGTTCTTCCGATAGATCTGGTAAAGACGACCCTTGCGGGAAGCTCCGAGTCCGGCCCCGTCGTTAATCACGTCGACCTACCCATCTCTTGGGCTGTGAATCACCTCTTCGCGACCTCCCAGGTCGATACGATCCCCATTCCTCCTCGTTGGAGCTTGATATGCCACTTGCCCCACCGGGGCCTCCTGCCTCTGTCACTCCCTCTCTGCCACTCCAGCATCCAACCTTCTCCTTGCTTCCCAGAACTCCGGACAGGCCAATGTCACAGGGCCATCTACCCGATGAATATCGCAGTAGAGGGGAATCTCCGCCTCCTGACGCATCGCCCGTTCCTCCCTCCGGCGACGCTTGTTCCCCAAACGGGCGATGGTCATCACTTCTCTTCTTCATCCTCCTCGACCTTCCTCCTTCTGGTTGTCGTTCCTCCTCTCCTCTGGCGAGAAACGTAGCTGAATCGGTGGCCTCCACTGGGTACAATTCTCGGGATATTGGAATCGTCTTTCTTCTCCTCTCCTCACTGGAGCCTCTGCGGGCCTCCTTTATTCATCTCTCTGAGGCCTTTCCTGCCTCCTCCTCTCCTCTGCCCTCATAAGCTCTTCACTCCTCTGTTCCTCTCTCTTTGACTCTCTTCTCCATGGCTCCTCCTTTGTCCTCTCGACCCTCTTCCCTGACGGCCTTCCACCTCTTGCCTCCAAAGGTCCCTCTCTCCCTCTCCCCAGCGGCTCATCCTCATCCAGTCGTACAAAAAAGTTCTTGTTCTTCTCCTCTCCCTAAACAAATGTATTCGCCCTCTCCACCATCTCCTCGAAGGACCATGGGGGTTTAGACCCCATTTCCATGCTGAAAAGCCCCTGCTTCAAACCAAACTTCAGGGTTACCATCAGGGTGAAGCTGTCTACCTCCTCCACCTCAAAGATCTCTTCTTGGAAGCGATCGATGTAGTGGCCTAAACTCTCGTGTTGTCCTTGAGTAATTTTGAAGAGGGATGTTGCTTCCTTCTTCCTCTTCTTAGATGTCGTGAACCTCGTCATGAGGTCCCGACGTAGATCGGCAAAGCAGTAAATGGAACTGGCTGGCAATTGGTGGAACCAATCCCTTACGTTACCCTTGAAGGTGATGGAGAAGAATCTACACTTGAAGGCATCAGACATGTTGTGGATCGACACCATATCCTCAAACCATTGAAGATGTCTGACCGGGTCATCTCTACTGGAGTAGTAGGTGAGGACGGGCTCTCTGAACCCCTCAGGAACTGGGGCCGTGAGGATCTCGTCAGAGAAGGGACTCCTCTCCCCCTGGCGATGACGAGTTTCATCCTCGCTAGAGTCATCATATTCGCTCCAACGACGAGTATCGCGGTATCTTGACGGCGGCTCTGGATCTCGGAATCTAATCCCCTGGTTACCTGTCGGATAATGCTGTCACTGCACCGGTCGCTCCTCTCTAGCCTATGCGGGCTCCTTCCCAGCTTGCCTCGGCGGAGATTCCTCATCTGGCAGTGTCACATGTCGAGGGGAGGTCGTCGTGACATCGAGGCTATGAGAAAGCCCGGCGAGTAAGGTCATCTTGATCCTCTTGGCGAAGTCCTCAAATGTCGCTACGGTCACGAACTCGCAACCTCGCTCGGGGTTACCAACACTCGCCGAGTTGCCGATCAACTCTCCATGCTCGCCACCACTTGACATCTCGCCAAACCACAAAATTTTCCTCCTTGGCTGCGATCCACACTCACTGCACCAAGTGTTAATGCCAGGAAAATTCCCAACTCCAGAAATCGGATCAAGGCAGCCTAAGGCTATTTGCTCTGCCGCAAGGCTAAACGGCTAAGGAGACTAGGATGAAGAAGAAGTCAACAAACAGGACCCTGGATGCTTCTGCAGTAAGGTCCCACCACGTACACGGATGCTTGAAAGAAGCAACCCCTCCACAACCAAAATTGACCGAGCTGGGTACGAGGGATACTAGCTGGTAATAAAGTCGCGAGATTGTGACCTGGTCTCTAAGGAAATGGAATCCAAAGGCTCAGCTGATATACAAAAAATAGAGCTCGCGAGATCCTTGTAAGGATTTCAAGTCTCTCCCCTCATACCCCTGGGGTCTTATTTATAGGGAAATCCTTGGGGAGGGGGTTCTATTTATACCCCTACCCCTCAGAGACTAGGCGACTTCCTGAAGGAACTCGCACATCGGGATGAGCAACTTGCCTAGCCGCCTACCTGGTGAGTATACGATGGGAGCTCGTCATACTCGCCCAGGCTTTCTATAGGCTGGCGCGTTGACCTTGACCTCCATCTTGACTTGTTGACTTTGACTTCTGCTGACCCAGTGTTGGTGGGTCCATCCTCGACGAATATGGGTTGTACACCCGCCATAGCTCAAAACTTCTCTTGGAGGGCCAGATACACGTCCTTCAAGCTCATGTAATGATCATTCCAGGTGACAACAATTTGAACCTGAGCCTCGATCTGCAAAAGAGAAGACGAAGAGAAGTCAACACAATACAACATTAAAGAATAGCCAAAAATAATCAAGCTCGTTTACCACTTCGTTCATCGCCTTCAAGAAAGAAGATAGCCTTGGATCTGCCGCCTCCTCAGGGAAAGATAGGGGGCAGATGATCCAAGCACCTATACCTCGGGAGGCGAATTGCCACAGCTACCGGAAGGAGAATCGACGCCCAGAGAAAACGAGCAAGGCGCAACACTACTGCTACCTTGAGAAGCTACAGTGGCCTTCCGCTTCCGATTACAAACCAAAGATGTCTCAGCGGTCCGCCCAGAGTCTAAAGAAATACCACACCACAACAAGCGCTTCTCTTCCATAAACGAAGATATACTTAACAGACGGTTCACCAACTCTCGAGGCTCTGAAAATCTAAGCACTGGAGAAAACTCCCGCTCTCCCCCTTCTGACGACGGCAACGATCAGGCAGTGCGTCCCACAGCTCTGGCAAGCCCCAAGAGTTCCTGACATAACTAAACAAAGTATTTCCGTGACGGCAGTCCGTTCGAATGTTAAAATCAAGCCAGCACTTGTTACCATGAATCTTCACATGCTCACCACCATCAGAGCAAACATCGCACTAATCCCGGAAGCAGTCCAAACAAAGTTTCCTGCCATACTCGCGAAAGAAGACAACCAACCCCATGAGACATACCACCTCCAAGGGAGTAAACTGAGAAATCGGCACTCCACAGAACTTCAAAATCTCGATCACTTTCTCGCATGGGGGGAACCAAAATCACGATCTCAAGGTGGTCTCGCAGATCATCAACCAGCCACGAGGAGGATTTTGGACCCTCTCCTCAACACGCGGTATCCTCACTTCAAGGTCGGCAGGCAGGGCGAACCTCCTCCTCCGAATTACAACTTGATCCTCCGTAAGAGAGGAGTGAAGACACATCGATCTCGCAGTATGTTTCGAGCCCTGTCACAAAAATTAAAAATTAATTTAGACTAAAAAGTCTGATCAAAGACCATCCACCCCCGTCATACACAAAAAAGTCTTGTCACGGTGACAACACACCAGCGGTAAAAACTAGACCGCGACCAGAGACGAAGCCTAAGGGGAGAGAAGAGGTCGTAGCGACCAGAGAGATCGCAGCGAGAAGAAGTATAGGTGAAACCACGCGAGCAGGCAAGGAGACAAGGGCAAAATAGAGAGACAAGCCGCAGGAAGGGAAGACCGGGCAGAGAAGAAGGCAATGCCGATCAAGCCGCGGGAGTAAAAATAAGAGAGGGGCCCACGATGGTAAGAGAAGAGGACGATAAAAGGAGAGGAGAAGGAGGTGGGGAAGGAAGGTGGAGCCACGGATCTAGAAGCGGGTAGAAACCGAGATCGCGGTAGTTCGCGAGAAGAGTATACACGACTGCGGGTAGGAGATCGAGGAGGTTAGGAAGAGGGAGAGCGGGAGAAGCCGAAGGCTGGCGGTCAGATGCCACAAGAAGCCGCAGGTTGGCGGATAAAAAAGTCTAACCGCCGGAGGGGACCGGATCCCTCTGATACCATGTAGAGAAATGGTCTCAACCTTATGAGTGCTTCAATTGATGTCAATAATAAGTATTAGTACATATATATAGGAAAGGAGAGAGGAGAAGAGTCTTATATAAGAGATGAGAGACTAAAGCAAGAAAGAATAAAATGGGCCAAATTAATGGGCATTTACATTATATCTTATATTCTCTAACAGGAATCAATAGTTTAAAAAGATGGAGATGTAGATAAAGATGTGATACATATAATCCAAGCAGGTTGGTTGAAGTGCATAAACACGGATGAGATCTTATGTGATTGTAAAATACAATTGAAACTTAAAGGTAAGTTTTACTGTACAATAATTAGACCAGTAATGCTCTACGTGTACAACCTCGTGTTCGCCGAGTGGGTCCTCCAGGCCAGACGGGTGGACCAAGGCGACCTGACCGCGCCAGAACAGCATGCGGGCAAACTCAGAGCAGCCAGCTCGCTCCCACCAAAGCTAGGCGGGCGAGCTGCGCGAGCCGGCCCAACCAGCCCGCGTCTGCATGAGGTTCGTCGAACTGAGCTGGGCTTTAGTCGAACTAAGCCTGAGTTGAGACCAGTGTTTGTCGAACGGAGCTCGGCGCTCGTCGGGCGGAGCTCGGGATTCTTCGAACAGAGCTCGGCATTCATCGAACGGAGCTTGGCGTTCGTCAAATGGAGTACGACATTCGTCGAACGGAGCTCGGTGTTCGTCAAGTGAAGCTCGACATTCTCCGAGTTGACCTTGGCAGTTAGAATCCTGGATTTGACGAACTAAGCTCGGCAAACTCAATTATTCTGGAATTCCTTTTGTAGTAATAGTTCCAGACCGGCCAGCCCGCTCTCCCATAGGCGACCTGGCCGCCAGCCCGCCTCAGAGCGATGGTCGGCGGGCTGCGGCGGCCTGGCTCGCACTCGCCCAAGGAGGGAAGGCGAGCTGCGGGAGCCAGGTCACGTCCGCCCTAGCGAGTTGGAGTGTTGTGGAACCTACCCGGTGGGGCCCAGAGGCAGAATTAGCCGGGTGCTCTTGCCATGGGTGCAAATAGCTTGTTAGAACAACATAGTTACGATGTTGGCAGGCCCAGCTGGGCTGCACATAGCTATTCAAAATAGCGGAGGTTGGATATTTGCAGGCCGTCTTCGGAAAACTATAAATAAGACACAAGGGGCACCTCAGAAGGCACGCTGACTAGTGTTTAGATCTTCTTGTTTTCTCTGAGGTAGCCTTAGCTTGGCCTTTGGCTAAGGAGGGAAAGCGCTATAAGATCTTCCGGGTGTGTGGTGGGACCTCCGCGCCGAGCCGTTGGGTCTGTTCCCATTTCTTCTTGTTATTTGGCTTGCAGGAGAAAAGTAGGTGCGCGATCACCCCTTCCCTAAGGGTGAACTCCATAAGAGACCGAGCTTTCGGTATCAACACTACGGTTCTACGTATTGGGCAGTGAAATATGTACATGAGCAAAAAATGGGAGTTGTAGAGATGAGAATAGGGTTATGCACCTTCGCACCTTCGCCCACACCTTCGCAGGTCCGCCAACGTGCTTTCTTGCACATGTCCGCACTCGCATGCTCGCGTGCGGCCGAGATCACACGAGCCCATGCACGACCCTGTGCAAGCATCCGCGCGCATCGTCGCGACTACGAGAGCAACAACTTCCTCCCCCAGGCGCGTTCATCGCCTCTCCTATACCATAATATGTGCTAACATTTTTACCCGAGCTTGCAGGGAGCAACCACTTGCCGGCTCAAGTCCATCACAGTTAGCCATCGTCGCCGCCATAAGAATGAGCTGAGAAAGATCCTTGTTTTTCTTTGCCTGAAACGGTCTCGTGCAACAAGGATCTGGGGGGCAATTGTTGCAGCTCAGTTGGATCTTATTAAGACTCTCTTATCAAGGTTGCGGGTTCGAGACCCAGTGGCAACAACCTACCGCTGCTGATAAACAGGCACGAAGATTTGGTTGGGGTGCATTGGGCCTCCAGGCCTTGATGTTTAGGCTTACTACCAGTGGTGCCGTGGGGCGAGACAAGCCACCGGCCAATAAAGGGTGTGGTGGGCCTCTGAGCTCTAAACTCAGGCTGCTGGTAGGCCGACGACGCTTGGTCTAAAGAGCCGGGTCGTTACAGCGGCGGGCGGATGACCTCTTCCGCGGACTCCGCCCGCCCGCCCTCTTTCGTCGCACCGGCCTCGGTCTTGGCCAAGGAAGCGGCCGCCCGGGCCGTGCCATCCTCGGCTGTAACGTCTCGGTTTAAAGCTCAGAGGCTACCGCACCTGAATGGGCTGCATAGCGTGTCTCGCCCCGGTGCCCCGCTACAGGACTACAGTCCGTGCCACCCAAACCCATCTCTGCACCTGTTTCTCAATACGGCGGGTTTTTGGGAGCGCGGGGTTTCGAACCCACACCGCCTTGATAAGGCACCTTCCACAGTCCTCATCACCAGCTGAGCTGCAGCTCAGTTGGTGATGAGGACTGTGGAAGGTGCCTTATCAAGGCGGTGTGGGTTTGAAACCCCGCGCTCGCAAAAACCCGTCGTATTGAGAAACATGTGCTGAGATGGGTTTGGGTGGCACGGACTGCAGTCCTGTAGCGGGGAACCAGGGCGAGACACGCTATGCGGCCCATTCGGGTGCGGTAGCCTCTGAGCTCTAAACCAGGATGTTACATAAAAGTGCAGCTCAGTTGGTGATGAGAACTGTGGAAGGTGCCTTATCAAGGCGGTGTGGGTTCGAAACCCCGGACTCGCAAAAACACGCTGTATTGAGATACAGGTGCGGAGATGGGTTTGGGTGGCACGGACTGCAGTCCTGTGGCGGGGCACCGGGGCGAGACACGCTATGCGGCCCATTCGGGTGCGGTAGCCTCTGAGCTCTAAACCGGGACATTACATAAAAGTGCAGCTCAGTTGGTGATGAGGACTGTGGAAGGTGTCTTATCAAGGCGGTGTGGGTTCGAAACCCCGCGCTCGCAAAAACCCGTCGTATTGAGAAACAGGTGCGGAGATGGGTTTGGGTGGCACGGACTGCAGTCCTGTGACGGGGCACCGGGGCGAGACACACTATGCGGCCCATTCGGGTGCGGTAGCCTCTGAGCTCTAAACCGGGACGTTACATAAAAGTGCACCCGAATGGGCCGTTTAGAGCTCAGAGGCTACCGCACCCGAATGGGCCGCATAGCGTGTCTCGCCCCGGTGCCCCGTCACAGGACTGCAGTCCGTGCCACCCAAACCCATCTCCGCACATGTTTCTCAATACGACGGGTTTTTGCGAGCGCGGGGTTTCGAACCCACACCTCCTTGATAAGACACCTTCCACAGTCCTCATCACCAACTGAGCTGCAGCTCAGTTGGTGATGAGGACTGTGGAAGGTGCCTTATCAAGGCGGTGTGGGTTAGAAACCCCGCGCTCGCAAAAACCCGATGTATTGAGAAACAGGTGCGGAGATGGGTTTGGGTGGCACGGACTGCAGTCCTGTCATGTGGCACCGGGGCGAGACACGCTATGCGTCCCATTCGGGTGCGGTAGCCTCTGAGCTCTAAACCGGGACGTTACATCGGCCGTTGACACGGCCGAGGGGGAGGCCGCCCAGGACGCCCCCTTCCTCGGCCTCAGGCGCGATCGAGGGGGCGACCGCCCCCTCGCTCGGCCGCCGGCGTAGTAGAGGGGGCGGCCGCTCAGGCCGCCACTTCCTCGGCCGTCGACGCGGTCGAGAGGGGCGGCCGCACGAGCCGCCCCTTTATCAGCTGCCGGCGCGGCCAAGGGGTCGGCCGCCTGGGCCGCCCCCTTCCTCGGTCGCTCGTGCGGCCGAGGGGGGGCCGCCCTGGCCGCCCCCATCCCTCGGCCGCCGGCGCGCGGCCTAGGGGAGCTGTCGCTCCTCTCCGGCTACCGGTTACGGTCCTCCCCTCGTCGGCGAACTTGGCAGCAAGTTCGTCAGCCGCCCATGGAGTCCCGCTCCCCGTCGTCCGATCGATGAGGAGCGTTCTCGGCCGTCCGATTCACGCGTAACTACCCACTAACCACCGGGTTAGTGGGTGAGATTTAATTAATATTTTATAATTTATTTATAATGGTCTCCAAATAGCGAAATACACACATTTAAACTATACTAAAAATAATCATGATGGTGGTTATGGTGTGCGGATAGCCGCGTAACCACCATAACCGCCACCCGGAGCCTATAATAGGAGCTTCAGGCCTCCTCATTTCTCATCTTTTTCTTCCGAGTCTTCTTCTTCCTCAGGTCGGAGCTCTGCCGAATTCTTCCTACGAGCAGCACCCGAGCAGCGCCCAAGCCGCACCCGAGCCGCACCTGAGCTACAAGCGAGTCAAGCCAAAGTCACCTGAGGAAGCCACATCTCGCAAGTCCCAAGTGGCTCCTGCAACCGCAAGTCCAGGCGCTCCGCCCCACATCAAGAATCAGCAAGCCGCTATCTAAAGACCACCAGCGTGAAGCGCAATTTGTAACAGTCCCCGACGTGACAGTCTGTCATCTGTCGTGTGTCAAGTGTTCTCTCACCCCAAAGTTGTAATAATGAGAGGTGGTTTGTCACCCTCGACTTCACAAACAAGTCGTAACTGCCAGAAAATAGTGGACTTTGACCGTCACAGATCCGGTCACGTGATTTTTTACCCAGTTGATGGGTTTTTCCATATTAAAACTGCTTCTGTACAATCGACCTACTCTATTGACTGCGTGCGTACTCGACCGTTCCGAGAGCTAAGACGGTCCAAGTTATTCCGATCCGACAGAAACGTCGGGTTAGACGGCAACACAACTAAAAAGCATATTTGAACATATGTCAGGATAATTATCAATGTACTCATGTAACATACAATTGAACATGTGTTTAAATTCAAATTCTAAGTGGGCATCCATAATATGATGTCATTCAAAAAAAAAATCACTCATTCTATATCATTTTTAAAATTCTTTTTGCATGTTGCCACTATATTTCAACTAATATATACCTTGCATAAAGTATTTTTTGATTGATGAAATATGGCATCAATAACATTCATTAAGGTATTTTCTTGTGTTTCTTTACAAATGAGTGTGAATGCAACATAAAATGTTTGATTTGTTAATGTAACTCTAATAATGCATATGTAATGGCCCCTCCCGTCAAAATTTACATTATGCTTTTACTTCCTACTATGAATTTATAAAATCATTTATCAGTACTTATATAGCAAAATTTTATCATCTCTTCCACAAGAGACGAGTATTTCAAAATATCAAAAGAAATAAATTATACATCGTAACATACAATTGTAGAAGTTCTTATCTCGATTTAAAACTCTTCTATTTATGCTGCGTTTGGCGCGGCTTATCGTGGCTTATTTGCTCCGGTGAGGTTGGACAAAAATGTCATTGTTATACAAAAATCTTGTGCCCTAAATTAATTTCTTTTTTTGATATGGGTAGTAACATTTGTCGATCAAACATACAATGACGTTTTTGTCCAACTCACCGGAGCAAATAAGCTGCGATAAGCCTCGTCAAACGCAGCCTTAATAGATACATTTTTAGAGTCACCTCCCTTGCTTTTTTCTTTATCCTAAATTATTAAAATATAAAATGTTAGTCATAATCGACTAAGGCACCGTTTGGGGGGACTTATTTTCACCAGTCTAACGGTTACGACCGCATGAACCGGACCTTCGCATGAACCGGACCTTAATTAAGGTCCGGTTCATGCGGTCGTGACCGCTTGACCGGTAAAAATAAGTCCCCCTCAAACGGAGCCTAAGTGAATTATTATCTCTTAAATGTCAATTCCAATCACAATTATCGCATATTATGTTGAAAGAGCCATAAGGAGCACGTATATGAAAATAAAATATTTAACTTTTTCTCATTCTTACATCCTCATCTTTGAGCACCTCATCTTCCTCATTTTTAAATCCTCAGGTGCTTAGAAATAAAGTATGAAAGCTTTCCAAACAGAGGAATAAATGAGACCATATGTTCACCTTCTATGTATTAATTTCTGCTCGAAATGTTTCCCCAGAGGATTGTGATGAAATATTTTTATCTATATTCATAAATATTATATATAATTTTTGCATTTAGTTAATAATAATAATAAACAAATCTTGAAAGCAAGATTCTAAACCTTGTATAAATCGAAGATGTGAGAAATATAAGTTTAGAATCAAGTCTGGGTAAGACGTGTGATCATTGTCCTAAAGAAGTTGTACTACGTACCCTCCGCCAGGGCTTTCAACTGATGCTCATTTCTCCAAGCTACAACACCCGACTAGATCTCGAAACTCCGATGTGCGCGGACACCGAAGAAGCACAGAGAAATCGAACTCCCACTTGATTAAGCAAACATAAAGAAAAATGAAATCTCGATGAAGATCGTCATAGAGACCAAGAGGAAGAGCACGACAGAATATTTTTTCGAAGTGTACGTAAACTAATCAAAAAATTCTCCTAAATAGGAGTCTCAAAATGGTGAGAAAAAATAACCACGTAATAAATCTCAACGGTTATAATTAGAAATTTTAATGCAGGTGAACATTTGAAATGTCGAGAAAACACGTAACTGAAAACAACGCTTAATGAAAACCGACAGGGAACTCGACGTAGTTGCGTCGAGTTCTAATCGACGCAGCGTCAAGTTGATATCGTCGCAAGGCGGAGGCGACGTGTTCTTATCAACGCAAAAAAAACCGTCAAAAGGAAATCGATGCATGCGTCGAGTTCTTATCGACGCAGCCATGTCGACGCAAGTCGACCGAGCACTACTCGATGCACGTTGCATCGAGTGCTTGTCAACGCAAGTCGACGCAGGTTAAGAGAAGTCGACGCAACTTGGATTTTAAAGACTCAAAATGTCAAAACTTTTTTGTTCCAAAAATACAATTCAATTCAATTATTCCTCAAATCTCAAATCCCAAATCTCAAATCTGGATCCGGTCTGGTGCGGTGCGTGATCACGCGCGAGGCGTGTGTGGTCCATAGATCCTCCTTATGTCCCTTTGAACAAATAAAAAGAAATGAAATACATTATATATTCATCAACAAGTTTAAAAAAGTCAGGGTGAGACTAAAAGGTTCACCCTTCCATCATGAAAGATTTCCCTCCAAAATTTGAATTTCCTCCTTCTTTCGATTTTGGAGCTTTTCATCAACTTATGGAGCTCAACACCAAACACCAAAAAGCTCCAATAAAATATTTGATTTATAATATTTTATGCATCAAATTTCTAACAGATTGTTCTCTCCCCAGCCTTATCAAATGTTTTATTCTTTGGGGAAACATTTTACTTTTTCCTTTGCATAAGCTTTCCACATTGTTCCCTCCACATTGTTTGGAGACTTCATTATAAATAGAGGATTGTTCTCTCCCTAGGTTATCAAACCATCCGTTTTGGAAAGAGTGTCCGCCGTGAAAAGAGTTTTCATCTCACAGAACTCTGTCTATGGCAAACCGCAAGGCTTTTTGCTAGACTGATGTAACCGAACACACATAGAGCATTACCCAGGTTTCCCTCAAAACTTAAGAATCAACGAAATACATTTACTTTACAAGCCTTCTTCTTCTCCCTTTCCAAAAAATCTTCTTTGAAGCTTTTGTGAACCCTATGTAAGAAATGGTACTAAGAAATCTTTGGACCATTGTATGTTCCATTAAAGTTGTACAAGATTAATTTCTTATGTGAGGGATAAGATTGGAGGGGCTAGGAGCATGCCGGCGGCTCTAGAAGGAGAAGTTCTCCCACAAATTCTCGTAGTCTCATATTTCTAGACTGCAATTATAATTATGAATAAAATGATAGATTTTAGATTCTTTTAGGTGCAAATAGCCATTTTAAAATTACTTATATAAAATAATAAATCAATTTATTGCTTCTTTTTTCTAGCCCTAGTCGGATGAAAAGTGGGAAAAGCTCATCATCCCCAATTCCTTCCGTTTTATATTTGAACTTAATGAATAATAAAATAGCAGTCATAATTATTTATCGCTGTTTAAAATTAGTGAAAATTTTAAGTACATTGAGCATATATATGTATTGTGTGAGACTGTGTTTTCAGTTTAGATTACAATCGTAATTGTAATTAAGATTTTAATTGAATTATATTTTCAGTTTAGATTACACTCCTATTTGAGTTCAAAAAAAGTATTTTTTAATATATGTATTTTCATTAAAAACATATACACATGAATACTTAAAATAAACATAAAATTAAACGATCAATATTCTATAATTTATTTTGCTAAAAAAATAAAAATTCTAGCCTAAATTTCCAACTTACCATCCTTAAGGCTCTGTTTGGCGTGGCTGCAGCGACTGGAGAAGCAATGAGGGGAAGCAGCGGTGGAATGATCAGTTGTTTTGCAAAGTAGTGGCAGAATCTATGAATCTGCTTGGAAGAACAACGTTTTTAGGCTCTGTTTGGCGCGGCGTTTTAGGAGTGGGGTGCCGCTGTTTTTTAAAACGCCGCGCCAAACAAAAATGGGAGGAGGACCACGGTGGCTGATGCCACCGCCAAAATAGCGGTGGGCTGCGATTTTTGAGTCGCGGAACCTGTTCCGCGACTCAAAAATCGCAGCAGCAGCTGCAGCGCTGCAGCCAAAAGGCTGCAGCGCTGCAGCCTTTTTTTTTTTTAATATTAAATTAATATTATTAAATATATAGTTATTACATATATAGTTATTAAATATTAAGTTATATATATTATTAATATTATTATTATTGATTATTATATTAAATATTAAGTCACCACTCTGCAAAACGCTGCCCTTCCAAACAATTCATAGATTCTGTCACCACTCTGCAAAACAGCTGATTATTTCACCACTGCTTCTCACCACTGCTTCTCCGATCGCTACAGCCGCGCCAAACAGAGCCTTAGTGTCATTAATAATTATTAACTTAATTAAATAATATTAACTTATTATATAACTTATTATATAACGTATTAAATTATTAAATTAATATAGCATATTATATAACTTAATTATTTAATTATTATATAATAATTATTATTAATAAAAAGTACAGCAGCGCTGCAGCCAAAAGGCTGCAGCGCTGCTGCTATTTCTCAGTGGCGAAAATTTTCCACGATTGGAAAATAGCGGGCCACCGCTATTAATGGTGGTGGCGGATGTCACTGCTATAGGCTGAAATTTTATTTGACGCGGCGTTTGAAAAATCGGCGGTCCGCTGCTCTCAAAACGCCGCGCCAAACAAAGCCTAAGCAGGTCAATGTACCGTATAAACTATAACTCCCTAAATCAATCAATTATGAGATTTAATTTGAAAAATTAAACGATAGATTAAAAATCCACAACAGAAAAGAAAATTTATTCGTTTCTGCTGAAATTTAAATTTAAATTTAAATTTGACTTCTTTAGTTCTTTTTCAAAAAACTGCCGCATCCCCTCCTCTTCCGTAAACCCTGCCACCACCGAGACGCTCCTCCCATATTCTTTCTGACTCAGAAATTTCCTCAATCATCTTCTTCGTCTCCGATCTCCAACCGACGAAGATCCGAGCAGTCGCCGAAGAAGATTGGCCGGAAAATGGGAAATCCCCGTGGCCGAGATTGGATGAAGCTCTTCTTCATCTACGGCACCGACGAGTGGCTTAAAATTGGATTTCTAATCTTCAACGCCATCTCCTTCATCGCAATCACCATCCTCCTCCAGATCTACTTCTCCCCCTTCATCTCCTTCCTCCACTCACTCCTCCCCTCTCTCCCAACCTCCGCTCTCCGCTGCAGCGCCGCTTTCGCCGGATCCGTCCTCGCCGTTTCGGCGCTCCTCCTCCTAATCGCCGCCGCGAACATCCTCTACTCCTCCCTACCCCTCCGCTGGCTCATGGCCCATCGAATGATTGCCGCCGTTCCCGACTGGTCCGCCGTCCGCACCGCCCTCGACCTCGGCTGCCACCGCGGAATCCTCCTCAACGTCGTCGCCCTCCAGCTCAAGAAGCAGGGCAGCTCGGGCCGCGTGGTCGGCCTCGACGCCAGCCGTAAAACCGCCATCGCCGCCCTCCGTCGCGCCAGAGCCGAGGGCGTTCAGAAGTACGTCACCTGCCGCGAGGGCGATGCTCGCCGCCTCCCGTTCGCCGGAGGAAACTTCGATGTCGTCGTCTCCGCGATTCACCTCAGCGGAATCGGGCGGCATTCCCGCCGTGATTCTCCGGCGGCGTCCTCGGCGGAGAGGGTGAGGGGATTGGCGGAGCTGGTGAGAGTGTTGAAGCCCGGCGGGATTGGCGTGGTGTGGGATCTGGTATTCGTGCCGGAGTTCGCGCAGAGGTTGAAGGAGATGGGGATGGAGGAGGTGAGGGTTTCAGGGAGTGTCACGGCGTACTTGACCAGAAGCCACATGGTCTCCTTTCGGAAGCCGTTAACGGCCGCCGGTGCTGAGGTGGCGCTTCAGGATTGGAGAGTGGACATAGGCTAATGTGATCCGGCGGACTACGGCGCGCTTTCTCTCTCTCTCTCTCTCCATCTTTCTCTATCTCTCTCCTACGCGCGGCCGACTAGTAATGTAAAATTGTAAATTATAAGGACTATAGGCTACTGTATATTTTCTCAGAAATTATACACTGTAGTCTGTTTCCTGCTATTAAATTAATTTATTTATTTTAATTTAATTATTTATATCATCTTCCATTACTTTTATGCTGTTGTATAAGTTTGTTCTTATTCTCCATTTTTCTCAAAAAAAAAAAAAAAAAAAAGGTGATTGTTAATAGCAACCAGTTATTGGGTAGTCGTACCCCAAAATTTCCTAACTTTCCGCGTCTTTTCAAAATACGCTTTGTACATGCAATTTCAGGAAAAATGTTCAACACGAAAGTTGTAGATCTCGTCGAAACCTGGGGATATTTTTAAAGTACGTCTTGTACATTCATTTTTAGGAAAAGTGATCAACACGAAAGTGTAACTTTCGTGTTGAGCACTTTTCCTAAAATTGCATGTACAAGGAGAATTTCGAAAAGGCGCGAAAAGTTATGAGATTTTGGGGCGCGACTAGCCAATAAGGGACTGCGGTTAACAATCAACAAAAAAATTTGAACGTTTGCATCTTAATGAAGTTGTTTCTCCCTCATTTGGTCACGGTTTATGATGTGTAAGTAGTCAAAACTCATTGTCTCGACGAGAGTAATTCAAATCCACCAACCATTTTGCAAAAATTCTTAGAGGGTGCCCCTGAATCCAACTACAAATTTGTCATGTGACCATAAAGGCTTTCATATCCCACTGTGTTTTGCCTCGTCATTATGCTCCTTCAAAATTTTTGGGTTCACTTCACCAACCTGCGCAAAAAATAAACATTATTTTTCTCGAGTAATGAAAGTATAGATTTGTTAGTCATATCTAATATAATACGATTAAATGTTTCAGACATATTGTTCATTACCATATCACACATAAGACTTTCACGAAAAGCATGCTCGTGCCCTAAATATTTCTCTATAGCAATCAAATGATTATATGTTTTATCTGAAATGGATGTAATCGCAGTCGTTTTTCTATTAATTCATTGGCTTCATATATTGTGTTGGAAGCCTTCAATGACAAAAATTCCAAGTTTTTTTACTAGGACACTTTTCTAAAATTTGTTATAAAGATGTCGCACACAAAAATAATGATCCACAACCGATAATAATTATTTAAATGTTTGGACCAATCCCTACAAACAAAAAAATGATGCATAATGACTTCAAAAAAAACAAAAATACTCTAAAGAATTTAAATTATTAATAAGACAAATCTTTTGTTGATCAAATACATATGTAATTTCATATGTTCCAATATTTTTGGTAAGATTGTGGATATAAATGATATAAATGATACAAAATTTAATAATATCAAAGCAGTCCCCATCCTTGAGAGAGAGAATAGTGTTGATGTAGCTCTATGGGCAAGCAAATTAAAATTAATTAACTTGTCCAAACATCTATATTGATGAATTATTAATTTATTCACTATTTTTTAGGGATTCTTTTAAAAAAAAACTCTATTTTCACTCGGGCTCTATTTGGCACTACCCTGACGGTCATGAACGCGGGGGTTATGAATCATTATTTGTGAAGGCCCAACCTCACTTAATGAGGAGCAATACTTAGGTTAGGACTCCCGAGGATGCTCATGGTCCTGCACCAATGAGGAGCCTGCAAAGGAGGTGGGGCCCACGCATTTGTGGCTTGTGTCATACACTTTTGCGCGGGGCTCTCATCATTTCAGGCCCCTCATTGGTTATCCTGACCATGCTCATGGTCAGGAGACCTGACCTAAAAATTTTCGATTAAGGGCTCTGTTTGATGAGGCGGTGGCGATAATGACGGCAGTGATTATAAACTGTCGCTGGTGAACAGGGTATCAAGAAAGTCCATTAAGAGGGGCATAACTGGGCAGAAAGTAATGAGCAGAGTATCGAGAAGGAGAATGTATGAAGGTCAACAGCATAAGAGAGACATAACAAGGCAGAAAAAAATTCTAGCATTTCATCTAAACTTTATAATCCCTTTCTGCTATTCATATCCAACAAAACAAAACTTCGATCAGATTTTCGGTCACTCAAGGCTCCGTTTGACGCGGCGTTTTTGCTCCGTCGAGTTTGGACAAAAATGGCACCGCCATGAAATGTATGTTTGGCATGACACGGGTTACAACTGTCACCAAGAAAATAAAACTAGTTTTGAACATAAAAGTGAATGAAGTTCCTTTCATGAGGCCAGCCATTCACGAACGACCACCGCACTAAGCATAGCCTTATTAAAAATAAGAACAGAGCTCACCGTGGCGTCTCAAGAAACTCGTCTCGTCCTCCCCGCTGCATAAAATGCACATTACATTTTGTGGAAATCTTCGAACTGATGTAAGAAGATCAATGTTATGTGTGTTTCCTTTAGGATAGTTCTGTTTAGAAATCTACAAATTGATGTAAAACCTATTTCACTCGGGTTCTATTTGGCACGACCCTGACGGTCATGAACGCGGGCGTTATGAATCATTATTTGTGAAGGCCCAACCTCACTTAATGAGGGCTCTGTTTGATGAGGCGGGGGCGATAATGAGGGGCATAACTGGGCAGAAAGTAATGAGCAGAGTATCGAGAAGGAGAATGTATGAAGGTCAACAGCATAAGAGAGACATAACAAGGCAGAAAAAAATTCTAGCATTTCATCTAAACTTTATAATCCCTTTCTGCTATTCATATCCAACAAAACAAAACTTCGATCAGATTTTCGGTCACTCAAGGCTCCGTTTGACGCGCGTTTTTGTTCCGTCGAGTTTGGACAAAAATGGCACCGCCATGAAATGTATGTTTGGCATGACACAGGTTACAACTGTCACCAAGAAAATAAAACTAGTTTTGAACATAAAAGTGAATGAAGTTCCTTTCATGAGGTCAGACATTCACGAACGACGGACATTCATGACGACGACCATCGCGCTAAGCATAGCCTTATTAAAAATAAGAACAGAGCTCACCGTGGCGTCTCAAGAAACTCGTCTCGTCCTCCCCTCTGCATAAAATGCACAATACATTTTGTGGAAATCTTCGAACTAATGTAAGAAGATCAATGTTATGTGTGTTTCTTTTAGGATGTAGAAAATCGGGGTGCCAAGAAGAGAGATTCGAACGAAGATCGGAAATAAAAAAAAACACAACACAAACACAAAGATATACAGAGGTTCACCCAGAACCGGGCTAGTCCTCTCTCCCCTTCTCCCCTTCCTTCTTGTATTCACCAAACAAAATACAGATTACAAAGTTACAAGGATCAAACCGATCCTACCTCGCACCTCTCTATTTGGACAAGAAACGAAAGGAGCACCGCCGCCGGAAAACACCTCTCTAAGGGATCTCCAAAAAGGCGCTTCCAAAACTCCTCAACCGAAACCGCTTAGAAAACACAACCCTAAAATTCGGGTTACACGCCTATAAAGCCAAAGTTCTAAAAAAAAGCCGCCCCCGGACCCCCACGTTGCCCAGTTTCTTGCACCGCTCGCCGCCCCCGGACCCCCGCGTTTACTGGTACTTCAGTCATCGGAGAAGGTCACGCTCCGACGTCTCTAAACTCACGTGGGCTAACCCGGTGTGAGAATCAAGAGAGCCGGAAGTGTTCTACAAATTGATGTAATAAACTCCTTTGATTGAACGCATCTTGCCATGGATTGATGAATTCAGTGCGAGCGCCAAATTGTAACGAATATTGTAGGCAGAAACTCGGCATTATGAGAGATGAAAAAAAAAAGATCGAGCGCGCTTCGTTAAATAATGAAAATGAACAAGTTGAAGAGAATCCATGCCATCATAATCATCAAACAATATCATAAATACAGTTCATCAGTGTATATAAAGCCAAAGTTCTAAAAAAAAATACAACATGAATGCTGCAACCTGGCATAAACTTTCCAGTAATGGAAGATTCCATATCAGACGGCCGGATCTTCGAGTGTGGCTGTCGAAAGATCGTTGATACGAGGATATGTCGCCTTCTCATCGAGTTGGTTTTGAGACCATATAAGCATTTTCAACAAGCTTGGAAGTTTGGGATCTGCCAGTTCAAATGGGTTTTAGCATTAATTTCATGTGGGGATTGGATACCATAAAAAACAAATCTTCCAGGAAGGAGGGGAGAAAATTGCATAATCTGATTTTGAAAGTGCTTAAGAGTGAAAGCCCAATGTGAAAAAATGTGAAAAAATTTGGTGTAAATTGCAGAACATTTATTTATATAGAAATATAAGTCACCACCTAAAATTAATGTGTGCAAGAAAATTAAATATAATGCATTTATATCAAATGGCATCTTATTTTGAACAAATTTTGTGCACTTTGATACAATTTGCATCATGGGCTCCTGATGAGGGGAAAAATCCAAAGAGAAGGGTTTTAATTAGCATAATTAACCATTAGACATCTGAATCATGTCCATTTTGTTTTTTGTTTGGTTCAAAACCATGCATAATTCATGGGTGTTCGGGTTTGACAGTTGCAGCAACAGAAAAAAATATATAGAAATACAGTGCATGAGACTTTTAGAAGCAGCAAACTAAAGCTCCGTTTGAGAGAACTTATTTTCACCGGTCAAGCGGTCACGACCGCATGAACCTGACCTTAATTAAGGTCCGGTTCATGCGGTCGTGACCGCTTGACCGGTGAAAATAAGCCATCTCAAACAGAGCCTAAGGCTCCGTTTGGGGGGACTTAATTTCACCGCTCAAGCTGTTACGACCGCATGAATCGGACCTTGTCGTAACAGCTTGACCGGTGAAATTAAGTCCCCCCAAACGGAGCCTAAGACTGCGTTTGGTGCAGCTTATCGCAGTTTATTTGTTCCGGTGAGGTTGGACAAAAATGTCATTGTCATACAATGTATGTTTGCTATCACAAATGTTACAAAAAAGAAACTAGTTTGAGGCATAAGGTTTTGATATGACAGACATCTTTGTCCAACCTCACAGCCACAGGAGCAAATAAGTCGCGATAAGCCACGCCAAATACAGCCTAAGATATTCCTACTTATTAGTGATTTCTTCATTATCATTAACATAAGCTTTATTCAACTAACTAGGGTCGGGTTTATGAATCACTTCACCATTAGTTCATGTCTTAACTATTGTCTGGTGTCGCATGAGGTCATTAAACATATACTGCAAAAAATATGAAGCATATTATGAGAATTAACCAAATTAACATAAGAACGTATGGTATATTTCTCCCTAATATGAAGAAAGGAGGCATTTTACAGTGTTACCTGATACAAACGAAACACTTGAAGCATAAATGTTCATGGGAGTGAGATAAATACATGCACGAAGGGAAAAAAAGGTGTGGTTCTGTTGTATGACCAGATATTAAAAGTTACCCACCTTTCTCATGGCTTTGGCTTGTCAATATGGCGGCATTCACCTCACTTGCGGTTTTCAATCGCTGTGACAAATCCAAAAGTTCGCCATATGGACAGTTCTTTATGTCCTCAAATGCCAACAGTGCAACGGTCCTCTCCAACTCCTCCAAAAAGCTTTGCTGAAACATAAAAAGGCAAATAAAATAACAACACTCAAGCCTTTATCCCACTACAGTGGGATCGGCTATATGGATCCTTTGTCGTCATTGTGCCCTTTCTTTTTGTTAGAATAAAAGAGACAAAAACCGGGGAATAGAGAAGAAGAGAAATGATTTTACTAATGATCTTACTGTTATATTTTTCAAGATACACGATTACAGGGACGTTGTACTATTTAAATACGTAGTGCTAACAACATAATTAATAATGACAGGCGGCAGATTTAATTAGGCAGAATAACTAGGAGTCGGGATGACAAAACGCCGGAATGGAGGGATCGAGAGAACTGCTTCGATTTTGCTGAAATCGATTCGGATTTGCTGCTTACACCCCTTCTAAATCTGAACTCGATTTTAGTCCAATCTTCATTCTTAATTCCAGAAAGCGATCCCGTCATCCCGAGGGACTGGCTTTGTCATAATGTCAGCTAGTTGTTGCCCAGTGGGAACGAAGTTCTCTGATGAAATGGAACTGGATGTCTATGTGCATGCTTCGCTTGTGATGGATGGGGTTTCTGGATAGATCGATGGCGATGGCAGAAGTGTTGTCACAGAGAATCTTTACTCCCCCACCTTTCTCCCCCTTCTTCGTTGTTTATCTTCGTTTCTTGCCCTATTTCAGTCAGGATGCGCTGGAGCCATATGGCTTCACATGCAGTCAAATTCAGATCCATATAATTGGCTTCTGTTGTAGAGAGTGCATGTTTGTCGTTTCCTGGAAGACCAGGAAATCACCTTTGTCCCAAGGAAGAAGATGAAACCTTCAGTGTTTTTTCTGTCATCTAAATTTCCTGCCCAATCGGAGTCAGTGTAGCCAATTAAGGATGTTTCCTTCTTTGCGGTAGATTAAGCCATAATCTTTGGTTCCTTGAATATATCGTAGAATTCTCTTAGCAGCACCAAGATGAGCTCGACTTGGGTTGCTAACAAAGCAAGCTATGATGTTAACGACGTTCTCGATGTCTGGCCGAGTATTGGTTAGATAGATAGATACCCTACGAGGCTGCGATATTCTTCATTGTTTACCCCTTCTTCCTCATTGGTTTTAGATGCAAGCTTGGCAGTAGTGGACATGGGGGAAAGTGTGGGATTGCACTGGTCGAGTTCAAACTTGTTGAGCAGGGAAATAGCATACAGTACTTGGGAGAGAAAGATGGAGCCCGGTAAGTGCTTGATCTGCATCCCCAGAAAGAACTTGAGGTGTCCAAGATCAGTCATGGCATAAGTCTTCATCATCTTGGATTTGAGTGAGTTGATCAGGGCCGAATTTGGCCCTGTGATGATCAAGTCATCAACATAGAGGCATACTATAGTGATAGACTGCTTCTCAGTTTTTAAGTAGAGTGCCGGCTCACTCTGCTTGGTCTGAATCCTTCGAATAATGAGTCAATGTTGTTATGCCAAGCTCTCGGCGCCTGTTTGAGCCCATACAGAGCTTTATGGAGTCTGCATACCTTCTTCTCTTTCCCTTTTTCTCAAAATCAGGAGGTTGTGAGACATAGATCTCTTCTTCTATTTTGCCATTGAGAAAAACCGATTTTACATCTAATTGAAATATAGGATAGTTATATTGAGCTGCAATGGCAAGAATTAGCCGAATGGTTGTCATCCTTGCCACTGGAGCGTAGGTTTCATTATAGTCCTCACCTGGTCTTTGAGAGTAGCCCTTGGCAACAATCCGGGCTTTGTATTTCACTATTCTCCTTCTTCGTTTTGCTTTGCTCTGTATACCCATTTTAGTCTTATGACTTCTCTGTTAGGTGGTCTGGGAATAAGAGACCAAGTCTTGTTGGCTTCAATGGCACTCATTTCTTCTTCCATTGCTCTTCTCCAATGCTTTTGCTTTTCGGCTTCTTCAAAATTAAGGGACTAGAGGAGATCAAGGCAAAGTCATCTTGCCTGTAGATATCAGTGAGAGATCGGAACCGATGGGGCAATGATGAATCAAGCGAATCTGATTCCTGATCTTCAAGGATAGGAATGTTGTCATGGAGGGTGACTGAAGGTGATTCAGTCTCAACCGGCAACTCGTAGTTTTCATTTAATTGAGTAAGTTCTGAGCCCCAGTTCCAAGTGCTGCTTCATCGAATGTTGCATCTCTGGAAATAAGAAGCTTTATGGTTGTAGGATCCAAAAAACGGTATGCCTTACTGGATTCACAATAGCCCAGGAAGACAACCTTTTGACTTGTCTCTTCTAACTTATCTCTTCTTTCTCTGGTCTTGTGAGCATAAGCAATTGAACCAAAGGTTTTCAGATTTGCTATGTTTGGTCTGTTTTGGAACAGTTGTTGGTAACATGTTGAGAGTTTTACACCTTTGGTAGGAACTCGATTGAGTATATAAACGGCTGTGGAAGTTGCCTCTGCCCATAGAAATTTTGGGCAGGACTTGTGTAGCATCATTGTTCTTGACATTTCCACGATTGTCCTGTTGAGTCGTTCCACAACACCGTTCTGTTGAGGCGAGGCAGGCACAGTGAGTTCATGGAAGATACATGTGTCTTTGCAAAATTGAATGAATTCAGAGGATAGGAATTCTCTGCCTCGATCCGTCCGGATGGCTTTAATTTGTGTATTAAACTGATTCTCAACTCTGTTTTTGAATTTTCTGAATTGCTGGAAGATGTCTGATTTATGCTCCAGGTGGTAAAGCCACATGAAATGACTAAAGTCGTCAACAATAAGCATGTAATAGCATTTACCCCCCAAAGAAGGTGTAGTGGACGGCCCCCAAAGATCGATGTGCAGCAAGCTGAGGGGGTCAATGGCTCTCCGGTGAGCAGCTTGTGGAAACTTGAGGCAGTGAGACTTCCCCTGTGCACAGCAGAGGCGTCACAATGTTGCTGGGTGAATTCAAGATTTGGTAGCCCTTCCACAACTTCTCTATCTTGCATTGTTTTGATGTATGAGTAACTGAGGTGACCCAGCCTTCGGTGCCAAAGAGCAAGTTTTGAATGATTGCTTGTCTCTTGGTATGAATGGGCATGAGTTGTGGATGGGTCAGCACAAGGGTGAAAATATTATTTGGATTCTTCTTTGCTGACGCCACAACTGTGTTGGTTCTTTTATCAACAATGTTGCAGGTGTTGTGATCAAAAAGGACTTTATATCCTCTAGAGAGCAATTGCCCCACAGTGAGGAGGTTTTGTGTTAGTGTTGGAACATACTGCACATTTTGTATCTGTTAGAATAACCGTTGTATTAGGCCCATGTTTTGGCCCATTTATGCTTCTTCTCCTTTAGTCCCACATCTTGTATAGGATTTGTTTTCTCTCTCTCTCCTATATATTTGTATTCTCTCATTGTATTTATATACTCAATCAATATACATAAGTTTTGGGCTTTTTCTACATGGTATCAGAGGCAGGTTCCGATTCTCGCGGTCTGCCGGCGTCTGACCGCACTCTGTAATTTCTCTCGCGGTCTACCTCCCGCGGCTTGTTCTTTGCGGACTGTTCCTTTCTATCCGCGTTCCCCTGCGGCCTGCCCTCTCAGTCCGCTTCTTTCTGCTACATCTTTTTTCTCCTCTCCGTGGATCCACCTTCAACACCCTTTCCCCCCCCCCTCTCTTGCTTTTATAGCCTTTTTCCCCCTCCTAATTCGTGGGACCACCCACTTATCTGTCCGCTGCGGCCTCTCTTCTCGTCGCGGCCTCTCGTCAGTCCGCCACTTTGCTCTTTGCTTGTTCGCGGCCTCTGTTTTCTCTATCCGCCTGTCTTTCCTTGCGGTTTCTCTGTTCGCTACTAAGATCTGTCTGACCGTGCGGGCTGTCTCCTTCTCGCCTGCATCTTGGTCGCGGTCTCCTGCGCTTCTCCTGGTCGCCCGCCTTTGTCTCAATCCGGCGACTTGTCTCAGTCCGGCGCGACGTGTCTCAGTCCGGTGCGACTTGTCTCAGTCCGGCGCGACTTGTCTCAGTCCTCCACGACTTGTCTCAGTCCGGCGCGACTTGTCTCTGCCCGGCGCTTCTCCTGGTCGCTCCGCCTTTTGGTCGCGGCCTCATCCAGCCGCTTGTGCTTTTACATCTTGACCGGGTGGTCTCTTATCTGTTGCGACCACTTCTCTCCGCCTATCAGTCGCGCTCTGACTGCTCGCTGGTGCCATTGTGACTGTGCGGCCTTGTTCTTTTCCCTTCCTGCTCTCTTGGTCGCGGTCTCCTGTCCTCCTCGACGCGGCCTTGTCGCGCGGCCTCTTGCTCCATCCGCGGCGGTCTTCCCTGGTCGTCTAAGGGTTGAGGCCTGTCTCTATGACTTCCTCTGGCACTTCTCCCAGCTCGGCGGCCAGCCCGCCCCCTGTCCATCCGGCCTGTCCTCAAGACCGTCCGGCCTGTTCTGTCGAACTCCGTGACGAGCTCCGGATAACTACCATCTCTCTTTCTGGCAAGAAGAACTTTATTCATTGGGTGCATTCTGTTCGGCGGGTTCTCCAGGCTAAGGGCCTTCTGTCGCACCTTACTCAGGCACCTCCTTCTCCACTTACGGATGACTGGCTTCGTAATGACGGACGTGTTCAGACTTGGATTCTGAACTCCTTGGATGGTGAGCCGTATCAAATGGCTATGTACCACGACACCGCCAAGGCTATGTGAGATGAGCTTCATTGCTTGTATTCTGGCCGCGACAGCCTCCAGCATCTTTATGACAACCTCACTGATCTCTTCACTCTCGACACTGGCGGCGCCTCAGATATGACCTCGTTTGTCGCTCGGGCTAAAACTCATGCTGAAGCCTGGATCCAGCACCAGCCGCCCACCAATGATCATGCTGCTCAGCGGGCTCAGAAGGAAGCTGCTTGCATTGTCATCCTTATGGCCCGTCTTCCTTCTCATCTTCAGAGTCTTCGTGCTCAGGTCCTGGCCGCTCCCACTACACCCTCTTTCTCGGATGTCTGCTCCATGATTCTCCGGGTCTCCCCTCCTCCAGATCCTCCTGCTCCTCCACCGGCTCTTCTTCAGCATGCCCCTCCGCTCTTACCATCTCCTCCCACTTCTGCTCGGGGGGGACGGTCGGGCTTGCGGGGCCGTGGTCGTGGAGGCCGTGGCCGGCCAAAGTGCTCCTTCTGCGGGAAAGATGGTCATCTTGAGGCGACTTGTTACAAGAAAATCGGCTACCCCCCTCGCCCGACGGCTTCTTCTGTTACTGAAGCTACTCCTCCGGATCTCGAGACCGTCCGTATTCAGCTCCAGCATCTCCAGGGTCTGCTCAACCCCCCCTCGGCCTTCGTCGCATCCGTCTCCCACACAGGTACTGCTTGTCTCTCCCACAGCCCGGGTTCGATTGTGGACTCTGGCGCTACTCATCACATCACTTCGCAACGGCCTGCCCAGTACTCGGATTCTCCTTATCCGAGGTCTATCACCGTGGCCAATGGGGCGCTGGTTCCTGTCTCCGGCTCGGCCGATCTTTCTATCCACTCATCCCTCCCTCTTCGCTCGGCTCCTCATGTTCCGAGTTCACCTTTTAACTTACTCTCTGTTGGGCGTCTTACAAGTGGCCTGGATTGTTCTGTTATATTCACTTCCTCTTCATTTGTTATACAGTATCGGCGGACGCGGACTACCATTAGTAAAGGCCGGTTGCGGAATGGGCTCTACCTTCTCGATGACTCTCCCATCGCTCTGTCTTCCGTCTCCTCCACTGCTTGGCATCGCCGACTTGGTCATGCCCCTCTGCCAGTTCTCCAGCGGGCTCTTCCAGACCTTTCTTTTACTTCTTTTCAGTGTGATTCATGTATTCTCGGCAAACAGCCACATTCTTCGTTTCTTTCGCATTGTACTCGGAGTGCGACTTCTTTTGATCTTGTTCATTCGGATATTTGGGGACCATTTCGGATTCCTAGTATATGTGGTTTTCGTTATTTTCTCACCTTTATTGATGATCATTCACGCACCACGTGGCTCTACTTACTCCGAGAACGCTCCGAGCTTCCCCGGGTGTTTCGGGCATTTGTCCTCGAGACCCGGACGCAATTCCATACCACCCTCAAAACTCTTCGTACTGATAATGCTCGTGAATACACCGGCCACGACTTTACCACCTTATGTTCGGAATACGGAATTCTCCATCAAACCTCTTGCGTTTATACCCCGCAACAAAATGGGGTTGCCGAACGCAAGAACCGTCATTTACTGGATGTTGTCCGCTCCCTCATGGTCCAAATGCATGTTCCCAAGGCATACTGGAACTTTGCGGTCTCCACTGTCTGCTTTCTCATCAATCGTCTTTCTTCCTCTGTCCTCAATTATGCGACTCCTTTCGGCATATTGTTTCCCTCCACTCCGGCTTTTCCTCTCTCGCCCCGTATCTTCGGAAGCACCTGCTATGTCCACTGCCTCGGGCCCTCCTCAGATAAATTGGATCCCAGGGCGGCGAAACACATCTTTGTTGGCTACTCCCGCACCCAGAAGGGCTATGTTTGTTACTCACCCGCTACCTGCAAGGTCACCGTTTCTGTTGACGTTACATTCCGGGAAGACGAACTGTTCTTTCCTGCTCCGTCCCCAACTGCGCTACCACCGACTCCTCTTCCGCCGTCCTTACCCCGTCCCATTATTCCTGCTACTACACCACAACCACCACTCTCCCCTCCCCCCGCTACTTCTACCACCAAACCACTCGTTATCCGTGTCTACACTCGTCGCTCTCCCAGCTCCGTTGCCTCTCTGTCGCCGACCTCTGCCATGGACACTTCGCGTCCCTCTGATCAGGTAACGCCTTCTACTGCCCATCCTCTGGAAGCCTACGTCTCTCTTCATCGCCTTTCTCCACCTCTGCACACCTTTGCTACTTCTCTCTCTTCGATTTCTGTTTCTAACTCTGTGCAGGAGGCGCTTCAACATCCTGGCTGGCGGGCAGCCATGGAAGAGGAGATGTCTGCTCTCTGGGCTAACCAGACATGGACCGTTGTCCGCCTCCCTCCGGGTCAGAAACTGGTGGGGTGCAAGTGGGTCTTTGTCATCAAACATGCTGCTGATGGGACGATTGACCGTCTGAAGGCTCGCCTTGTCGCTCGCGGCTTCACCCAGCAACAGGGGCTCGACTATGAGGAAACCTTTTCTCCGGTCGCCAAGCTCAATACCGTTCGGGTCCTCCTCTCTGTCGTTGTTCATCGCCAGTGGCCTCTCTTTCAGCTCGATATCAAGAATGTTTTCTTAAATGGGGATCTCCAGGAGACGATCTACATGCAACAACCGTCCGGGTTTGAGACCACGGGGGAGTCTCAGGTTTGCCGCCTTCTTAAGGCTCTGTATGGTCTCAAACAATCTCCACGGGCCTGGTTTGAGAAATTCAGTAAGGTCCTTCGAGATGTCGGCTTTACTCGAAGCTCGGCTGACTTCTCGCTGTTCACTCGTCACCGACCATCAGGGACGGTCCTTCTGTTAGTATATGTTGACGACATCATCATCACAGGAGATGACTTACAAGGGATACATGTCGTCAAAGTTCATCTAAACTCGGTCTTTCAGACAAAGGACCTGGGAACTCTGCGATACTTTCTGGGTCTTGAGGTTGTCAGGCGACCGAACGGTCTTATTCTATCTCAACGAAAGTACTGTATTGATCTTCTTCATGATGCTGGTCTCTTAGGGTGTAAGTCATGTGATACCCCCATGGATGTAAACCACAAGCTATGTGCTCAGGCTTCTGACTCGGATCTTCTTCTCCAGAACCCTGAATATTATCGACGACTTGTTGGAAAGTTGATATATCTTACTGTTACCAGACCAGATATTTCCTTTGTTGTTGGTCTTGTCAGTCGCTACATGCACTCTCCTCGCAAGTCTCATCTTCTGACGGTTGAACGCATTCTGAGATACTTAAAAATAGCCCCGGGTCAAGGACTTGTGTACCGGACTTCCTCGTCTGCTCCTACCTTAGTGGCACACTCTGATGCGGACTATGCGGGCTCTCTTGATGACTGGCGGTCTACTAGTGGTTTCTGCACATACTTTGGAGGACATTTGGTTACATGGAGAAGCAAGAAACAAGCGGTCGTTGCTCGCTCATCGGGTGAGGCAGAATACCGTGCAATGGCATCTGTTGTATCAGAACTAACATGGCTTGAAAGTCTTCTCACTGATCTGGGTGTAAAATTACCTTCTCCTGCTCTCCTTCTTTGTGATAGCCAAGCGGCTATACATATCGCCAAGAACCCAGTCTTCCACGAAAGAACGAAGCACATTGAAGTCGATTGTCACTTCGTTCGAGAGAAAGTTCAAATGAAGAAGCTCGATTTAAAGCATGTTCCAGGGACGGAACAAGTTGCAGATGTCCTCACAAAGGCTCTTCCCAAAGCATCCTTCTATCAATGTTTGTCAAAGCTTGGTGCATACGATTTGTACGCTCCAGCTTGCTGGGGAGTGTTAGAATAACTCTTGTATTAGGCCCATGTTTTGGCCCATTTATGCTTCTTCTCCTTTAGTCCCACATCTTGTATAGGATTTGTTTTCTCTCTCTCTCTCCTATATATTTGTATTCTCTCATTGTATTTATATACTCAATCAATATACATAAGTTTTGGGCTCTTTCTACAGTATCAATTTCTGCTCCCCTGTTTCAGTCTGGACATAAACTGTCCCACGTCATTCTACTCTTTCGACTTTCCCATCTCCTAGTATTACTCCGGCTTTGTAACTCTCGTCCAGTGTGGTGAAGAACTCACGACCGTTGACCATGAGTCGTGAGCACCCTGAATCGATGAGCCACACTGAGGTGTTTTTTGTGTGTGTTTCAGTGTTACAGGTAAACAAAAACTGATTATCCTCAGTTTCTGTGACTTTAGCTTCTTCTTTGTTCTGAAACCAGCACTTTTGTGCAAAATGATTTTGAACCTTGCATCTCTTGCATCTGAAGAAGCAATCCTTTGTGACATGGTTCTGTTTTTTGCAAATTGCGCAATGTGTTCGTGAAGCTTGATCGGATTTTTTTTCAAGTTTTCCTTTGTTTTTGTTCTGTCCAAAGAACGGTTTCTGATATTTATTTGTTTGTCGTTGAGAATCAATTTTGCTTTTATGAAGGCGCATTTTTGTGTGTAGTGCCTCATCGAGTGGGATTTGATCCCGAATGAGTAGCTCCTCATGGGATTGTAGTGATCCCATGAGTTCAGAAATAGATAGAGTTTCTAAATCTCTAGCCTCAAGAATTGCATGAACAACATGATTGAAAGTTTTAGGTAAAGAACGAAGAATTTTTTCAACTACCTGCTGGTCTTCGAGCTTTCCACCGAGGTTTTGTATTTGATTGACGAGGCTTGTTGTTTTAGCAAAGAAATCTTGGACTCTGTCTCCTTATTTCATTAAAAGCGCATCAAGGGAACGATGCGGATTGTGTAGTTTCATTTTAATTACTTTTTGTGAGCCTTTGAACTCAGTTGCAAGTTTGTCTCACGCTTCTTTTGCTGATTTTGATCACATTATGCGAGGGTAAATATTGTTTGAGACAGATTGTTGAATGATATGCAAGGCCCGAGAGTCCACCATGCGTTCCGCCTTTGTGATTGTGCGCGGTCCGCCATCGGCAGATTGTCCAGCGGAGGGAATCCCCGCATGGACGACATCCCAGAGATCCAGAGACATGAACAGAGTCTCCATTTTATCGCTCCAAAACTCATACAGTTCTCCGGTGAAAAGAGGTATGGAGGAGGGAGTTGCGGTGGTGGTGATATGGGTTGTGATAGATGATGAGACCATGGCTGAAATTAAATGATTTGCCTCCCCTGCTCTGATACCACTGTTAGAATAAAAGAGGCAAAAACAGGGGAATAGAGAATAAGATAAATGATTTTACTAATGATCTTATTGTTATGCTTTCCAGGATACGCGATTACAGGGACGTTGTGCTGTTTAAATACTTAGTGCTAACAACATAATAAATAATGACAGGTGGCAAATTTAATTAGGCGGAATAACTAGGCGTCGGGATGACAAAACGCCGGAATGGAGGGATCGAGAGAATTGCTTCGATTTTGTTGAAATCGATTCGGATTTGCTGCTTACACTTTTGTCACAACCCAGTTTTTGCATAATTTCTCAAATGATTAAGGGTGACTACATTTTACGTTGGTCGTCTACCTAACACAACTCTCATCATTTTTCATTCGGGCTTGGGACCGGCATAGGCTGGTTTGGGCAAATAAAATAACAACATAATAAAAAAATACAATGATAGTTGCAGTCAGGCTGAAAAAAATCATGTGCATGCCAAATCGAAGATGCGCGTAAGAAGTGCTGTAAAATATTAATAACAAACAAAAGGCCGTACATTTTCCTCCCCTCTGGGCGCAAGCTCCTCCTGTGCAAATTCTAGTGCAGCTTCCACTTTTCCATATCTTATCAATTCTATCAACCTTTGTTGTTGCAAATGAAAATATAAATGTGGATTCGTATCCAAAATCTGCATAAAAATTATATAATCAAATCAACCATGAACGAAGTACCATAACTATAAGTACAGAGACATTCAAAGGGAGAAGGTGGTACTTCCAGAGAGCAATAGTATACAAATTCTTGGTTAATCGAAGAATTAGAAGAAACTATCCATTATATAAGATTAGGCTAAGATGGTCAATATAGATACTCTGATGTAGATTTAATATAAAATATTTAGGTGTGAAATATAGCTCAAGAAGAAGTTGCTGAAGAACTTCAATATTTCCAACAAGATATACAAGCAGGCTAGTGATAATAACTAAGTATTATCATCAATATTTTGTTTCTAACTAAGAGATCATCATCATCATTCAATATTTGGGATCAGACCATCATTTTCCATTTGCAGAGATGTAACATCTCATATACAAACTACATGCTCATCTTTATCACCATGGAAGCATCTAAGTTGGACAAATATCTGAATAAGCTCGTTCGAGAACAACATAATTCATCGAATCCACAATTTGCACGATGAACTAAATAACCCACACTCAACAAAATCATCTCCATTTTGATGGGGATCTGGGATCACGAGCGGGCCGACCTTTATCGAAACCCGCACAGGTCTACGTATGTGGGAGGCAGAGTTAGGATCATTGTACGGACGATGTGAGCCCATGATCGCGATCAGAGTAACGACGTGTTACTTCTATGTATTTTTATTTTTTGGTATTTTTATTTCATGTATTATTAGGGGGTTGAAGTTTTGGGCGATCCGGACCATCCATAGTGGCCTCTAAATATATAAATAGAGGTCTAGGAGCTAACTTTAAAAGATTGTAGATTTTAGAAAAATATTTTGGGCTCTCGCGACCTTCCACGGTGCCAATTCCTTGGATCATTGATGTTGAAGCCAAGATAACTATCTCTTCCATATCTACCCACTCCACTACTAAATCACCCCATAACTACCCGCAACAAACATTAACCCCTCTATTGATGGTATTTACTGTTCATTACGAACAGTAACCACGTATCCCATTCACAAAACTCCAAGTCAACTGCTGCTACTACTCATCAAAGATAGTAACCACTTGTCCCTAGGCCAAAACCACCAGCTGAATGCTTCAAGACCAGGAAACACCCCCTGCCGTCACTGATTGCGCACAGATCCACTACTCCGGCGCTCTTACACATGTAACACCCCCTCCCGTCACACATTATTCATCTAAAACTGCTGTTCTGAGCCTGAAACTATCCTCCCAAATGCCCCTTATTCGTGGAGATCCGCCCAGACCAGGTCGACGCAAAAGTTCCCGACGCCGCTCCCGACCGGACCTTTACTGGCCCTAATTATTGCATTTCAATTTTGTTATTTTGTATTCTGTTATTGTGCAATGTTTTTTTATGATTGGACCTTTCCTGCGCACATAGCTGTGTTTTTTGTTTATGCGTTCAATTTGTATTTTGATTTATTTCTCTTAAATGAACCCATTCAAGTAGATCAGGCCCGGCCCACGAGAACATTAAAAAGCAGATCCATGAAGGAATTAAAGAGCTAGCCCTATTAAAGAGCTGGTCCTTCCTCAGCCCCGATTACTGGCCCTAATTATTGCATTTCAATTTTGGTAGGATCTCCAAAATAGTGGTGTGATTGAGATTGTGTGGAACCCTCAACGTGTGAGCGAGAGTGAAATTTTCTTTGTGGTGCCCATGTGTCAAGCGGCTGACTCGGAGCAGGAAATCGAAGGTGACGAGAAATTCCTCGCAGGATCGTCGTCGACTTCGGTTGCGGAAAGACAACTCTTTTTGTGGGTAATTGTTTCTTCCCCTTTCTTTGTGTGCGTCTATATTTTCTCTTAGGTTATTAGATTCATTTGTTAGATTTTCGTCTGGGTTTTGTCTGCAAACGCTACGTTGAAAACTCCAATCGGAAACGTATTTGGATTCACGAGTTTCGTTTTGGTAGGAGAAGGGGAACGGAATGAAAGTTGCTAATCTCTTTTCCCGGATTTTGAAATGAACCATTTTTTTAGAAAATTCAATTTTGAAACAAATAATTAATTTTATGTCTTACTCAAAATTAAAGTTGTTTTTTTTTTCAAAATTCATGCCAACAACTGCTCACAATCTTTGTCTGCATTTAGAGTATCCTAAGAAAAGCCAACAGGCGCGCAAACCCAACATGTCGTCCTGCATCAAATTTGATATCAGAGCTAAGTTCCGAAATTTTCTAAGTTTCGGAATCAGTCCTGCGCAGAATAGAAACCTGCATAGCATTTTTATTTCTTTTATTTCTTAAAAACAATAGTATAAACATACATTTACATTTACCGTCTGTCTTGCATGCATCTACGTAGTGGTATGTTAGTAAGTATGAGTCACCCAATCACAATCCACCACTTGAACACCCTCAAGAGGTAAATTCGGAGATGCGTCAAATTGAACGAGGTCAATCGAGTCGTGTGAACGAAGGGAATGAACCGCCCCAGTGATTTTTACCTTTTGCCCCCCAAATAGCAGGGTTAATCGAGAGTATACACCAAGTACGAGAAGAGTTTGAAAACCTTAATGTTAGGGTGAATAGTCTCGAAGTTCCCCCTCGAGCTTCAATGTCACCTCCAATTCGAGATGAGCATTCTGCCCGTCCACATCACAAAGTCCTACATCACTACGTCGAAAGGTATACACTTAGGAGGAATCCTTTATTTGAGGAATAAGTTAGAAATCTCATGGATAGGTTCAAATTTGAGCACGATCGGGAAGGACTTCCCCAAGGTATTTTTTTGAACCCCAACAAAAGGCTTTCTTAGGCATGCGAGATAATTATCAGGAGAGGCCTTATTATGACTTAGCGAGAGAAGAGCGTGCTCGAGACCATCGTCGGCTTATATCGACCATGCATCGTGATGATCGACCTAGAGATTTGCATTGACTGCCACCCCACGGTGTCGAAACAAACGTGATCCTTACGATGATGATTTTGACTATCCTCCCTGAGATAGGGGCCGAATCTCACATGAGTCGTGAAACTTGATCCGCCTCTTTACGATGGTTCTATAGATCTCAAGGTCTTTTGTGACTGGGTTATAGACAGACATTTTTGAGTGGTATCGTACGACAGAGGACAAAAGGTTCAGTTCGCCAAAATGAGATCGACTGGGCAAGCGAAAATCTTTTGGATAGGTGAAGAACGAAGTTAAAAGAGAAATGGACATCCTCCCATTACTCATTGGTCACACATGAAAGCCATATTGGAGGAGCAGTACATTCCACAGCACTATCAGACCCGTCTATGAGATGAGTTGACATCTCTACGCCAAGGATCCAAATCAGTTTCTGACTATCTTGTTGAAATGAAAGATCTTATGATTTGGTGCAACGTAGTAGAACACCCACGAGATACCTTATCTAAATTTAAGTGTGGACTACAACCTGCGATCCGAGATGTTGATTTGATATGACCATTATTCCTTAGCAGATACCATATCTATTGTCATCGATATCGAGGAGCATAAAAAGAGAACCTGTTGATTCAAATCTCAGACCAAAACAAATACTCCTTATAAGAAAGAAGAACCTAAAAGTAAGAATAGTGGATCGAAGCCTACACGAGAGAACAGAAAGGGAAGTCCTCTATGGGAACTGCGACCCCTTCACAGATCCGAGGTTATGAGTGTCAACAGATGGGTCATATATCTAGGGATTGTCCCAAGAGGAAAGGCACGTTAGTTATTCACGAGGTAACTAAGGAGGATGAGCATGAATAGGAGGCTATAATTGAGAAAGACTTGCGCGTCTTGAATGACAAAGTGTAGGGTACTTTTAGTGATGAGGAGATTGATCCCTGCGTTCTAGTGGTGAGATGCATGTTATCTACACCACAAGAATCCGGGGATTATTGGCAGACGAACATCTTCTAGGCCTACTTTAAGGCTGGGGAGAAAGTGTGCCGTTTAGTGGGGGATAGCGGAGTTGTATAAATGTGATAGCCGACAGGCGCGCAAACCCTATGCGCCGTCATGCATCTCTTACACACCCAGAACCGTTGTTCTAGTCTTGAACTACCCCGCAGACCCCCAAATCCTCTGGACACCCCCTAATTACAGCATAAATCATAGGTGGGACTCTGAAATCACAGTAGAAATTGCAATTTTAGTGCTGTCCAGCCCCCGAATCAGCCTCTTACCACTTCTCCGGACCCAATTACACATGTAAGTTTCTATAATATTTTGTGTCGGCTATGTATTGAAAAGAGATACGATTTTGGGATCTTGATTTGAAAAAAAATTGCTCATTTTTAATTTTACTTGAAAGATTTATTTGTCGGACATTTAATCGAAGCACTCTCTCTCTCTCTCTCTGCTTCAATCCGATTAGCAAATGCTGGTTTATTTAATGATCTAAAATCAATTGTGATAGTTTGTGTATTTCTTTATTAAATTCAGAACTTATTGATTAATTGTTGGATAATTCATCTGTGCATTGCATCATTTAAATTGCTCTTGACACTACACTAACACCGCTTCAATAGAGTTCCCATTATGGCACACATACACTACACTCTACTTTCGCATTTGTGATACTCACTCCACGGTGCACATGAAAAATAACATGTAAAGTAGTCAAATTCACATTTAAGCCATTAAATTACACTCCATAAACAAGATATGATAAGCGCTGCATTTCAAATTGATCTAAGATCCTGTAAAAGTTCTACTTTTGAGCCTACATTAACCTTGTGGTGGAGAAATGAGGTGATTTGACTATTCAAAAATTACTAGGGAGGTGACCCGATAAGCTGAGGAGCACTATAGACTAATGTCTTCTACCTGAGGGCGCTGTTTTCTCTGGTCCTCAAAAGAAGGAAGAAAGTACTAGACTGACGTTTTTTTAAATAGAATATGTAGCAATAAATTCTCCCACTTCCGAGCTATCTGGCTAAAATTTTTCATGTAGAAGTTACAGCATCCACGAGAAGGTCCACCTATTAGTTTGTTTGATGACAATTTAATATAGCTTGTAAAATAGCTCAGTTCAGCATAGGAGTGATGGGGACCCATCAGAGTTGGCTCGCCGCAAGGCGTGACCCACGTTCGTGTGCTCACGGAAGACTTGATCGGATCGACGATCCGACTCCACGGATGCATCTGGCTCGGCATTTACCTATTTTTCCATATATTTTATCGCTGTCCATACCAAAGGTCGATAATGTATGGTATCGAACTAAGAGGTCTCGGTTTTTGGTACATCAGTTCAAATCCTTTGACTCCAGATTATGAACACCCGATTGGATCTGTCAAGAACGAGCTGACTAGACTCTTTTTCGAAATTGCGTAAGTAAGAAAAAGAAAAGAGAAAGCTATGTTTTAGTTTTATTTCTTGCAATCGGGCATGTCGTATCTCCGATCAATCATAGACATCGATGTTGGGGAGCCCTAGTATTGTTTTATTAGAAATAGAAAGTACGGGAGCTAGTAGAAGGCATTGCAGATTTTGGAGAAGTCATTCCCGGAATCCGGAAATTCTCACACGATCACAACTCTGTGAGGCCCTAGGTGTCAACTCCAGGGTGATTTCCTGCATTCCCAAGGTATCCCCCTTCCATAACCTTCTTCTTTTCCCCTCTCAAATCGTAACCGACCCTCTCCAACTCCCCCAAACAGCATCCCCTCCTCCAAGCCGCCAGGCACCCTGTTACATCTTCAAACAGCCCAGTTCCCACTCAGAATCCCATCTGGAACTCCTCCCCGCCGCCTTGATCATGTACCAAGTCGTCGGCCTCCACTGCTACAATCCCCAACAGCCCAGATCCAGTCATGCCCGCCCAAATTTCAACACCCAACCGCTGCCTCCCCGCTTCAATCCGCCACCCAACATCCTCTGCCACTTCCCTATAGTTCAACAACCTGCACCCTCTGGCCCCCACATCTTACAGCTGCCTGATCCTTTACCTACAGCCGCCTACCCCTCTTCACCCTCCCCCCCCCCCCCCTCTCAAATCCAGCCCCCAACACTCATATTTAGTCCACCAGCCCCTATATCTTCCAATTTCAACCGCCGCATCAACGTACTTCACCTAATCTTCCCTCCCTCGGCAGCCCCAATATTTTGTGTATTTATTTGTTGTATGGATATATGTTTTCTACATTAAATATGGCATTGTGGTTTCATGTTTGTGTGGATAAATAGCATCATGGAATCTCGTTCAAGATATACTTGTGACCTGCATGTAGAATCGTTCGACGCGCGTTTTGCTTTGGCCCTCTCCTTAGAGGAAAGCCTTTGCTTGCTAGCCCAGAGAATATTACTATCACTTGCTTATGCATAATTGTGTCGGTTTAATGTTTATTGCCCGATTTTGATTATTGTCATCGTTTCTTGCATGGTTGCATCACATTTAGAGTTAAGGTCGTAAGGTAAACATCTCATCACCCACTAGGATTGCATTATAGTCCCGCACCTCATAACCTATCCTACGTCAATTGGTACCATAGCATAAGGTTTGGGCAACGTATATGCTCCGTAGTGGCAGGGTTTTTAGATCCCCAATGTCTGAACCACACATCACTGATGACCGAACAACAAGCTAAAATTCAGGCACCTCTAGGCAAATTCCAACAACTTGTCATGGAGCGTTTAGACAATATGGGTTAGTCATGGCCAAAAATCCCGGTCGGGCCCGGGCTTTTTACCAACCGGGCTCGGCCCGGGCCCAGTTTGAATCGGGCCGGGTTGGGCTCGGACTCCCTCTCAAAGGGGGAGCCTGGTTAGGCCCTTCAGGCCGGGCCCGGGCCGGGCCGGGCCCGGGCCGGCCTGAATTCAAAATTGCGGGATTTTAATCCCGCCTAAACAGGCGGGATTAAAATCCCGCCTAATCATAGATGGGATTAAATCCCGCCTGATTAGGATTAGACGGGATTAAAATCCTGCCTAATCTAATCTCGCTTATAATCAAGCGGGATTTTAATCCCGCCAGGCGAGATTTTTCCTTAGCCCGGTGTCGGGCTCATGCTAGCTCGGCGCCCGGGCTTTGCCCGGGCCGGGCCCGGGCGGGCTTTCCGGGCCCAGGCTATTTGCCCACAACTAATATGGATACCCAGTTTCAGGGCTTCCGTCATGACGTTGCAGAAATAAATAATCTGTTAGAAAATCTAAAACACCTAAGAGACATGCCAGAACGGCAGGAGGACCCACTTGAGGGTGATCCCGACATTCCTCCTCGTCCTCATCAGCGTATGATGGGTGTTCAGCCTACCCTTGTGTGACACCGTTGTGATATTCCCCGTCGGGGTCTCGCACCACTATGAGGCGGAACCCTGAGCACACCCCAGAGCGCTGACAAGGCCTTACCTATGTCAGGCATCCACCTCACCGCAACGGGCCCCGTTTGTTTCCATATGATCATAGAGATTGTGCGCCTTCGCGCGATCACCATGATCATGACCCTTGCGACTCTTAAGGTCACTTGGCTCAAACACTTACAAGTTTTTGGTTCACTTGATTCCCGAGAAAGCACTTTATTTAACCTAAACCCGTCATCCCAAATTCTTTCTTCATGCATTCCTTGAATTCTTCTATTATTTGTGTGTTTGCGCTGGTAAAAATGATGCCAACGGAGAATTTTTTTTCATGAAGTTGAGATTTTTATTTCTTATGAAAAACAACAAAGTATATCAAAAGAGAACAAGCATGTTCTTACTGAAAGAAGAGCAAATTCTATCACGGCAAGACAAAATAAATGATTAGTAATCATATAAGCATACCAACAAATGATCACTACGATGTAAAATTTCCCAAATAAGGAACTTTACTAAGATTTTGGAAGTAAGCTTTTCTAACACGAGTGATAAGTCAATGACATGATTTAGGTCCAATGTATTCTTAGCCAGAGCATCGGCAATTGAATTTCCTTCTCCATAAACATGATGAATGGTGTTTGCCCATTTCCATATATTGCAATATTTCATGTCCATACTGATTAACCATCCAATCAAAATGATTGTGCATTATGAACTGACATGTTATTCTGGATTCCGTAAAAATAGTAGTCTCAAAATTTCCATTATCATTACAAACTCAAAGACCATCCCTTAATGCAAAAAATTGTCATTCAAAAACACAATAACACTCGTTTCATAATACCATTGTTAAATTATTAATATTTGAGTATTATGAATATTTATGTATTTAGTCACACACCGTATATCGGTGTTTTGCGTCTTGTTATAATGTTATAAATTGTCCCTTTTATGGATGAATAAAATATATTTTTTTTCCTTTCCATTATTTCTACATGATATCAGAGCGGAAGTCAACTCTGGGAAATTTTTTGTCCTAATTTGTTGGCGACCTAAAGTTCTCAGCCTTGCTCTTTTATTTCCACTCGACTTCCGCCTCTTCCTCCCTCTTGTTTCCGTCCTACGCTTCTAGGGCTCACGTCAAGCAGCTCCCTTACCGCTCCCGCCGACGGAATCGTCGTTAGATTCCATCGACGGGAGTGACCTCACTCCCCTCGTCAAGGAGGGTCTCTCTGTTGTTGTCGTCGAACCCCTGTTCCGCTGCTCCTCTCCTTCATTTATCTCTTTGTCGTCATCTCGCACGTTTTTTGTCAACGGGAGAGTGACGAAGCATCTCCCATTATGTCTATTGCGCCTGTTTGGCCTCCCGTCAGCGTCATCGACACCAGATCCTGTCGAGCTCGTCTGCTCTGGATCCGCTTCCGTCGCTACTTCTCCCGACGCCGGATCCCACAAATCCCGTTGCTCTCGTCTACTCCCGACCCCGGATCCTGTAGATATCGTTGCTCTCGTTCTCATCGATGGAACCACCCCTCTCCTCCCTCGATCCCATTTTCAGGGGGAGTGGTTGTTGCGCCTATTCTTCTCCTTCGATCCTGTCCAACTTCCTGTCCCATTCCCATGATGTTGCTCTCGACGATGATCGATCCCATTGCTTCTCTCGTGGACGATCTCGTTGCTGCTCTCGTAGACAATGCTTCTCTTTGTGTCGGGCTCCATCTTCTGCCCGTCGTTGCTTGAGCCTTCTGCTCGCGGATGTTTAAGCACTCTGCTCGGCCGCTGCTCGAGCCTTCTGCTCGGCCGCTGCTCGAGCCTTCTGCTCGTCGTTGGCTTGTGTTCGTGCTATGCTCACTGCATATTGGGTCGTGTACTCGTCGGTAGTCGTTCTCCATTACTATGTTTAGTAGTTATTTTATTTGTATTGTCTTTTTTATTGTGTTTTGTATTCATGCGCGTGTTCTACGTGAGGGAGAGTGTATGTCACGTCCTTCAGGTCGTATCTATGCCTTCATGCACGTATTACACGTGAGGGAGAGTGTTTGTGATAACGGCGACTCGGATGCCTCTTTCCTGACTCCTGTCTTAGTCACACATGGCCTCCAGGCGTAGCCTATGCCTTCATGCACATGATCCACGTGAGAGGGAGTGTTTGTGATAACGGCGACTCGGATGCCTCTTTCCTAACTCCTGTCTTAGTCACACATGGCCTTCAGGCATATTTTGTCTGTTGTTTGTGTCTCCACATATTTTTCTTTGATTTGAAGTAAGTTTGTATTGACCTTTGTTTGTTGACCTAGTTTCTGCTTCAGGAGCAACCAGTACGATCATAGATGGTTTGTGGACCAACGACGTGCGGCTTATGCCTGATTAAAGTATCCCGATGACACGCGGTTGGGCCTCGGTGGCTGCAGCTTCTTTCCCACGTTGCCAGCCACCTTTACCTCTCCATCTATGTTGTGTCCAAGCTGGAGGTTTCCTGTTACAGAGCTACACAACGACGAGCCTTCTTGGAAAGTTTACACGCGCCGGGTGCGTATATCGAATGGCCCCACCATTCCCGCGGAAGATAATTAATAATTTATTGGTTGTCTCGTTTGCTTGAAACGTTTTTTGTTACTTTGTTTGCTTGAGACATTTTAAGTAATTCCGTATTTCCTAATTTCAGAATTTCTTTTTTGTATTTGCTACTCATCGCTATAAGAGGACGCTTAAGTCCTGTATTATTTTCATCCTGTAATGAATGTATGTTTTCTCTTTCTCCTCTAAGCCTTAATCCCTCCTCTTTTCCTCCCTCTCTCTCTCTTTCTCTCTCTCTCCCGTTCTCCTTCCCCTTTGCCGACCGAATTTCCCACCCCCTCCCCGGGTTCGTACCAAACTGGTCCGAACTACCATTTCCGCCCACCGTCGGTCGTCGGAGAGCCAGCCCCGTTCGTTTGCGTCCGCATCGACCTGCGTTGTGCCGTCCACGACGACCCGCACCATCGTGATTCGCATCAACCCGCGTAGCCCGTTGCCAAGCCGTGTCAGGTTGTACGGCCCTTCCACGCCCTTCCATGTCGTCGTCGCGTCGTGTCGTGCCTCTACCGCGCCACACCGGACGCCGCCGCTTTTCAGTACCCGTACAGCCCGCGCCGAGCCGCTGCTGCCGCCCCTCTCCCCGTGGCCATGGCGCCGACCACCCGTTCCACGATCGAGGCCCCATCGGAGGATGCCAACAAGGCGCTCCTACGCCGTGTCAGCACTCAGGAGTCCATTGTTGCCTCCCTGCAGGCCTCCTTGCTCGCCATCCACGCAAAACTTGATGCATTACAACCTTTCGCTGCATCTTCAACCAGCGGATCCGCGTGCCCGGCCACCGGCACGTCCATCCCAGGGGCGGCACCACTTCCGCACGTCGGGGACGCAGCACCGCCTTGTCCCCCCGGCCCTTGCCTTGGAGCTCCCCACCTTCGCCGAAATTGATCTGATTGGGTGGATTGTCAAGGCAGAACAGTACTTTGATCTCCACCACACACCCGAGCAGGACAAGGTCACTACCGCCGTTGTGGGACTCGACGGCTTTGCCCTCCACTGGGCCCGGTGGCTCCACCAATCCAACCCGGCTATCTCTTGGCTTGAGATGAAACAGGAGATGATCTGTCGTTACGACAGCCGCTACTCCGAAACCGCCATCGAACGACTGTGTGGGGTACGCTAAACAAGTGCATTGGATGAGTAGTTGAGTACATCGATGAATTTGTGACCTCGTCACCCATGTTGTGGGCCTACCACCGAATCATTATCTTGGCTTCTTCATGAAAGGCCATCGGCCCAACATCCGGTCCCGGCTCCACACCCACCACCGTCGGACGGTCTCCGAGGCCCTCGACATGGCCCGCCTCGTGGAGGCGAATTTATCCCCTCAATCCCCGTCGGCTCCAGGCGGGCCTCCACCAGGAGGCCGACCAAGGCAGACCGCTACTCCAGAGTCACGGGCCCCTCGGCCCCCTCCAGTCGGCCGTCCAGGCCGTCCTGGCACTCCGCAGTGATTCTCCAACCGAGAGTTCAACGACCTTCGTCGCAAGGGGTTGTGCTTCCGCCGTCGTCAGCCCTACTCCCCTACCCACGTCTGGATAGTCAACGAATTCCACGCCATCATCGGCGACTTCAAGCCGGAGATTACTTTGGCGAATTTTGAAGACCTCGAGATCACGGCGGAGGACACCACAGAGGCCGCCGCTGACACAAGTCTTCACCATTAGTAGCTTTCATGCTTTTCCGTGGGTGGCATTTCAGGTCCCCCAAACCATAAAGCTGGCGGGTAAGTTGGACGACCACCACATTGTCATCATGGTGGACAGCGGGGCGAGTCATAATTTCCTTTCATCTCATCTGGCCCAGCATCTACGTCTTCTGATGGAACCTTCTCCAGACTTCACTGTTAGTTTGGGCGATGGTCGTCGCCGCTCGATCCAGGGTCATTGTCCGGCCGTCTCGCTTTCAGTGGTACCTTACTCGGTGACGACGGACTTCTACATCTTCGGCCTTGGCGGGATTGACGTCATTTTGCGAGTTGTGTGGCTTTGCTCATTGGGCGACGTGCGAGTCAACTGGGGGACTATGACGATGTGTTTCCTCCAGGACGGTCGGGAGTGCTGCCTTGTGGGAAACGTCGCGCTACTTCGCTCCCCCGTCTCCGTCCGCCCGATTCAGCGGACCGCGGACATCAATTTTTTGGCTTGACTCTGGTCCGTCTCGGACGTCGAGCCACCGGCCCCAGCACCACCTCCAGACCTTCAGGCCCTCCTATCCGAGTTTGCGGACCTCTTTGCTGCACCATCCGAGTTGCCACCGATGCCATACCTCTTCAGCCTGGCGTGTCAGCAGTCTCGGTCCGATCATACCGCTACGGGCACGTGCAAAAGGATAAGATCGAGAGGCTGGTACGCGACATGTTGATGGGTAGCCTCATCCGCCGCAGCGCCCCTTTTCCAACCCGGTCCTGTTGGTCAGGAAAAAAGACGGCAGTTGGCGCTTCTGCGTGGACTATTAGGAACTCAACAAAGCCACCGTTCCAGACAAGTACCCGATTCTGGTGTTTCATGAACTTTTAGATGAGCTCCATGGCGTGACCGTCTTCACCAAGCTGGACCTCCGTGCCGGCTACCACCAGATTCGCGTTCGGCCGGCCGACGTCGCCAAGAAGGCTTTTCAGACCCATGATGGCCGTTATGAGTTCCTGGTTATGCCTTTCGGCCAGACCAACGCACCAACCACTTTTCAGGCCACAATGAACGACATTTTTCGCACGGTACTTCGTCCGCGCGTACTTGTTTTTTTTTGATGACATATTGGTCTACAGTTCTTCTTGGCAGGGGCACCTCCAGCACGTCCGCCAGACATTAGCCACTTTACGATGCCACCACCTAAAGCTCAACCCTACAAAGTGTTCCTTTGGGGTCCCAGAGGTATGCTCTCTGGGACACACCATTTCTGTTGTGGGAGTCGCTATGTACAGCGACAAGATCGAGGTGGTCTTCTAGTGGCCGACACCATCATCTCTCCGCGATGTTCGTAGATTCTTGGGACTGACAGGGCACTATCGCCGGTTCATTCAGGGGTACAGCAGGTTGTCCTGACCCCTCACCCAGCTTCTGAAGAAGTCGTCTGAAGGCCCCTTTGAGTGGACGGCAGCGGCGGTCGGCGGCCTCCGCCGCTTTTACTGCTCTACAACAGGCCTTAGTTCGTGCCCCGGTGTTAGCCATGTCGGATTTCTCCCAGCCCTTCCTCATGGAGTGCGATGCGTCGGGAGTCGGCATGGGAGTCGTATTGATGCAGGTCAGACGCCCTGTGGCCTACTTCAATCGCGCCTTTTCGGACACGATCCGCAGCCACTCCGCTTACGAGAACGAACTCATGGGCCTCGTCCTCATTGTTCAGCACTGGCGACCTTACCTCCTGGGCCGACGGTTCGTGGTCCGCACCGACCACCACAGTCTTCGCTACCTCCTACAGCAGAAGATTGCTACGCTCGCTCAACAAGTATGGGTGGTCAAGATACTAGGCTACGACTTTAGCATCGAGTTCCGGTCGGGGAAGACGAATAGCGTGATCGACACCCTCTCAAGCAACCCCATACTCGCAACCATCTCTCGTCCAGTCTGGGAGGATGCAGATACACTTCAATGGGAAGTAGAAGCCGGCCCGGTGCTCAACGGGATACGGATAGCACTCCTCGTGGACGCCACGGTCCACCTACCGTACTCCTTGGTCGACGGCCGCCTACTCTTCAAGGGCCGCCCCGTACTCGCCCCCTCATCCCCGAGCATTCCCCTGTTGTTGGCCGAGTTCCGCGCATCACCCACGAGGGGACACGCCGGGGCTTACCGGACATACCGACGGCTGACCGCCTCACTCTATTGGTCTCACATGTTCCGACAATTCAAGGCATTCGTGGTCGCCTGCCTCGCCTGCCTCACCTGCTAGAAGACCAAGTACGGGGTCATGTTTTCGGGAGTCCTACTTCAGCCCCTCCCGATCCCCGATCGCATTTGGGACGACGTCGCCATTGATTTCATCACACGACTACCCAGATCACAGCGACACGACTGCATCCTGGTCGTGGTGGACCGGCTCTCAAAGTATGTTCATTTCATTCCCCTTCGCCACATATACACGGCTGCCACAGTCGCTGACAGCTTCATCCAGGGGTCGTGAGCCTCCACGGGTTTCCTCAGTCGATCGTGAGCGACCGTGATCCGCTCTTCCTGAGTACTTTTTGGACCACGCTTTTCCGCTTACAAGGCACACATCTTCGCATGAGCACGGCATACCATCCACAGACAGACGGCCAATCGGAGGTCCACAACCGGTGTCTGGAGACGTACCTTCGCTGCTTCGTGAGGGAGCAGCCTCGCAGTTGGGCCAGGTGGCTCGGGTGGGCCGAATACTTATACAATACCGCCCACCATCAGGCAGCCGGCACTACACCATTCAAGGTCATTTACGGCCGCCCTCCTCCGTCTACTGTCCGCCACCTTCTAGGGTAGTGCCAGGTGGAGAGCTTGGCCACCGCTCTCCGTGACAGGGACGCCATTCTGGATCATTTGAAGCACCACTTACGTCGGGCCCAACAGAAGATGGTTTCCTTCGCCAACAGGAAACGTCGGGACCTCTGCTTCGAGGCAGGAGAGAAGGTTTTCGTCAAACTCCACCCCTACCGACAGCTTTTGGTGGCCCGCCGACCGTGTCTGAAACTGGCACCTCGTTTCTTCGGGCCTTTCGAGGTCCTCGCCCGCATAGGGGCAGTCGCCTACCGTCTTCGCCTTCCAGCCGGGAGTTGCATTCATCCGATCTTCCATGTCTCGCGGCTACGACGCGTGGTGGGCGAACACACCCCCACAGATCACACTCCGACCGACCTCGACCTCGCATGAGAGGCACCTCACTACCCCGCCTCGGTCCTCGATCAAAGATGTCGCACCCCAGGGGACCGTACATCGGAGGAGGTCCTTGTGGCTTGGACCGGCTGGCCCGACTCAGACGCGACGTGGCTGCCCCGGGATGATTTCCGCCGCAAGTTTCCCGACTACTGGCTTGAGGACAAGACACATTTTTCAGATGGCGGCATTGTTAGGGAGCTACACGACGACGAGCCTCCTTGAAAAGTTTACACGCGTCGAGCGCGTATATCAAATGGCCCCACCATTCCCGCGAAAGATAATTAATAATTTATCGGTTGCCGCGTTTGCTTGAGACGTTATTTGTTACTTTGTTTGCTTGAGACATTTTAAGTAATTCCGTATTTCTTAATTTCAGAATTTCCTTTTGTATTCGCCCCTCATCGCTATAAGAGGGCATGTAAGCCCTGTATTATTTTCATCTTGGAATGAATGTGTTTTCTCTTTCTCCTCTAAACCCTAATCACTTTTCTCTTCCTATCTCTCTCTCTCTCTCTCCCCGTTCTCCTTCCCCCTTGCCGACCGAATTTCCCGCCCCCTCCCCAGGTTCATACCATTTCCCCTCCAGCTTGGGGGGAGTGTTAGAGTTATTAATATTTGAGTATTATGAATATTTATGTGTTTAGTCTCACACCATCTATCGGTGTTTTGTATCTTGTTGTAATGTTATAAATTGTCCCATTTATGGATGAATAAAATGTACCTTTTATTTCCTTTTCATTCTTTCTACAACCATAAATGAGATATCCATCGTGATTTATAAGAAGTAAGAACAATACCACCAACAACAAAATTATTTTTGAAAGGAGAGTCGATGTATAAATACAGAGAAGCGAAAAGAAAACCTTTGCTCCAATTAACAACAATGCCCTTTCACAAATGTCTTGATTGTAAAATGTTTAAGCGATGATGTGATAACTGACCAATGTCTTCAAGAGCAAAATGCAAAGATACCTGAATGTGGGATGATTGAGAACGGGATTTAGAATATTTAGCACCATACTTCCTCTTACATCTTTCCTTCCAAATCTCCCAAGCACAATAATTTGGTATAGCAAGATGATTTTTGTTGTGCCCTTGCCATAATTTTTGCATATATAATCCATATAGCTAAAAAAATTTCTCACCATCGAGCTTTCTTAATAAGACCGCGTGTTTAGCAATATCAATATTGTCATAAGGGTGGTCACAGATTTCAAAAGTATATTTAAATGAACAACAAACACATTCTAAAATTACATGAATTCATGCATGTTGAATATTGATGTCACCTGGTAACCTATGTGCTTCCATTTATGGATGAATAAAATGTACCTTTTATTTCCTTTTCATTCTTTCTACAACCATAAATGAGATATCCATTGTGATTTATAAGAAGTAAGAACAATACCACCAACAACAAAATTATTTTTGAAAGGAGAGTCAATGTGTAAATACAGAGAAGCGAAAAGAAAACCTTTGCTCCAATTAACAACAATGCCCTTTCACAAATATCTTGATTGTAAAATGTTTAAGCGATGATGTGATAACTGACCAATGTCTTCAAGAGCAAAATGGAAAGATTCCTGAATGTGGGATGATTGAGAACGGAATTTAGAACATTTAGTATCATACTTCCTCTTACATCTTTCCTTCCAAATCTCCCAAGCACAATAATTTGGTATAGCAAGATGATTTTTGTTGTGCCCTTACTATAATTTTTGCATATATAATCCATATAGCTAAAAAAATTTCTCACCATCGAGCTTTCTTAATAAGACCGCGTGTTTAGCAATATCAATATTGTCATAAGGGTGGTCACAGATTTCAAAAGTATATTTAAATGAACAAACACAATCTAAAATTACATGAATTCATGCATGTTGAATATTGATGTCATCTGGTAACCTATGTGCTTCCACGCCATTAAACCATTATTCTGTTAAACATTTTAATTGAATAAATCCAAATGTTTAGAATTTCTTCTCTATCAACCCTTTGCATTTAAATTGGGCTCAATAGTATATAGAGCTCCCCTTTTGTATTACTATCTCTTCACGTAAATGTTGTAAGGTCATAAGTTTTTCAAACTCTCCAAATTTCCTCAAATATTTATAAATTAAATTCCACCAAATTGTTAAAATCAATGCTACCCTATTCAAATTTCTACTAGATTTTGAGTTTGAAACACAATGGCATTTGTGAACATCAAGCTAATTGTACCAAAGGAATTTGGTTATGCACTTAACGGTCTCTTGAAGTAAAATTAAAGGAAGTTGCACACTAGTCATGGTATAAATGTTGGAACTAAGAAAAATGACTTATAAGAATGAGCCGTCCAACTCAATTTAGTTTCTCTTAACATCATCCTTAAATTCTCCTTTGGAGCTTTAAAAGTAATGAACCATAATAAACTTTGTTGGATCTGCCATTACACATAGGAATATCAAAATAATGGAAAGGAATGGATCCAATTGGAATGCCCAAAATGCTGAAGGAATGGATCCAATTGGAATGCCCAAAATGTTTTGAATAAGCAGAGAATCATTCGCACTTGTCTAGATATACGGATGGCTCATTAGGACTTTTCAATAAACTGATTCTCTAGAAGATGTTTGTCAATCATACAATTCCAGGCACTTGGCATTTGCTTCAAATCATAAATTACCTTCTTTAATTTGTAGACATTATGTTACAGGTCCAAATGTTAAAGAACTACACGTCGACGAGCCACCATGACAAGTCTACACGCGCTGGGCACGTATATCGCAAGGGCCCACCAAGACCGCAGAGAATATTTAATAATAAATTGGTTGCTATGTTTGTTGATGCATTTTTAGTATTTCCGGTATTTTTTTATTTTAGTATTTCCTAATTTCCAGTATTTCCTAATTTCAATATTTCCTTTTATATTCGCTCATCGCCACTATAAGAGGGCCGACGGATCTTGTAATCTTTATCTTGGAATGTAGAAGGTTTCTAGGGTTGCTCCGTAATTTTGTCTCTTCTCGTCCTCCTTCATTTTCGGTCACCCCCTCCGGACCTTCCCCTTGCCTGATTCCTCCTGGAATTTATCTGTGATCGTATCAATTGGTCTGACCTACCGCACCGCCCACTCTCGCTGCCGGTGCTCGAGTTTGCCTAAGGAATTCAGAAAACTAGCTCTCTGGTCCACTGACCCGCACAACACCTGATCCTCGTCGAGCCGCGTCATCGCGACACAGCCCTGTTTCTGCTACGCAGCCCTGTTTCCGCGACACAGCACCCGATCCAGCGTCGCTATAGGAAAGACGAACGGCCCGATCGTTGTCGCTGTTGCGCACGACGGGCGACCCAACCGATGTGCGGTTCACCCTTGACGGACATCCCGACCCCCATCCGCCTCCGGCATCACGCCGCCAGTGCCGATCTGCCACGTCCTGCCCTCCAGCAACCGGATTGGCCCTCCAGCAAACGGATCGGCCCTCCAGCAACCGGATCAGCCCGCTCCACCTCCTCCAGCAACCGGATCGGCCTCCGGCGTCCTTTCTGCACTCGATCTGTCACAAAGCCTTACGCTCCAGTTATCGACCGTCCTTCGCCTGTACCGCAAGGCTTCTGTCAGCCGGATCTGCTTCCACTTCCGTTTCTGCTGCAGGAAGCCCCCCCCCCCCCCGAGCCTCTGTCCCACTCTGCCGACCGTTTTGCCGCCACAGACATCGCTGACATCACATCCAACATACATCCTGGGCACCATGTTCGCCGCCCATTCCGCCGCTCCCGGGCCGTTGTTCTTGTTGTCACCGACAACCAACCCTCGGCTAGATTTCTCTGACCTAGCTGCACAAATCCAGGCCACATGCGCCTCCCTCCATGCCAAAGTCGATCATCTTCTCGTGTACCACGGACGGGCTTCTGCAACCCCCCACGAGGTTCCCTGCTCTAATCCGTCTCCACCATGGCTGCCTCCTACACCATGCGAAAGTTTTTTGGCCATGCCACCTCTCTCCAAGGTCGCTAATGCACCACCTCTTTCTACGGTGGTCGTCCCCCCACCGCTTCCACAGGCTGCATCACTGCTTATTCTGTTGCCTCGTCCGATAAACTCGTCGCCCCCTCTACCGGCTCTTACTCCGCCGGCTCCAGTCTCGCCACCCCCTCTGATCATCTCACTGTCTCCTCTCCCGGCTCTCTCTCTGCCGACCCCTGCCCTGCCACTTCCACCGGCCGCATTGCAGCCTCTTCTGCCGCCCCGTGCCCCGCTCCCCCCGACGGATCGGTTCCTGATGTCATCTGTCGTGTCTCCGACATCCTTGTGGCGGTTGCTCACCACCGCCCCACCGACCTTGCGGAAGCCATTACTTTTATCGTCTGTCCTTCCGATGGCGCCGCCGCTACTCACCAACACCGCTATCACTGTTACGTGCTACCTAGCCTTGTTCTGGCGGGAGGTCAAGGTACCAGATGATCCGGCCACCCGCTTGGTACACAAGCTTGAGGGCAAGCTCGTTTTGAAGGAAGGATGAAGTGTTACGGGTCCAAATGTTAAAGAACTACACGACGACGAGCCACCATGACAAGTCTACACGCACCGGACGCGTATATCGCAAGGTCCCAACGAGACCGCGGAGAATATTTAATAATAAATAGGTTGCTATGTTTTTGATGCATTTTTAGTATTTTCAGTATTTCCTAATTTCAGTATTTTTTAATTTCCAGTATTTCCTAATTTCAGTATTTCTTTTTATATTCGCTCCTCGTCACTATAAGAGGGTCGACGGACCTTCTAATCTTTATCTTGGAATGTATGACGGTTTTTAGGGTTGCTCCATAATTTTGTCTCTTCTCGTCCTCCTTCATTCTCGCTCACCCCCACCGGCCCTTCCCCTTGCCGGATCCCTCCTCAAATCTAATTGACGTAACGATAGTCCTCTTTGAGATGTAATAGCTAAGTAAGATCTTTATTGTCTCTATTCGAGCCGTCAGAGAAAATGTTCCATTATAATCTCTATCGGATTTTTGTTAGTAGTCTTTAGCTACAAGGTGAACTTTCTATTTTTAAATTGTCCCGTGTTCAGTATATTTTGGGGTTTTAGACCCATTTGAGACCAAAACTTCCCTTATTAGTTGGTCTCTCAACTAGCTCCAAGGTTTTTTTTAATCAATTGGATTTCTACTTATGATTAACTTCTGGTATTTGAATTGTACAAATGGTACGCTATTGATATTTCGCTATATTCAATTAGAATGTAATTCTCCTCATTTTCTTCTAAATTGTCCGTCTTTTTTGGGAGATGATTGCCCGCAATGCTTCTAGACATCTCTTCTCTGAAAAGGATGTTTGTGTATTTTGTTTAGTGCATATCCTTCACAAACTTCTTGGTTTTTTATTGATTTATAGTAGCCGGATGACCATCTCATTCTTCTTTGACTCTTTGAAGCTATTAAAGTTTAAATGTTCATATATTAGATGCCATGTTAACATAGGTCCTTGCTTCATTTCCCCCAAATGGTAGCAGTAAAGGAAATACTTTGTTGCTGGACATTTTATTTGTTGTGATAAATTACATTGAGTTTTCATCAAAAATGTGACATTGTATCTTCAAATATAAGCACACAGCACCTTTGTACTAGTTATCTACCGTTGAGCAATTTTTAAGCAAGAATAAGAACAAATTGTACGTCATGTGTTTGTTTTATTTCTCCTGCTTTTGTAGAGACCACGATAATGCCTTTGCTTGTTATCTTCTTTGTTTTTCCATCGCCAATTGTGACTTATTACTTTCCTTGTTCATCCAAATAGATGAAAATTTTTTTTATTATTTGTCATGTGGCTTCAATTAAAGGAGGGAGGGGTAGACCAATAAACACTTGGAATGAAACTGTAAGGAAAGACATGATGTACTTAGGCATTAGTGAGATTATGACAAAAGATAGGGCACAATGGCGACAAAGAATCCATATGGCCGACCCAACTATAGTGGGATAAAGGCTTGAATGTTGTTGTTGTTGTTGTCATGTGGCTTCAGAAACTACTACCAAGATATCATATATCTTATGTTATACCTTCTGATTTTAGACATGAATAAAATGCATGGCCTTGTTGTTTCTCAGTGAAATTAGCTTCTTCCTTCTTTCTATTTTTGTCTCTTTGCTAAAACCAACATTCTTTTCCAATGTTTGTTAGTTTCTAATAGTGTTTGCATTTAAAATAATTGCATTTTGTTTCATATTTGTTCCCTTACATAAATTCCAATAGAAAGAAGTATGTTTGTTTTAGAATTTGTAACTTAACTCTTCCTCGGTCTTTCTGGGTTGCCTTCCAGTTTCTTTCTGGATATTTGTTGTGAGTCACTTTTTAGTGTTGCTTCTCTTGCCCGCGTCTAAGATTAACTTTAGTTTGGAAAGCTTGCTATAATGGTTGTTCAAATATCTCCCTGTTTTCTTCATGGGCTTGAAGTGGCATCACAGGCTTTGCGATGGACAGAACAGTAGGTCCTTTGAATCAACTATTGCTACAATATGTTTGAATCTTGATAATAAACTTTTTAGAATTTTGGGAACTATTCTTTTGCCTTATATGGTGTCTCCATAGATTTTTACTTGATTCACAATGGCTGTGAGCCATGATAAGAAATTTTGTATTATCACTCCTTGATCCTTACAAAAAGACTAAAATTTTATTGAAACTACATAGCTTGACTGCTTAAATTCAATCCCTATAATTTATCATGTGCCATTTGATGTAGTTGTTGCCATGATCCTTAAAAAGATAGTTTTGTCTACTATTTGTTGGATCTATGGTGAAGCCTTAGCATCTTTCTTCCGGTTTTGGCTATGATACGTGTTGCCTTCTGAGTTTTTATGTGACGCGGCAGATGGTAGAGAATACCCATTTTGAAATAGGTCCCACAGTCCTTGTAATAGAAACAATGTTCTCATTTGTATCGTCTAGTAATCCTATGCTTCTTATTCAAAGATGAGGAACAATATTCTCACTTGTATGATGTATCCTCCAGTAATAGCTTCTTCAAGAATAGGAACAGCTGTTTATGAGTATTCGAAGGTTTGATGGATTCGATTGCTTGTGGAAGCCATATTATAGGGAAAAGGGAATTGAAAGAGCGGTGATTAAAGATGTCAGCGCAAGATAAATAAAAGGATCTCTTATGGATTACAATAACCATTGTCTGATAAAAAAATCAAAAAATGTAATCTAAAAGCAGGAATTCAATCATGACAGAAGCATGGTGGATGAATAAGAGTATAACCAGGGAAACATGGACGAGAACATTGATCTTTCTATTACTTCAGTATTTTATTACAAATTACTATAAAATTTATACTACTGTGAAGAAATTTCCATATACATTCATTAATAACTTGCATCAACACTCTTGTTTTTTCATCTCCTTTTCACTAATATTGATTTCTCGATTAATCTATTTCTAACAAGTTTATGAGAGGAGATAATATAGTATAAATGTGAAACGGTTCCACCGGCTAAACATGCCATAATTAATCTGTTAACTATTTAAATTATAAATAACTAATTATAATTTGAATCCAAAAAAATATCCATCAGACTTTACATAGTTACATACAGCATTCAAACATAAGCATCAGGCACACAAACTTTTAGTTTTCTACGAGACAATTAACTCGGAACCTCCCTTTCAAGAAAATGAAAAATAATAGATCACTAAACGAAGTTATGTATGACAGTCAATATAGAATTAATAAACAAAATAAGACTGCTCAAACACTCTTAACCGATATCCCTTCTTCTTTACGACTTTACCTATAGTCACTATATGTCAAATGAAGCATTGATCTTTTTTCCCCAAATAGCTACCCAAACTACCCAGATTGGGATACCATATATTTTAAAACAAGGTATAATAAGAGTTCTGTAAAGGAACATTAAGGATGAGGAAAGAACTCAATGAATGATGAAGGAAAGTGATCTGACAATCCAAACCATACTCCGAATAATCAAAAGGAATACTATTAGAGGTATGGTAGAGCAAGGCAAATGGAGAAAGAGATAAATGGAAGTGAAATGGAATGAGGATAGGAAGTAAAGTAATGGCACAAATAGACCCAAACAAAAACAAAACCTCCAAAACACATAATATGGACTGTGCCAGATGGATGCAAAAATTATAAGATGGTTAAAATATATGGTGGATGCGTACGTACCCATCGAAATGGAATCAAACCGCAACGTAGTTCACTTTACACCAAAAAATATCAATTCATGGAAAGGAATTGTTGGGTACATTGGTTAAATGTACCTGATTTGAATAAGCCTCACCGAACTCAATGATATACATCAAAATGTATTTGATGTGTTTTTGAGTTACTTGTGCAGGTTAAGTATTTGCAGGACTGAAGCAAAAATTTCTAAGTCCATGTGTCGACACTTAAGAAAACTTGTGTCGACACTTAAGAAAACTTGTGTCGACACCCAGACAAGCAGTGTCGACACTTGTAGTCATTGTGTCGACACCTGGGATGCAGAGTCGACACCAGACAGAAAGTGTCGACACAAGGAGCTGTGTCGACACTCAATGAAGAAAAGTGCAGACAGAAAGTGTCGACACTTAACAGCAGTGTCGACACCCAGTGAAGCTGTGTCTACACCAGAAAGTGTCGACACTTGGAGCTGTGTCGACACTCAGCAAAAGTCAGCAGAGACTAAGTATAAGTGTCGACACTCAGAACAATGTGTCGACACTCAACAGAAGAGTCAGCACTTGAAGTAAGTGTCGACACCCAGAACAATGTGTCGACACTCAGCTGAAGACTCAACACTTGAAGAAAGTGTCGACACATGGAGCTGTATCGACACTTAGCAAAGAACAGCAAGATCATCAAATTATTCTAAGTACAAGTGTCGACACTAAGGGAATGTGTCGACACTCAGCTGAAGTCTCAACAGAAGAATCAAGTGTCGACACAAGCAGCTGTGTCGACACTCAGCAAGTATCAACATAGAAGACTATGTGTCGACACCAAGAAGCAGTGTCGACACTTAACATATACAACACAAGAAGTTGTGTCGACACAAAGGAGATGTGTCGACACTTAGAAGAATTCAACAAAAGATAGAAGATCAAGTACTTGTGTCGACACTCAATTTCAGTGTCGACACATGAAGAAGAATCTGTGTCGAGACATAGTATCTACAACACAAGCAGTTGTGTCGACACCTTGTAGACTTGTGTCGACACTTACACAACTTGTGTCGACACTTGGTCTATAAGTGTCGACACTTAAAGACAGAAAGTCTCGACACTATCAGACAGTTAGAGAACTTTCAAGAATTGACTGGATGACTTGACAGCTGCCGTTCCAGCCGGTCTACAGCACCTGTCAGAGATGTCAGAATTCAGTTATGGACCGGACCAGCCGGTTACCATGAAGAAGGCCTATAAATAGGCTCATACAGTTTACAGTGGTTGTTGTTCAGGTTGTGGTTGAACAAGTTATTAAAGTGGTTCACAGAGTTATTGATCAAGTATCAAATCAAGAAGATCTAGCTGTCCAAGTGCAGATCTAAGAAGTTGGAGAGAGAGGGCTCCATCCAAGAAATCAGTCATTGGAACTAGGCTGAGAAGAAGGATTCAGATTCATTCTGGATCTTAAGAAGCAGAGGTCAAGGATCAACTGCAGAAGGAATCAGTCTTATTCAGTTCTACTTTCAAGAAGCTTTGAAGAAAGCTAAGTCAGATTGAATCCAGCTGAGTTCTTCCAAGAACTCATCAAGAAACTCTCAACTCCCCTCTCTTGTTTCTAAGTTGTTGAGTTATTATTTCTATAAACATTTTTATCTTGTAGGATCCTTTGGATCTGAGTAAATTGTAAGCCTGAAATTATAAAGGTTGAGGGTAGGGCTTGAGAGCCTGAGTGTAGGAGATTGAAATCTCTGAGTGTAGGCCTTGTTGGCTGAGTGTAGGCCTTGTTGGCTGAGTGTAGGCCTTTGTGGCTGAGTGTAGGCTTTGGGATAAAGCTGAGTTGTAGGGCCTTGGGCCTGAGGTGTAGGAACCAATTTGGGTTCTGAGACAGTGGTGGAGTTTGGCCGAATCTAGTACACTGCTAGATAGGCGAAGGGGGAAAGTGGATGTACCCAATGCTTGGGGAACCACTATAAAACTCTGTGTCTGCTGTGATTGTGCTGTGATTGTGAATGCTTGTGTGATTGTTGTGCAAAAGTAGTATAGATTCTGTGATATAACTGATTGCTGCCATTAAAGTTTTAAAAAAGAATTTGGTCACCTATTCACCCCCCCCCCCTCTAGGTGTTTAGGTACTATATCTTTCAAGTGGTATCAGAGCCAGGTTCCTCAAAAAGGACTAACAGTCTGAGGAGATCCTGAGTGGCAGATTCAGTCTAAGTCAAAATACAGATTCAAGAAAATCAAGAACCATGGGTTCCTCTGAAAATCACAAGAAATTGGGTTCCATGAAATTGACCATATGCAGGAAAGAGATCTTTGGGATCTGGAAGGAAAGGGTAAGGCTGTTTATGGAGGCCTCAGACCCTAGGATTTACATCACAGTAAAAGAGGGGCATTATGTGCCCATGAAGATATCAATTCTAGATGCAAATCAGAGAACCTCAAAGGATTTCTCTGAAATGACTAAGGATGAGATTGTCTTAGCCACCATGGACAAGAGGGCACAAAACATTATAGTGAGTGTCATAAATGATGCAACATTTCAGAATCTTATACACTGTAAGACAGCCAAAGAGATGTGGGACACTCTTATTGTGTATATGGAAGGTTCTGAAGAAGTTAGACAAGATAGAAAATCCTTGCTAAATCAAGAGTATGAGAGTTTTAGACAAGAAAAGGGTGATAGCATAACTGAGTGCTATAAGAAGTTCTACAGAATAGTGAATGAACTCATGTCTTATGGAAGAGAGTTCAGCAATTATGAACTAAATGACAAGTTCATAAGGTCCTTAACTAAAGATTGGGACACCAAGATCTGTGTCATTAGTGAAATGGCTAAGTTGGGAGAAATTCCTCCTCCTACACTATTTGGCAAGTTATTGTCTTATGAAATGCAGTTGACAGTGAGGAAAGAGGAGGAGAAATCAACAAGAACTGAACACAAGGAAAGAACAGTAGCCTTCAAGACAGAAGCCTCCAGAAAGTGCAGAAATAAGTCATCAACTCCACCTCCAAAGGTAGTTGAATCAGAGTCAGATGAGTCAGTCAGCACCAAATCTGCAAGCAGTGAAAGTGATGAAGACTTTGCTGCCTTCACTAGACACTTTCAGAAATTCTTGAAGAAGAAACAGTGGAGGTCAAGGCCTTCTACTTCAAAAGGAAAAGAAGATTTTTATCAGGATAAAAAGGCTTCAAAGAAAGACAGGAAGAGGACAAAATCTAGCAAGGCAACTGGTTCAAAGATAGTATGATATTGCTGCAATAGACAAGGCCATGTTATTGCAGATTGTCCTGAAAAGAGAAAAGAGTCTAGTGACAAGAAAAAGGCTCATTTTAAAGGCAAAAAAGAGAAGTCTTTTGTTGCCAAGAAGGAGAAAACTCTATCAGATATTTCTTCTTCAGAAACTGAGTCTGATGCTGAGGCATACATAGGGCTGTTTGCTGAAGAAGAAGAAGAAGAAGAATTCATGCAAATAATGAAGTCTATTTATGAACAAGAAGACTGCCAGTGCCAAGGACTGATGGCATTGACTGAGAGAGACAAAATCCTGGAGCAGCCAGGACCCAGTAAGGTACAAAGTTCAACTTTAAGTTCAGTTTCTTGTTCCAGTTCAGAATCAGATTCATCATCATCAAGTGATGAGAATGTATCTGAGTCTGAGGATGATATTCATCAGTTTATAGATGAATATAAAGTTCTGTTGCAAGCTTACAAGAAAAGCAAGTCTCTAGTCAAAAGTCAGGCAAAGGAAATTGCTGATCTTAAAGCTGCTGCAACAGATTCTGAGATGCTATTTGATCAAAAGCTAAATGAGATAGCCAGGCTGAAACACATAACAGTGATTCAGATGGGGACTATCACCTTTAAGAATGATCAAATCAAGAGTCTGGAGATCAATCTTCAGAAAGAGAGAGAGCTTGTTGCTAGGTTTTCTAAACCTAAATCAGTGCTACCTTTAATTGATGAATTTGTTCATCATAAAGGCAAGGTTGGACTGGGTTTTATTAAACCTGCAAGGACTGAGCAGTCCAAGTCCAAGGGCAAAGTCTCAACATTCAACAAGTCTGCTGTAGATAAGACAGCAAAGACAGTACCTAAGCAAAGGTACAATAAGTTTGAATGTTGGTGCTGTGGCAAAGTTGGCCATTTTGCAATGGACTGTTGGCACAATGCTAGTGCCAAAGTGAGTTGCAAATTACCTGTTGGAAAGCCAGTAGGTAGTTTTGTCAAGTTGCAAAATAACAAGTACCAAGGACCCAAGAATTCTTTGGGTTCTAAGGTTCATTAATCTGTTTTGCAGGTAAGTCCAAGTGGTCATACCCCAACATAGTACTTGGACAGTGGATGTTCCAGACATATTACTGGAACTAGAGGATTACTAAAGGACTACATACCAATAAAAGATGGTCCAAAAGTCACCTTTGGTGGTTCTGAAAAAGGAATTATCAAAGGATTTGGTAACATTTCTAGCAACTTGGTTACCATTACTCAAGTGGCTTATGTTAAAGGGTTGAAACACAACCTAATAAGTATAAGTCAATTAAGTGATGTAGGGTATGACATCTCATTTGTTAAAAATGGTTGTCATATCAAGAGGTCAAGTGATCAAGAGATCATTTTGACAGGTTATAGGAAGAGGAATGTCTACTGCCTAGACATTATGATTGAGAACAATGGTTCTCCAGTTTGTCTTGTAGCTGATGAGACAGTCACTCATTGTGTCAAATGGTACAAGAGGCTAGCCCATCTTAACTACAAGACTATTAGCAAACTCTTTAGCAAAGAGTTAGTGAGGAATGGTCCTCAAGTTAAGTGTGTTAAAGATGGTATTTGCTCAGCTTGTCAAAAGGGCAAGCAGACTAAATCCACCTTTAGAAGCATAGAAAACAAAGATGCTGTGAGGTGTTTATACCTCTTGCACTTGGATCTCTTTGGTCCAATGCCAGTTCACAGCCTAGGTAGGAAGGTCTATACCTTTGTAGTTGTTGATGACTACTCAAGGTTTTCCTAGGTGTTCTTCTTAAGACAGAAATCTGAAACACCTAGTGTCTTCCATAGCTTTGTCAAGCAAATTCAGAATGAACTAGACAGTACAGTGGTCAAGATTAGAAGTGACCATGATACTGAGTTTCAGTCTGATAGCATGACAAAACTTTGTGAAGACTTTGGGATATTTCAAGAATTCTCTTCACCTAGAACACCTCAGCAAAATGGCATTGCTGAGAGGAAGAATAGGACCTTGATAGAGGCTGGTAGGACCCTACTAAGTGATACATCACTGCCAGAGTATTTCTGGGCTGAAGCAGTTAATACTGCATGTCATGTTATAAATAGGGCTACCATCACTAAAGGCCTCAACAAGACCCCCTATGAAGTTGTGAAAGGCAGGAAACCAAACCTATCCTACTTCAGGATCTTTGGTTGCAAATGCTTCATACTTAACAATGGGAAGTCTTACTTGACTAAGTTTGCTGGCAATTCCCAAGAGGGAATTTTTATTGGGTACAGCAATAATAGTAAGACTTATAGAGTTTACAACTTGTCTACACAAGTTGTAGAAGAATCTGTGCATGTAGTTTTTGATGAGACTAAACTTATTAACAATGAGTTGTCTAGTACTGTATGCAGCCCCACAGGTTTAACAAAGAAAATGAACAAGCTTACTATAGAAGAAGTACCTGCTGCAAGACAGCAAGTAGAGGAGAGTAGCTGTTGTCCAGGGGGAGAACTACATGTGCCAATTGCTGATGAAGTACAAGGAATACAGCATGATGGAGATACTGAAGAGGTTCAACCAGAAGTTAGGATGCCTCCAGCCAATAGGCATCTTAGAGATCATCCAGTAGAGCAGATTATTGGAGATCCAAGACAAGGAGTACAAACCAGGAGCAGATACATGAATGCAGCAATCTACTCCAGTTTTCTATCTCAAGTTGAACCTAAGAAGTTTGAAGAAGCCATACTAGATCCACAATGGACTGAAGCAATGCAAGAAGAGCTTAATCAGTTCAAGAGTTGCAAGGTCTGGGAACTTGTTCCTAAACCTAAAGACCACAATATAATAGGAACCAAGTGGATCTACAGGAATAAGATGGATGAACAAGGGGTCATCATTAAGAATAAAGCAAGATTGGTTGCTAAATGATATAGGCAAGAAGAAGGTATTGACTTTGATCAAATCTTTGCTCCAGTAGCCAGACTGGAAGCCATAAGGATGTTCTTGGCCTATGCAACCTATCAAGAATTCAAAGTTTACCAAATGGATGTCAAGTCAGCATTCCTGAATGGTAATCTTAAGGAAGAAGTCTATGTGCAACAGCCTTCAGGTTTTGTTGATCCAACTCTACCTCATCATGTCTATAGACTTAGGAAAGCATTATATGGGTTAAAGCAAGCCCCTAGGGCTTGGTATGAAACTCTATCTAGTTTCCTCATTGAGAACAAGTTCTCAAGGGGGAAAATAGATAAGACTTTATTCCTTAGGGAATCTAGAGGCAAAGTTATACTAGTCCAAATATATGTAGATGACATTATATTTGGGTCTACTGAAAGCAGCATTTGCAAAAAGTTTGCAAAACTGATGCAAGGTCAATTTGAGATGAGTAGTATGGGAGAGCTAAAGTTTTTCTTGGGTCTCCAAGTTAAACAGACTGAAAGTGGTTTATCCATATGTCAGTCTAAGTTCACCCTAGAACTCATAAGGAAGTATGGTATGGATTCATCCAGTACCATGAAGACTTCTATGGGGTCAAGTATGTCTCTTAGCAAGGATGATGCAGGGAAACCTGTAGATGAAACCTTGTATAGAGTGATAGTTGGCTCCCTATTACACTTGACTGCTAGTAGACCAGATATCATGTATGCTACATGTGTCTGTGCAAGGTATCAAGTCTGCCCTAAAGAGTCTCATTTGACAGCAGTTAAAAGAATATTGAGATATCTAAAGGGCACTCCCTATCTTGGTCTCTGGTACCCTAGGAATGGAGATTTTGAACTAACAGGTTATTCAGATGCAGACTTTGCAGGATGCAAAGAAGATAGAAAAAGCACTACTGGAACTTGTCAATTCCTAGGTGGGAGACTAATTTCATGGAGTAGCAAAAAGCAAACCAGTGTGACTATTTCCACTGCAGAGTCAGAGTATGTGGCTGCAGGAAGTTGCTGTGCTCAACTTCTGTGGATACAACATCAGCTAGAGGACTATGGATTTCAGGTAAGTAGAACTCCACTCTTCTGTGATTCTACTAGTGTTATTTCAATAGCTAATAATCCTGTATCCCATAGTAGAACTAAACATATTGAAATTAAATATCATTTTCTTAGGGAGCATGTAGAAAAAGAAGATATTTTACTTGAATATGTTAAAACTGATAATCAAGTAGCTGATATGTTTACTAAGCCCCTAGAAGAAGCTAAGTTCAATAGATTCAAAATTGAACTAGGAATGATAAACTTAGAGTAAGTTTACAGAATTGAAATTGGCTAAGTAAAAAGGTGTCGACACATGGACAAGTCTATGTCGACACAGAAAAATGGTGTCGACACTTCAGGAAAAAGGTGTCGACACATCTAGGAAGTTGGTGTCGACACTTCAGAATGTTAGTGTCGACACATGTCAAGTAGGTGTCGACACATTCAGAGTGGTGTCGACACTTAGTATTTACTCAGAATTTTCTAAGTAAAGTCTCGACAATATGTCGAGTTATGTTGTGTCGACACATAACCAAGTGTCGACACATAAAATCTGTTGACTAAACTTATGTCGACACATATGTGTCGAGACATTATAAGTCAGTGTCGACACTTATTGTCAGTGTCGACACATTTTAAGTTAGTTGTCCCGCCTGTTCATCTTCAAAATCAGAAAGGTATAAATAGGGTTTTGTCTTTGTTTGTCGACACGCTTTCAAAGTTTCGAGACCAAAACTACTGTGTCGACACCTCTCTTCTCTCAAGACAAATTCTACAAACCATAATGGCGCCTAAGCTTGAGGAGAACGTCAACGAAGGATATGAGCTGGTGCGCGGCGCTTTCGAAGATGCTGATCAAGAAATCAAGTCTGTCGTAACCCTAGTAGCCGATTCTGGGTTAGAATATTTAGTTTCTGAACCCACAAAGATATAGAAGAAAGAGGTACTCGAATTCCTCAATGGAGCCAAGGTGGATGAATCTGGATACAAAATCAAATCCAGAGTTCATGGAGCAAGAGTTAAGGTATCCCCAAAAAGTCTGAGGAAGATTCTACAGCTTCCAAGAACTCAAGAGCAAGATGAAGTTACTGCATCAAGGACCAGGGAAGCTCTAACCTGGTGTGGACTTGATCCTAAGATGAAGCTGGGATCTGTGTTTAACAGGAAAGGCATGAACAGCCAAGGCAAATTCATGTCTGAAATTGTTGGAAAGGTCATCCTAAGCAAGCCAGGAGGGCATGACAGAGTGTCTGCCTCTATGTTTAGTATAATGACAAGGATTATCTTCTCTCTAAAAACTGACTGGTCAATGATAGTTTATGAGAAGATTAAGGAAGGTCTGAAGAAGCTCAACCTGGGCAGAATTATAAGTCTATACCTAGCTGGTGTCATACCAGAGGTAATGCAACAAGCTGCAGGAAGCAAGATAAATCATATGAGAAGGATGGATTTGATGATCTTTTCTAGATGGGACAGGGTGTTGTCAAAGGAACTGCCAACCCCTGAAAAGATTGTTTTTGAGAAAGAGATTCCTCCCAAGAAGACAAGGAAGACTGCTCCAGTGGCTCAAGAGTCCACTAGCAGCTCTGAAAGTGAAGAACAGGTTATTTTCACTCCAGATGACCATGAGGAAGAGCCTGCAGTGAAGACTCCTGCTCCTCAAGAGGTTGCTGAGATCCAGGGGGAGCTACCTCAAGCTAGCCCCATCCACAAGGATCACAGCCAAGGGAAGCTTCCAGTTGTAGAAGAACCCTCTACACTGGAAAGTGAACAAGCCACCAACACCATATTAGAGGTATTATATCTTTCAAGTGGTACTCACTGACCTAAATACTTTGGAATTTCTTATAAAAGGTGCTGATTTGTCTGATGATCATCAGCAAACTCAGCTGAATAGTCAAGTTCCAGATGCTGTTAGAGAAGACACATCTGCTATACTAGAAGTGGTTCCTGATCCAGTGATTGAAGAGCTCAGAATTACTCCAGCTCCATCACCACAAGAATACACTATGGAGGATTTATTTTTAAATCTAGATCAACATGACTTTGACATGGACAAGGCTACTGCTGATGAAGAGAATGCTGCTGCTGAGGGGGAGCAAGTGCAAGTTCATGAAGTGCCTATAAGGCAAGAAACTGAGAAGGCACAAGATGTGCAAACTGAAAGGCCTCCAAGCCCTAAGGAGAGGGTGGATATAGCCAGCACCTCTGCCTCAGATGATGAGGAAGCTGAAAGGGCAAAGAAAAAGAAACTTTATGTCTTCAGGAGACGAAGCCAGAGTTACAAGAAGGCTCTCCAAACAGTTGCATCACAGTCTATAATTCAACCAGCCCCAGCCATTGATTATAGTGCACTGATGGTGGCAATGCAAATCAAGTTGGATGAGCAAAGGCAGGTCATAGAGAAATATGTAGATGAAGGGCAAAAATTACTCCAATTTGATCTGGCCCAGGATATAAAATCTATAAGGTTTGAAATGAACCAAAATAAGAAGGAGATGACAGACTGCTTCCACAAGGGTGACAATACAGTGGTGTACTTGGCAACCCACCAGGAAAAGATAAAGGCACAAGTGGATGACATAGCATTGAAGCAAGGGTATGTGCTTGAAAATCAGCTAAGAATGAATGACAATTTGACTGCTTCCCATAATGCTATTGTCACTGAGTTAAAGAACAAGGCTGCTGAACCTTCTACTTCCACTGCTACTATTAAAGCTGATTTTGACAAAGCGTTTCAAGAAGAAATCTCTGCTGTTAAGACTGCTATCCAAGCCTCCCAGAAGGTCATATCTGAACAACTTCAAAAGCTCAAACCTTTCTTTAAAGATGGAGTCAGATACTTGGATAATCAAATCAGATTTCAGAAGAATGATGTCAGAGATCATATGGCTAGAGAAGTCATAAAGGGGGAGAGAGTGTTAGTCAAGGCAAGCTCTGACCATGCTAAGTGGATATCAAATTCTATCAGAGCTACACTTGGATATCCTCCTCTGTGTGATGACAATGATGTTGCTGAATCTGGAATTAACTCTGCCTATCTTGGAGGTGAGCAACCAGAAGTAGCTCAGGTCATTTATCCACCTTCAGATTTTGAAATGATTCATGCTGATGTCCAGACTATGTATAGCCCACCTGGGGGCAAGGACAATGTGATTATTGAAAAGGTTGTTCAGCCTATTACTGAAGCTATGCAAGAGGCACTGCAGAAAGAAGAAGAGACAAGGTTGTCTAAGAAGAGGTTTAGGGAACAAGCAGAACAAAGGCCAGACTTTGAACAGTGGAGCCCTACCTCTAGGAACATTATACTAACTGCCTGAAAAGCTGCCAAGGATAACATTCAAGACAGAAACAAATGGTTTTCTGAAACTGAATGGAGAAAACATGAAACCAGACAGGAAGCAATTGTTCAATACAGAAGGAAGGCAAAGATGGGAAAGCTACCTCCTACAGCTCAAGAGCCTAGCAAGTACTTTCCTAAGTCATACCATTATTTTGAGAGGCAGAAGATCAAAGCTGAAGAGCTTAAAAAGAAAGATCTGAAAGGCAAGAAGTCTGCTGATGCTGAAACTGCTGATGCTGCTGTCCAAGCTAAAGTTCAAGCTGGCAAAGGGATAGTCATTAAAGAGCCAGAACAAAAATAGATTTAGATTTTCTTGAAGTTTATTTTGTAATCTTTTGGATGGAAAACATTTAATGAACTTCTGAAGATGTATAAGACAGATATTAGAACAATATATGATTAATATATTTCATGTGTGTTCTGTAAATATGTCTATGTCTATTTCTTATTTGTTCTGTAATGATGAATTTGTATACATGTGAAATTGATACATGTTTATGTTTACTCTGCTGTACATTATTCTGCTTTACATCATTTTGTAATCTTAATTATGAATGGTGTATATCATTGACTAAGGGTTATGACTTCTCCAAATAGGGGGAGATTGTTGGGTACATTGGTTAAATGTACCTGATTTGAAGAAGCCTCACCCAACTCAATGATATACATCAAAATGTATTTGATGTGTTTTTGAGTTACTTGTGCAGGTTAAGTATTTGCAGGACTGAAGCAAAAATTTCTAAGTTCATGTGTCGACACCCAGAGGGAAAGTGTCGACACTTAAGAAAACTTGTGTCGACACCCAGACAAGCAGTGTCGACACTTGTAGTCATTGTGTCGACACCTGGGATGCAGAGTCGACACCAGACAGAAAGTGTCGACACAAGGAGCTGTGTCGACACTCAATGAAGAAAAGTGCAGACAGAAAGTGTCGACACTTAACAGCAGTGTCGACACCCAGTGAAGCTGTGTCTACACCAGAAAGTGTCGACACTTGGAGCTGTGTCGACACTCAGCAAAAGTCAGCAGAGACTAAGTATAAGTGTCGACACTCAGAACAATGTGTCGACACTCAACAGAAGAGTCAGCACTTGAAGTAAGTGTCGACATCCAGAACAATGTGTCGACACTCAGCTGAAGACTCAACACTTGAAGAAAGTGTCGACACATGGAGCTGTATCGACACTTAGCAAAGAACAGCAAGATCATCAAATTATTCTAAGTACAAGTGTCGACACTAAGGGAATGTGTCGACACTCAGCTGAAGTCTCAACAGAAGAATCAAGTGTCGACACAAGCAGCTGTGTCGACACTCAGCAAGTATCAACATAGAAGACTATGTGTCGACACCAAGAAGCAGTGTCGACACTTAACAGATATAACACAAGAAGTTGTGTCGACACAAAGGAGATGTGTCGACACTTAGAAGAATTCAACAAAAGATAGAAGATCAAGTACTTGTGTCGACACTCAATTTCAGTGTCGACACATGAAGAAGAATCTGTGTCGAGACATAGTATCTACAACACAAGCAGTTGTGTCGACACCTTGTAGACTTGTGTCGACACTTACACAACTTGTGTCGACACTTGGTCTATAAGTGTCGACACTTAAAGACAGAAAGTCTCGACACTATCAGACAGTTAGAGAACTTTCAAGAATTGACTGGATGACTTGACAGCTGCCGTTCCAGCCGGTCTACAGCACCTGTCAGAGATGTCAGAATTCAGTTATGGACCGGACCAGCCGGTTACCATGAAGAAGGCCTATAAATAGGCTCATACAGTTTACAGTGGTTGTTGTTCAGGTTGTGGTTGAACAAGTTATTAAAGTGGTTCACAGAGTTATTGATCAAGTATCAAATCAAGAAGATCTAGCTGTCCAAGTGCAGATCTAAGAAGTTGGAGAGAGAGGGCTCCATCCAAGAAATCAGTCATTGGAACTAGGCTGAGAAGAAGGATTCAGATTCATTCTGGATCTTAAAAAGCAGAGGTCAAGGATCAACTGCAGAAGGAATCAGTCTTATTCAGTTCTACTTTCAAGAAGTTTGAAGAAAGCTAAGTCAGATTGAATCCAGCTGAGTTCTTCCAAGAACTCATCAAGAAACTCTCAACTCCTCTCTCTTGTTTCTAAGTTGTTGAGTTATTATTTCTATAAACATTTTTATCTTGTAGGATCCTTTGGATCTGAGTGAATTGTAAGCCTGAAATTATAAAGGCTGAGGGTAGGGCTTGAGAGTCTGAGTGTAGGAGATTGAAATCTCTAAGTGTAGGCCTTGTTGGCTGAGTGTAGGCCTTGTTGGCTGAGTGTAGGCCTTTGTGGCTGAGTGTAGGCTTTGGGATAAAGCTGAGTTATAGGGCCTTGGGCCTGAGGTGTAGGAACCAATTTGGGTTCTGAGACAGTGGTGGAGTTTGTCCGAATCTAGTACACTGCTAGATAGGCGAAGGGGGAAAGTGGATGTACCCAATGCTTAGGGAACCACTATAAAACTCTGTGTCTGCTGTGATTGTGTTGTGATTGTGAATGCTTGTGTGATTGTTGTGCAAAAGTAGTATAGATTCTGTGATATAACTGATTGCTGTCATTAAAGTTTTAAAAAAGAATTCGGTCACCTATTCACCCCCCCCCCCTCTAGGTGTTTAGGTACTATATCTTTCAGGAATAATAAGATCGATATATTTGGCGTCATACTTGATAGTGAGAAACATTATATAGAGCACGCCCACTGGACCAATGACAGTATGTGTAGGAGGAGGACAAAAGTGTAAATCCAAAAGAATACATTAAAAGACCTGCTGAAAAACACTGCTCTGAATCGGACCTAAACCAAAGCCATCAGTAACTAACTGCACACCAAAACTGCTATCTGCACACCCAATTCGACTAACCGCACACCAAAATCTACTATCCACCCACCCAATTCAGCTAACCTCACACCAAAATCTGCTATGCTCACAACACAATTGAAATTACGTCCCTTAGAAGAACGGAGAAAAAAAAATATTAAAATGCCTCTGGATAAAAAGAAAGCAATATGACAATATGTTAGATGAATTTGAAGTCGTCTCAATAGAACACCTCATAATTGTTGTGGACGAAAACCCATATGTAACGTTATAATTCAATAAACCACCCACCAACAGCAGAGACAAAGAAGATTCAGAAAAGAGATGAAGAAAATCTGGTTGTGAGCTAAAAATGAAAACCACATGGGGATGATAGGGAGAGATGCAGATCTAGCAGAAGTAAATAATCTCAAACAACTGAAAATTCTAGCGCACAGGAGATGAATCTTCATGAAGTAAACTATTGAACATGCTGGGCAAGTTGAAATAAGAAATAATGTGTTCTCCATGTAATTTAAGAGCATCTTTGGCCAACCGACCTACCGCTTTGTTCATGTTTCTGGGTATGTAACAAAGACTGTGATTTAAGCTAAATAGTTGTCGACGAATATAAGTAAAAAGATGCAGATTAGACCATTGACAATGCTTAAATGGATTGAAGAGATCAATATCGGTTTGCGATCAATTTCAAATAAGAATTTGTGCCTAAGAAAACCATGGCACGCATGAAAAAATGGGCTAACGGCACTCTGCTTAGCTAATATAAGATGTCCCGGATGATTTCTGAAGTGCATACCCACCCCAATTCTCGATGGAGTACCAGCATGAGTCATTCCCAAATTGATTTTAAGTTCGTCGAAGCTTGTTTTAACCCAGCAGAAATATAAGGAAATGTTTGGAGATAACGGAGAGTTCGTATATTTTGTCCTGGAAGATATACGTGCAATGGAATCTACCATGTTATTGATGTGGAGCTTGATTTTATAGGAATTGATATGTAGTTGTTTGTGTTTAGAATCATTTCGAGACAACCATAAAAACAAAAGGATTATGCTGGTATGATGTTACGGCAAGGCCCCTGTCCAGATCTAATAACACATTTCCATTGACTCAGTCGGAGAGCTATAGAGTCGTGACATTTGTAAGGAATATTAAACTTTTGGTGATAAAATTTCCACATGACCTCAGCTACGGAACCATTAATGAAAAGATGTTGGATAGTTTCACAATTCCAGCAACACTAGCATTTAGAAGCCATCTGAAATCCGCGAGATTGCAATATCACATACACGGGCAAGAGAGAGCGTAGTAAGCGACATAAAAAAAAGGAGATCTTAAGCGGTATGGTGCGACACCAGAACCAATTGTTGGAAGATAAAGGTAAACGTTGCCGCACCATTTCCCAAACTGGTTTAAAATTAAAGAGATAACCAGATTGATATTTGAAGATGATAGCATCCTTTTACCAACCATCGTCTTAGATCTAGGTTCATATTGTTGTAGAGCCTTCTCCCGCAGTTCAATGCGCAACCACCGATGGACCTCGACAATTTGGCCCTCCCAATCTTCCCTAAGTTTGGTTTGGTCTCAGGTTGATTAGAGTGGTCTAAGTACTTCTCTCTGATGGTCATTGATGGTCTCTGTGTGCCAAGAATGACAGACAGGCATGTGGGGAGTATTGATCTTCCTGAGCTTCCACTACCAACATCTGTTGTAACATCCCACGTTCAAAGGGTGCCCTTGAAGTTTTGTGACACCCTCCTAGGTAGTGAGCCATAGGAGGACCCATTGTACTCAGTGGACCCTGAGTAGGCCCCTAGAGACACAAGGGACACTAGTTTTTGTGGTGACTTGGAAGTGACCCAGGCTCACCCTAGGGGTCACTTCTTTGGTTCTTTACATATAGTCACTATAAGTCAAATGAAGCATTGTTTTACATTCATATGCCTTTATGCAGCCAAGTGATGCATAAACCAAGCATGTTTGTGATAATTTATCTCCAGCATTACCAAGCAACACTCTTCGTCTTCACATGTAAAATGAAAAAAAAATGCAATAAAGGTTTTACCAAGAAATGGTTTCTAGTCAAAGGCAACCGGACTTCAAAACAAATGAAAGATCTGCATACCTCTGGATTCAAGTCATTGACCTTCTCAATTGCATCCTGCACATTACCAGATTGAACAGCCTTTTTCACAGCCATGCGGTCGGTTATTGTCGCAAGATCAATTTCCGCTGAATAAAACATACAAAATAGAAGTAATAATAAGATATATTCTTAAACGCGTGAGAAGACATATGCTTCAGAGAGACTAGCCAAAGGCATAATACGCTGAGTTCCAGATTCCATTCGGAATTTCTCTGCCGCCTCGACGTAGCCTTCCGTCACCAAAAAGTTCATCACCAGCTTGTTCATGTCCTCCTTCCTAATCTTCACATCCATGAGCTTTTTCTCCCATTCTTCCCTCGTAATCACCTTCTTAGATGTTGACTGCGTGAAATTTGAAAGTAGAACATCTAAATAGAGTATTTCTAAAAGAATAAGAAGAAAAACACCGCCATTCCTCCCTTCTGATCGCCTTAGGGAAAAAAACGAAACAATCACAGCATTTCAGTGGCGTTAAGCTGTCCCGAAACGAAACAATCAGCATTCATCGTATGAAGAATTACTGGGAAACACATATTGTCGTCACTCGAGCTGGAAGTATAAACATGATTAAGAGAGTAAAACGAAAAGCAGTACCATGGATTCAGTGGCGTTAAGCTGTCCCGGAACGAACCAGAGGCGAGACATCACCTCTCCTGGTTAGAAGACATCGCGGTCCAGAACGGATAATCTCTCCAGATGGAGAACAATTCGTGAGTAGAGCTCTAAGAAATGAAAAGAGAATAGTGAAATTTGTGCAGGTAAAACCACCCTTGAAGAAGACTGGTTTGTAGCAAACCCTAAGAGAGGAAAATTGGAGGAGATGGAAGAGATTTAGCTAGCGGTTGCAGAGGTGGGTGCCGTGGGACGGCGGGAGGGGTTAGCACCGGGATGTAAAGAGGGGGCTTCCAGGAACCGCGGGGGAATTGAGATCGTGGCAATTTTTGTAAATATGAATTGTTTCGAGGGTTAAGGGAAGAGAATCTGAGTCCTACCAAAAAATACTGCTTGAGGTACTCTTCGAATAAAAAATGATCATTCATTTCCTACAAAAAAAAAAAAAATGGCATGATTGATTCAAATACTGATCAATAGTAAGTATTTAATATCGTTTGAGCCGTAAGATATCTAATCAACAGTCAGTAATTATTTTTGCACCTAGAAATAGATGAGAGTAACTCACCTAAAATTTTTTCGTGTCCTACGAGATATGATCCCACCGTTTCAAAAACTGTCTTTTTTCTTTGATTTTTTTAAATAAATATGATCGTATTTTGTGTGACGTCATATCGTCTATCGGATGGCACATGATTTTTCTCCATATAGATCTATGTGTGTAACTCCTACCTATTTTGCACTTTCAAAATTGATAGGTGATGGGGACAAGAAGATTAAATAGCAAAAGTGGGGTGCGTTTAGCCCATTCATCCATGATCCCACTACTTTAGTGGGGATCATGGGGGGAACCGCCGCGCGCGATCCGTGCACGCGATCCCGCTACGACAAATCAACTGGGGCCGGCCGGGGGGGTGGCCCTCCCCGTCTGGTGGTCGACCGATCCCAGCAGGGAGTTCCGGCTTGATCTCTGGTCGGCCGAGAGGTCGCGCCCAGCAGCCGCAAAACCGTGGCCGCAAGGCACGTCGACCCCGTCGGCCGTCCAGACCGGCGGGGGCGCTCTCTCTCGCGGCCCCTTTTGCGGACGCGAAAGGGGGCTCGCGGCCCGCAGCCGCCTTGGTGGTCGGGGGCAGCAGGCCGCGGCCGGGCGTGCTTGGTCAGGCGCGCCCAGCCCCTACCGGCTCCGGACGGTTGCATTTCACGCCCGGACGGATCCGCCCAGGCAGCCGTCGTCCGGTCATGCTTGGTCAACTGTGCCCGGCCCCCGCCTCCTCCGGTCGGTCGCACCCCGCGACCGGCCAGCGCTGGCTCCGGCCACCCATAAAGTGGCTGGTCACCCCCTCAGTGACCAAGCACCATCGGCCTGGCGGCCGCGGCGCCACCTCCTCTTTCCGGCATCTGATCACCTCGCCATGGTCGCAACCATCAGATATGTGAATAACCACTCATGGAACCACGACAATTAGTGGGGAGAGTCATGCTTTTAGTGGCGATCTGCATATAATAAATATTACCAAAATAACATCAGTCCAAAACTACGCAAAATAGGGCAAGCGCCCAGTAATTTAGGTGGTTACTATGTGTGGATAGCCACATAACTATCGTAACCACCTTTCGGAGACTATAAAAGGCCATTAGGCCTCTCTCATTTCCATCTTTTTTCCTGTGCTTTCTTCTTTCTCAGGACAGAGCTATGCTAGAATTCTCATATGAGTCACCTCCTCTCCACAAGAAATTCGTTTAAGTAGAACAAGTCTCTCTCTTTGCACACAGCATGAAGCATCACGTGTTCAACATCTGTGTGGCACCTCTCGCCACCGCAAAAACTGCTAAATCCACATCCAGAGGTCCCAGTGTCGTCATTTATCAATAGTAGAATGCGCCACATGTAAGCATGTTAGTCGCTATCTAATTATAAGGTCATGAGTTCAAGTCTACGACATGCCATTTCATCAGAGAAAAAAGCATCGAGCATGTGTGTGCATCCCAAATTGTAATGAGCAGCGGTCTATCGCCCTCGATTCTGCAACAGATTTGTAACTCGGCCCGCCACAGATCCGGTCACATACCCAGTTCTTCCTCGCATCTTGTGCGCTGTGACTGTGTGCGCGCTCAACCGCTCTGCGAGTTAAGATGGTCAGTCTAACTTGTCTAGGGCGGTCACAACACCATTAGAGCTCGACGAAGATCAATAAGTCAGTCGGTACTCGTTACAGCAATGGCAAAACGTGATCCATCCCTGGAGGATGCATTCAGTCAGCTCACTCGCTCATTTAAGTGGGATGGTATGACGCCCATCGAGCATGTCTGTGCTCTCTCTCATCCCAAATTGTAACGAGCAGCGGCCTGTCGCCCTCGATTCTGCAGCAGATTTGTAACTCGACGGTTATAGTGAAGTTTGACCGGCACGGTTTCGGTCACATGGTTTTTTATCCGGTTGAGAAGTTTTTCCTCGTAAAAATCATCTTATGCGCCACTTCTCTTATTTTGTGACTGTGTGCACGCTCAACCGCTCTGTGAGTTAAGATGGTCAAGATTAGTCTAACTTGTCTAGGGCATTTAGTAGGCCGCAACAGTTTGGTGTCGTCAGTGGGAAGTCATTCCCCCCCAGAGCTCGACGAAGATCAATAAGACAGTACCCTTCCCACAGCGGTACTCGTTACAGACCACAATGGCAAGGAGGAGCGCTCGTACCACCGAAGGATCCATCCCTGGAGGATGCATTGAGTCAGTCTCCCTCTCACTCGCTCATTTAACGCGCCTCTCAAGGCAAAGGCTGTGCTCGCGCCTGTAGATACTTTGGAAGGGTGTATGCGATAAATGGAGGAGCAACAATTCAAGATGTTGGTTCTCCTCAAAAAATTAGAGAGAATCATGCTCTGGCATAAGAGGCTCCCCATATAGATAATACATTGGAAGAATTCGCAACCAGTTCCACACACCCTGCTCATAGGGGAACTGGAGCAGGTCTTCGTCGTCATTATACGGAATAAGTAGCATGTATGCCACCAGGCAAAAGGCTCACCCGTGAGGTGATCGCTCGAGAGGATAGACATATCGGGCAGCAGGATGCTTTCGCTTGTTGGCCTCTGCACCAAGGATCCCGCTAACAGCTCAAGTTCTAGCTCATCCGGTCCCACATGGCTTCAAGCTCCTGAACATCGAGACATTTGATGGGATGGTTGATCCACTGTAGCATGTCAATCATTTCACTACCATCATGAGAATATGCAATGCTTCAAATCAGCTGATCTAACAAGTATTTCCTGCAATATTGAAAGGACAAGTATGTACTTGGTTTCATTCCTTTCAAGAAGGGGCCATAGATAACTTCACGAAATTGGCACGCCAATTTGTCGAGCAATTTGTCCAACCGCAGAATCATTCGAGATCTTTCACATTTGTCAGGGATTTGCCATAATGAAGGGGAGTCCATGAAGGATTTTTTTCATTGATTCACAGCTGAAGCATGGTAGATTTTGGGAGTTGACACTGAGCTTTTGAGGGGTGTTTTCCTTAGAGGCATCTGCCCAAGTGGGTTCTATTCAGCAATGATAAGGGAAACTGTGCCTAGTTATCCAGACCTCATGCATCGAGTCGAAGTACAAATAGCAATTAATATTGCTATTGAAGCATACTATCAGCTGTTCGAAGACAGCGAGAAAAAGGGGTTAGGAGCAGACCCCCAAAAGGCAAGACGAACGACGCGGTGGAGAGTGTCGTAATAGCAAGTATCGGCGCAACCCCCAAGGGATCCGGGGCAGCAACCGCCACGGGTATACACTTTGTTGAACACCATTTCACGAATCAACGTACACTACGCAATTCAGGATAACCTGGCGCTCCATCGACCAAAAATACCGCTACTAAATCCTAGGAACGACCAGTCGAAATACTGTGAGTTCTGCCACGGAACTGGGCATACCACTGAAAAATGCATCAGGCTAAATGACGAAATTGAGTGCCTTATCCGACAGGGACTCCTCAGTAGATTTTTGCAAGGGTATGTGCAAGATCAGCAAGCACCTCCCAGGAAAACAAGAGAGCAGCACACCGCCCCACAAGGGGCGGCCGGAGGAAGACAAATCAAGGGCATCTTTGAAACCATTGTTGGGTCCACTATCCTCTCTACCCAAGTACTTTTAGTCAATGTACCATAAAAGAAGCATGAAGATAAGAAATTCAGGAAAGACGCCTCCATCGATTTTGAAGAGAAAGTCCTCGAGAGATTACGGTCACCTCATCAAGACCCGCTCATAATCAGCGCATGAATCGGAAATTCCTAGTATTGTGTCTAGAGAATCCTAGTCGACAACGGGCGCTCGGCCGACATCTTGTTTCTCTCTACTCTCCAAAAGATGAAGCTCGGTAAGCAACACTTCATTCCCGCTGCAGGACCTGTTTATGACTTTGACAACCACCCAGTTGGAGTCCAAGGAATGATCACCTTGTCTGCCACGATGGGTAAATTTTCGAGTCAAGCTACGCATGACATTCAATTCGTTGTCATATATTCAAGCTCCCCCTACAACGCCATCTTCAGAAGGCCGACCCAGTCTATCTTCAAGGCAATCTCATCAATCTCGTACCTGACTATGAAGTTTCCGACCGCCGGTGGAATTAGGGTCATTCATGGAAACCAAGAGGTGGACCACACTTGCTATTCAAGGCAAGCTCAGTCGGTAGTTGTGACCACCCTTAACATCGATGAATTCGATTTGCGCAACAAAACAACTATGCAACATGGGGCGCTCATAGAAGGGTTAGTTGTGGTGTCGCTTTCAGAACAAGATCCACCCCGAACAATACAGCTTGGGTCCCTTCCGTCCCATCAAGAAAAGTAGGAGCTTGTCGTTTTTTTCAGGCAAACAAAGACATTTTTTCATGGAGCCTTGAAGACATGTCTGGAGTAGACCCACGGGTTATTTTTCAGTCTTTAAACAGCAACCTCACATGCAGGCCAATGATCCAGAAGAAGAGGAACTTCGCTCCGGAACGACTATAGGTAACTGAAGAAGAGGTGGAGAAGCTCTTGGAGGCGTGGTTCATTTGAGTTAAAATACCTCACCTGGTTTTGTCAATATGGCCATGGTCAAGAAGGCCTCTGACAAGTGGAGGATGTGTGTTGATTACAGCAACCTCAACCAAGATTGCCTGAAGGATAGCTTTCCTCTCCCAAGGATTGACCAACTTGCTGACTCCATAGCTGGCCACCAGCTCCTCAGCTACATGAATGCATACTTTGGATACAACAGGATTAAGATGAATCCTGTGGATAAAGAGCACACATCAATCAGACCGGACAAGGGAGTTTATTGTTACCTACCAGCGACTAATGAACAAGGTGTTCAAGGAGCTCATCGGAAAAGCAATGGAGGTATACATGGATGACATATTTGTAAAAAGTATCCACCAAAGTGACCATTTGAAAGACTTAAAGAAATATTTTTAGCTCCATCATCGTTTTCAGATGCAGCTCAATCCAAGCAATTGTGCATTTGGTGTAACGACAGGGAAGTTTTTGGGTTTCATGGTGACCCACCGGGGAATTGAAGCAGATCCCAAAAAAATTAAAGCATTGGAAGTGTCTCCCCCACGCTCAAACACGGAAGTATAACGTCTAAACAGGAGAATTACCGTCCTCTCACGCCTTCTGACACGCATTGGTGATAAATATCTCCCCTTTTCAAGATTCTTTGGGGGCTCACAATTCCGGATTCCAATGTACAGATGAATGCCAGACGGATTTTGAGTCCCTCAAGTAATACCTAGCCTCGCCTCTGCTCTAGAAATATCTCCAATTGCTTTAAGTTTGGTGCTAGTCAAAGATGAAGGAGGAATTAAGTGTCCAGTCTACTATCTTAGTAAAGTCCTTTAAGATACCGAGGCTCGATACCCTATAGTTGACAAGACAGCCTTAACTCTCATCTTTTCAGCAAGAAAGCTTTGGCCATATTATTAGGCTCACACGGTAAAGGTACTAACCGAGCTTCCACTTCGTGCAATCCTTCAGAAACCAGAGACGTTAAGAAGATTTGTGAAATGGGTGGTTGAGCTCAGTGAATTCGACATTCATTTCCTACTCCCGTTTGATATCAAATCACAGGTGTCGGCTGACTTCATCGTAGAGATTACAATTCCCTCTGAAGTTGTTTTTGCATAGATACTCTCACCCCTCATTAGTATCTTTACATCGACGATGCTTCGAGTATCGAAGGAGCAGGAGTAGGGTTGCTTCCAGTAAGTTAGGAAGAAATTACCTTGGAATGCGACTTTCGATTGAAATTTTCATCCATTAACAATGTCGCCAAATACGAGTCCCTTATTGCTGGCCTCAGACTCTCCATTGACTATGGAGTAAGGAACCTAACAATTCACATTGATTCTCAACTGGTCATCTCGCAAGTCGAAGGTGACTGTGAGGCAAAGAGAGACCAGTTGGCGCAGTATCTCATGCTAGTAAAGACTCTCCTCTCTAAGATTCCATGACATCAGGTTGTACACATCCCGAGAGAGCAAAATTCTGAAGCAGATACGCTCTCCAAACTGGCTACATCTCCCTCTAGTTATTAGCTTAGAAGGCGCCAGGTAGAGGAAGTTGTTGTCTCAAGTATCCTGGGACCTTGGGAAATAGCAGTGATTGATGAACCAGAGTCATCATGGGTCAGCCACTGCGGGCCTACCTTGAGCACGAACTGCTACCTGAAGACCGCACAGATGCACGATATTTGCGGATGCGGGCAACAACCTTCACCATCATCAACCGAAAACTATATAAGTGATCTTTTCAGCACCCTACCTGAAGTGCTTATCGGAGTCTGATGCAGAATATACCCTGCGAGAGGTCCATAGAGGATTTTGTGGAGAACATTTGGGTGGCAAGGCATTAGCTCATACGATCTTGCGATAAGGATTCTGTTTGTCAACTATGAAGAAGGATGCAGATCAATTTGTCTAAAATGTAAGATCTGTCAGCCACACCCAAACGTTCCTTGACAGCCACCAGTTGCACTCACGGCGATGCAGGGAGCTTGGCCTTTCGCGCAATGGGGGCATCGACTTCCTCGGACCCCTCCCCCAGGCGTCAGGCCAAAGGAAGTTTATCATCTTGACAATCGATTATTTCACCAAATGGGTAGAAGCTGAACACTCGACCAAAATCACGAAATAAAAAGCCAAGCGATTTGTTTGGAAAAACATCATATGCCGCTTTGGTATTCTAGCAACCATCATTGTCGACATCGACACTCAGTTCACTGGGAAGTCATTGACCAAGATGTGCGAAGACTTAAAGATCAACATGCTCCACACCAATATATCATACTCGCAAACAAATGGGAAAGTCGAGGTGACGAATTGCATCATCCTTAAACGATTGAAGACCCAACTCCAATAAGCAGGGGGGCGCAGAACCAACGCTGATTCTACCAATGATTGCCTGTTTTTTTGTTTTTTTGTTTCCTAACTTATATTTTCTATTTCCATATTATAAAAAGCCACGAACCATGGCCCGCACAAACTATTTTCAAGTAATGAATATTGCATCGTGTTTCCTCCAATCTTGTCCGAAGAGATTTCAACTTGGTAAGACCATGCAATTGGTTTGAATAAGCAAGCTATTCACCAACGCTGTCGGTCTATGTCTTGATATCGCTTGGGAATGCCCCCTCGTGATTTCACTAATCAGATCTCAATTAGGTAAGACCGCACAATTGGTCTGAATAGGCAAGATCTTCACCAGCGATGCCGGTCTACGCCCAGCTATCGCCCAGGCGTTCCCCCCTCGCGATCGGCGCCAATCAAATCTCAATCGGGTAAAACAGCGCAATTGGTTTGAATGAGCAAGCTCTGCACCAGCACTGCAAGTATATGCCCTTCATCGCCCAGGTCTGTCCCTTTTCAATCGACACTAATAAAAACTTAATTAAGGTCGTGCAATTGGATTGAGTAAATAAGCTCTCCATCGTCATTGCAAGCCCGTATTTCACCAACTACCAACATTTGTAAAAAAGAGAGAAAAGAAAGTAAATGACAATGATATATAAGTACAAGCGTAAACATGTCGGTGACAACCGCCAAAAAGTGGTGAAAAATGCCCACAGGCTTGGCAAATGAAGACGAGCGTACACCATCATATCAGACTCAACTATAGTAACTAAATGTGTATCAACATAAGAAAACAAGTAAGTACTCGTCGGCTACGTCTGCATCAGAATCAGGTCTCGAGTTCTTGTCATCAGAGATATCATCAAAGCTAAGACCGGACACGTCACACCTCAGGCTCCTAGCCACGAGGCGAAAAGCCTTGGACACTCTACGACTAAGAGCGACCTCGTGAACATCTTCCATATGGGGCTCTACCTCTTTGGTCCAAGTCTCACGGATCTCCCCGCCAATCAAATAACGATTGCACATATAGTCCAGGGATCCATATACTCAGCAAGCACATAGGCCTTCAGCTCGGATGCTTGATCATCGGAAGAAAGTCGTTCCACCTCTGCCTTTAAAGCCCATATCTCTATCTCCAAGCGAGAAGTCTCCTCCTGAGTAGCCTTTAACGAGTGCGATGTCTTGTCCACCAGAGATTTTTCTGCCTACAACGTTGCTTGTGCCTCCTCCAGCTCGGCCTTCAGCTCTGACACGATCCGCCGAAATTGAGATGCATCTCGATCATGTTCCTCTCTCGAGGCATCGAGTGAATTCTCCACCACCTGAAGCTTCTCCTGAAAAGTCAAGTATAATCCTTCAAACTCACATAGTGATCATTCCACATAAACGTTATATGAGCCTGAGTTTCAATCTGCAATCAAGAAGACAATGGATCAAAGTTGTTCAAAGTAACAAAAAAAAATAAAGTTCACTTACCACGTCGCTCGTCGCCCTCAAAGAAGAAGACACTCGGGGAAGGGGGCAGAAACCTCTGAATGAGGAACTCGAGGGGGGCAGAGGATCCCAACACCTCCACATTAGGATCAGCAGGGGCAGCCTCATCTCGAAAACTATAAGGAATCTCCTCAGCCTGAGAATCTTTCTGCTTTGAAGAAGATGGAGGTTTCGCATCCACATCCTTATAGCTTGCCAAAGTAAGCTTCTCTTCCGATCACGCACCGAAGACGCATTGACTGTGCGCTCTAGGTTAGAAGAGATCCCACAGTGCAACAACTGCCTCTCTTCCATGAATAAAGAAATGCTAAATAAGCAATTGACCAACTCACGTGTCTAAGTGAATCCTAACATCGGGGAGAAGTCCCGCTCTCTCCCCTTCTGACAACGGCAACGGTCAGGTAGCGAATTCCAAAGTTTCGATAGGCTCCAAGAGTTCCTGAAATAGCCAAACAAGATGTTCCCATGATAGTGATCCATCCGACTCTCAAAATCAAGCCAACTTTTGTTACTGTAGATCTCAACATAGTTGCCACCATCAACGTGAACATCACACCAATCTCTGAACCAGCACAAGGAAAATTTCAAGTCATGTTCTTTAAAGAATACAACCAATCACCTCATCGCACGGTGGAAAGCGGAAGTCGGATTTCAGAGTGGTCTCGCAAACCGTCAACAACCTCTCAGCAAAATCTGAACTCTCTCCTCAACACGGGGTATTCTCACTTCAAGATCGGCACCCTGTATCTCTTCCTGCAAATTGCAGCCTGTTCAAAAAAAAGTGACAAGCGCAGACGCATAGGTCTCGCGGTGTGCTTTGAAGCATGAAAAGGGAAAAAGTAAAAGCTAGGCGCAATAATCAAGTTAATAGCGTTAAATTGAGCGCTCGATGCGCGCGCATACGCCACCCAGTCTCTGATGCAGCAAACCCAGAGCCGACCCGCTCTGGCGACCCTCACTGCCTAGCTAGAGGCCCTCGTCAAGCGACCCACTGTCGGGCTGCAGCCCAAGCACCCACTCATGACAGCACCTACATGCATTTTTAGGAAAAGTGTTTAACACGAAAGTTGTAAATCTCTACATATTTCCAAGAGGCGCGGAAAATTAGGAGAAAGTGCGGTGGGACTAGTTAAAATTGCGGCGCAGATAGCAGCTCTTAGTAAACTAACATGTGGAATTATCTTTGACAAAAATGCAAAAGTATCAAACTACCATAAAATTTTTTTCTTGATTTTGAACCGGAAGACCAAAAACCCAATATCTGAACAAGAGAATTCGTGAATCGAATCATTTTTTATCTGAACTGAACTAAGTCTTTGTTTGGTGCACCGTTTAGAGCTTTTCGTTTGGGGCAAATGCCACCGCACGACGGGTAACCAAATGGCCGGCGACGTTTGCTCTGTTTGCACCTCCCTCCCCCCCACCCTCGTGCCTTGGAAATGAAGGAAAACGGAGGGATTCACACCGCATAAATTTGAGAACCAACCCCAAGACTTTTGTATGATTTTTGGTTTTTCATTTTTTTGCATATTCCTAAAGATTGTGATTTTTTTGCTTGAAAGGGATTTTTAAAAACAAATATGTTGTGGGTCACCCGACTTTTTCACCGGTCCAGAGAGTCAGACAGCCATATCTCGGAGTCGAGCTGGGTGTGCAATTAGTTGAAGAAAACCACAACAATTGACAAAAGACGTTTTTGACGTGGAAAACGCGAAAAAGGTGAAAAACCACGTAGATGAAACTGTGCCGAGCCAAAATCCACTAGCTTCTTGGAGTGTTACGAAAATTGGTTTGATCTCGGAGGGCGATAGGCCGCTACTATGTTACAAGTAAGTTAAATGAGGAAAAACCACTAAGTCTTCGGAGCCTCTATGGAAGCGCTTCGGCCTCAAGACATCACTGAGCTCGCGGAATCTTGGTAGGAGCGTTCCGGCTGGAAAATATTCTTAGTCCATAAAATTTTTGAAGGTTGCGCTCTCGTTGACGTGGAGCCTAGATGGGAGTGCTCTCGTGGAGGCGGTTGATGTTACTTGAGACGTGAGGGAACCGTAGTGCAGTGAGAAGTCTGGAGGTAGCGCTCTTGTTGTTGCGAAGCCTAGATGGGAGCGCTCTAGCGGATGCAGTTGACATCACTTGAGGCGTGAAGGAACCGTAACACAAGTAGAAGAGCGGAGCAAATTCCTGAGCGGAGAATCTGCCTAAATCCACGATCTTGCTGTGAAATCTCAGAGCTCTCTCTTGCCTCTGGAGTAGTTTGACTTGAAATAAAGGCCTGAGGGCTTATTTATATATTTCTGGAGGGGTGCGTCAGTAATTGCGTCGAAGAGTATTTTGTGCTGACGAATAACATCGCTCCATTTGGGTCACACGGATCGCCATTTTTGCCGAAATTACAGGAGTGCCCCCTCCCCCCCCCCCGGACAGTTTGGGCGGCCCGGGAAAGGTGCCCGGAGATGCCGCCGGCGGCCGGAGGTCGCAGAGGCAATGAGAGGCGATCAAAAACGGCGAGGGACGTCGGCGGCGGCGGCGGCCGCTCGGGAGCTCACAACATGTGCACGAGGGAGCGGGGTGTGCTGTCGCGCGCGCTGTGTGTGGGCGGTCATGTTGTGCATGGGCGGTCATGCTGCGCGTGTGATGCGACCCTATTGCGCGTGTTGCATTGTCGTGTCGTTCTCTTGGGCAGTACCGGTGCTCTGGCGGGTGTGCGTGCGACTTTGCCCTCTTATTGGATGCTTTCAGACCTTTCAGGTGAGCGCGGCTTTCTATGCGCGACTCGCTTGGCCGGTTCAGCTTTTGTGTCCTTGGTCGATATGCGTCCCATTTGACTCGAAGATTTTAGGGGGAACCCTATCAAATGCCCTCAAATTTTCATGGACCGTGATTCGCGAAGCGATGAACCCAAAATTTTCTAAGCTTGATGTTTTTGTCTCGGGTTTGCAGACTTAAGATCATTTCAACATGCGCGCGTCACCCGTTATTTGGTTTGTGGTGCTAAATATCCCCTTGGTTTGTCCTTGACGTGAACGATGATGTCGTGGTTCTGTCTGCATCCGCCTCGTGGGTTGAAGGTTTCGCGAGGATGCCCGGACGGCGATGCCTGTATTTATTGCAAAAAGTACGTGTTGATGACAAATTCTTGTGACATAGAGTGATGTTCTCCCCCCTTGTCTCGGCGTTATGGAAGGACTTGCAGGCTTGCTGCCATTAGAGGGCGTAGAAGGACACAATGTTTGTTTTCGTGTTGCAGCTTGAAGTGATTCGGTGTCCATTCCAATCAGGAGTTGGGAAGGAGCTTCTGAAGGCGGAGGCCTTGATGGCGTCCGTGGCTTGAGATGTTGTAATAGTGCGAGCTTTCGTATTTGCAAAATACCAAGAGTCCTGGGGCCTTGGAGTGGAGCGAGGTCGAACAGTCGAGCGGACCTTGAGATGACGAAAACGAAGGTAGGCTTGTGACGGTTGCGCGTTGTTAAAATCTGCCCTGTATTTTGATGGGGCTTCATGTGATGCAAAGGCTGCGGGGGCGTTCCGCTCCCCGAATGGGTGTTGTTTTGAAAGATGGTGATGGCGATGGGGAAGCAGTCGATTGCGTTTGTGCTGCACGCAGGTTTGGCATTGTCAGCTTGCATATTTTCTTTGTCATTTTCTTTGATCGGTTGCGTGAGTTTTTCCATGACGCGTCGAGCTTGTGACTGTCCTAGGATGTCGACATTGTGTAGCGAAGATCCTGCCGTCGTCACTCGGTGTGGGATCTTAGCAGTTGCCGAACCGCTTCGATTGTTGTCCTTGTTGTGGCAACTTGGCGTCGTGTTTTGCGTTGTGGCAGCCATAGAGCATCTGGTGCTTTTAGGTCCATTGTTTGTCTGGCGTTGTTGTTGGCGTTCATCGTCGAGCGTTAGTGGCGAGAATGTGATGGTGAGGACAATTGCTCGCCTTGCCTTAGTAGTGTGGATGGACTCGGAGATCTGTTTGCTTCGAGAGGAGGCAACGAACCTTGGTTCATGCGTGCTTTGACAGGGCCCGAGATTTGGCGGAGAGACTTTGCCCGCTTTTTCCTGAGGAGGTCCGGAGTCTATCCATGCGGTAGAGATGAAGAGTCTTTGTTTGATCGTGCTTAAGGAGGACCTGAGTCCGTTCGGGTGGAGGTGGAGCAGTTGGAAAAAGAGAAGGCTTGACCGTCTGTAAAGCTGAAGGGCACCGAGGTTATGCGAGAGCCCGCGGTGACTGAGGACAACTGGTCTCTCGACTTTGAGATGGAGTGATCTCGTATCACAATGGAGGTCTGCTCTGACATGATGACGAATGGGATTGAACTGCTTAAGTGCAATGTCGCATACTGTAAGACCCCTCCCCCTCAGCCTTTGCTCGGGTCGGACCGGAGGGGATCTTACTTGCCCAAGACGTCCACCAAGTGATCCTTAAGGGGTAATACCCTACACTACTGAGACCTAGTTGGCCGCCTTGCTTAGCTCGAATCACAATATTCACATAACATCACAGAGTATTGCAGAAGCATTAACAGGAAACCGCAGGGAATATATATAACAATATATATTTAACAGAAATCGCAAAAGGCCGTAGCCACTATTTATACATGGAGCCCGTAGGCTATTATAGTAGTACAACTAGTAACTCTTCTCCCTCTCAACTCTGCTAGCTAGTACTCACGTATTGAAACTCGGGAGACGATGAGGGTGCATCTGCTCGGGTAGTACTATCAGCTGGGGTGTCATCCTGTAGCAACTGATCCCTATGATGCTTCATCTCCTGTGAATGGTTATTAAGATAACTGGTCACAGAGGTAAGTGGAAACAAATCTTCTCCTTGGATCCATATTCTGGGGACGAGCACATACACCCAAAAAATAAGATAGCTGAAGCATGAGAGGGATAGCATAACATTTCATAAATGAGCTAGGAGCAGCCAGAAGAAGTATAACATGATATAATTGGACTAATAGTCGTAATATACATCAGTTATATTATAGGCTCCACTATCACAACTGCACTATAGGTATTCAAACCTAAATGAACTTTGTAGGCCTTAAAGACGCACACATATTACAGGCATTCAAAGCCGAGCACACATCGCAGACATTCATAGCCGCGCACACATCGCAGGCATTCACAGCCGTGGACAATACTCTATGTCGACGTAATATGGACCGCTTCTTTTCAAACATGGTAGCGAGCCTCGCGGGCCTCACCGATGTGGTCGTCGATGATAATGGACAGTTCTTCCACTTCTAGGGGTGATCGTACTGCACAGCCCAGACCCTTATGTACATCGTTGTGTATGCTTGGATGTGAGAGACACCCGAATATTTAACATTTTGGCCGACCAGCGGAGGAAACCTAACGGGTAAAAGATAATGTCCGGTCACCCGTGATACTCATCTCCTGTCGCCTTGAGTCATTGAAGTTCCCACACCGGTACGTACAGTCTACGGAAGTGACTGACTCGCCACTGTTTACCGCAAGCAATTTACAAGAAAACAAGTAAAATATAGTTTTGTTAGCATGCACCAGGTTTACAGCGACTTTCCCTACTATGTTTTAAATAATTCGGGCAAACGACACTTGACTTGACTTTCGACGAGGACCGTGAGAGCACTTTATTTGGGGCTAACTTAGGAGGAACATCTCAACTCCTGTTATTCCCAACTAAGGCTCAACCTATCAAATCACTATCCGTCAGGGCAGGGCCCGTGCTTAGAATAGTAAAATGCAAAAATGGAAGTGTGGTAATAGAAATAGTTATTAGTATAATATACTGAAGTGAAATGCTGAAATAAAGTAGGAATAGTATGAAACTGGAGTAGTACTGAACTGAAAGAAATGAACTGAAAGTAAGTACTGAAAAGAACCTGACCAGTACGAGACTGGAATAGTACTTAAATAAAAAGAACTGAACTGAAGGTAAATAAGCAAAACCAGTACGAGATTGGAGTGCTAAAATGGAAATACTATACTTAAATGAACTCGACCAGTACGAGACTTGATAAAACATAAATGAACTCAACTCCGTCGCCCTGACGGTTTGGAATGAACCGTGTCACTTTGGTAAGCCGATCTACGACGACCCATATGGAGTCATTTCTAGTACGGGATCAGGGTAAGTCGTGAATGAAATACATGGAAATATCCTCCAATTTCCATTCTGGTATCGGTAGGGGCTGCAACAGACCTCCTAGGCAGCAACATTCAGCGTTAACCCTTTGGCAAGTCTGACACTGAGCCACAAAGTTGGTAAAGTCTCTCTTCATTCCGGGCCAATAAATGGTCCTGCGCAAGTCAACATACATCTTAACTACACCAGGATGAATAGAATACCTTAACTGGTGCGCTTCTCGAAGGATTTCATCTCGGATTCCTAAGGTATAGAGAATAAATATACAGTGTCTGTACTGCAAGATCCCATCGTACATATTAAACTCTTCTTGTGCTCCGTCTTGTAGGGACTAGATGATTGGAGCCACTTCTGGTTCGATCTTCTGGGCTTCTCGTATTTGATCCCGGATATTGCACTAGATTTCCATCCAATAAAATTGTGTTTGGTATCCTTCTAGGTCTCCGCGAGTAACAAGAGTAATCCCCAAATCCATCAGAGACTGAAACCAACCTCTTGGAATCTGCTCCATCCAATTTCTGGTTGTTGAAGGCTGGCGGCTCAGTGCGTCAGCCACTCCAATGGCCTTCCCAGGGTGGTATTGGAGAGCGAAGTCATAATCACATAGAAATTCTAACCACCGAACTCTTTCTGGGTAAAGATGTATTTGAGGCTCTTATGGTCGGAGAAGATTTTGCACCTTACTCCGTACAGGTAGTGCCTCCAAATCTTGAGGACAAAGACGATGGCACCCAACTCCAAGTCATGGGTTACGTAGTTCAGCTCATGTGGCTTTAGCTGGCGAGAAGAATAAGCCACTACCTTACCATGCTGCATTAAAAAAGCTTCTAATACTTTCAGGGATGCATCTATATATATCTGAAATCCTTCGGTTCCTGGATGGATCTTAAGAATCAGGGCAGAGGTTAGCTGTCTCTTTAGCTCTACGAATGCAGCCTCGCATTCTGGCATCTACCGGAACGTAACATCTTTCCTTATGAGGGCGGTCAGGGGTTAACACAATTTTAGAGAACCCTTCAATAAATTTCTGGTAGTAACCGGCAAGATCGAGAAAACTTTGAATATCTGCTGCTGACTTAAGCAGCGGTCAGTTCTGAACTGCTTGGATTTTGGCTTGGTCCACCGCCACACCATTTTTGTTGATGGTTTGCCCCCAAAATCCAATTTCTTCTAACCAGAACTCGCACTTACTGAACTTGCCGAAGAGTGAGTGCTCCCAAAGTTTAAGTAACACCATCAGCAGATGTCTAGAATGATCGACCTTGATTTTTGAGTAGATCAAGATGTCGTTGATGAAGACAATAACAAAAAGATCTAAAATGGGTTTGAACACCTTATTAATCAAAATCATAAAGACGGGGGGGGGGGGGGGGATGGGTGGTGGTGAGCATAAAAGACATTATCATAAACTCGTATAGCCCATAGCGAGAGCTAAAGGCAATTTTGGGGATGTCTTACTCCCGGACCCGAAGCTGATAGAAGTAGATCCTAGGTCCATCTTGGAGAATACTGATGCACATTGGAGTTGGTCGAACAACTCGTCGATTCTTGGAAATGGATACGTATTCTGTATAGTAAGCTTGTTCAGCTCCCTGTAGTCTATGCATAAGCGTAGCGTCCCGTCCTTCTTCTTTACAAACAACACAGGGGCTCCATAGGGTGAGGAACTTGGGCGGACAAATCCAGCGTCTATCAACTCTTGAAGCTAGATCTTCAACTCAGCCAATTCCTTGGGGGACATTCGGTAAGGTGCTCGGGACACTGCTCGAGCTCTGAACATAGGCTCGATCTGTAAATCGACTTCTCGATGTGGGGGCAAACCTGGGAGGGACTCCGAAAATACATCTGGAAAATCACGTACCACCGACACCTCGGCGAGTGCTTGATTCTTATTCTCCATTTCAAAGTAGATAAGAAATACTTCTTCTTTCTGCCAGGTTGACCTCACTGTCTGGGCTAAAGTCAAAACAATATGAGAGACGAAGGGTATACTTGTCAGCGTAACGACCTGTCCGTCTGGGTTCTCAAGCTTGACCTCTTAGGTTGAATAATTTATTTGGGCCTTATGCTTAACCAACCAAACCATTCCCAGTATGAGGTCGAATCCAGTTATTGATAAGATTATCGCGTAAATTTCGAATTCCACGTCCCTTACTACGGCCTGGAAGGAGCATTTTTCCGTAGACATCATATTCGATCCATCTGGTAGACAAATTCGTATAGACAGTCCAGACGAGCGAATGACATTTTCCTTAGATGTAATAAAGTCCTGAGATACAAAGGAGTGTGTTGCTCCAGTATCTAAGAGAGTTTTTGCGGGATATCCTTCTAAAAGAAGTCGTCCTGAAGAAGTATACATATACATATCATTTAACAAAACATATACCTTATATGAATATATACATGCGCTAAGGCTAATACATAAGTAGTAATATCAAATATATCTCTATCGTGTAAGATATATATCTATCACTATATCGGCGGTTGGTCCATGCTGGAGGTTTAAGGCGTAAGCCTCCAAGGGTGTTGTGCGACCTTGCTGACCTCTCCTAGCAGCTCTACCTCTCCGGCCTCTCCGGCCCTATACTTGTGCCATCTGTCATCCGTGTAGACCTCCTAATCCTGGTCTTCCTGTCGCCTGCGGGCGGAAGGCCCTCATATGTCTTGGTTGCTGGCACAAAAAGCAGTTCCCAGTAAAGGGAACATCTCGTCGGGCTATCGACGCTGGCTGTGGTACTGGAGCTGGCCTAGGCTCATGCTACGGTGTTAGGGGTGCTAGTGGTGCTGGTGGGCGCCTATATGGTTGTCTGCGTTGTCTATGTCTGCGGTCTCTCTCCTGTTGATGGGAAGTCGCTCCTCTATCTCGTCCCTGACCTCTGGGGACCTCAACCTATCCTCTGCGCTATTGGGTTACCATCCTCTGGTCTAACTCTAACGCCGCGACATGAGTCGTTATGGTATGGAAGGTGGACTGAGAGATCATAATCAAGGTCTGTCTCAGGTCATCTCGTAAGCCTCGGTAGAAGCGAGCCGCTCTATCTCTGTCTGTGGATGCCAAGTTCCCAGTAAAACGTGCCAGGTGGATGAAATCTCTCTTGTAATCTGGAACCGTCTGGTCACCCTGTCGGACGTGCAAGAACCTCTCCTGTAGCGCAGCTCGGTCACCGTCCGAGATGAAGTGCTTTAGAAGAGCCTCTGAGATGCCCCCTACATGATCGTGCTCAACGGCCGTCCCCTGAAAGTCGAGCGACTGGCCGCTCACCACTAGTCTCTAGCATATCCTTCTAACAAAGTCACAACTAGTGACACTGCAGCTAGTGTCGGGCACATCATTCCTACCAATAGCTCCTCTACGCGCTCAACCCACTCCTCTGCCTGCACGGAAGTCTCCGTGCCTTTGAAGGTAGGAGGCCTTAGCCCCCGGAAGGTCATCAGTAAGTGAGTGGGTACTACCAACTGCTGTGGTGGTTGTGCTAAAGCCGTCCGGAACGTCGCTAAAATAGCTGTTAACGTTTGCCCCAAGTCTATCTCGGCAAACAGTACAGCTGCAAAAGCAATCGAGTCTGAAGGTGGGGTGACATAAACATATCCTCTGGAGGAGGATCTCCCGTTACTGGACTTCAGTGTATGGAGAAGTAACAGGAACAAGTGTCGGTATTTTGCAAGAATAAGAGAAATTTGCAAAAGACTAACAAAGTGGAAACAAAGGTGTCGGGGTGTGCTATCGCATAGTCCATAATCCCTAAGTCTCGACACTAGGGTCTACTAAGCTTCCGTTGCATGGTTCGTCTCAAACCAAGGAACGAAGCGAGGGACGGAGGGATCCTGAGAGTGCTCCACAAGGATGGATTGTGATCGCTCTAGTTTATTTGTAAGACCCCCCTCCCCGTAGCCTTTGCCGGAGGGGATCTTACTTGCCCAAGACGTCTACCTAGTGCTCCTTAAGGGGTAACACCTTACACTATTAAGCACTAGTTGGCCGCCTTGTTTGCCTCAGATCACAACATTCACATCACATCACAGAGTATTGCAGAAGCATTAACAGGAAACCACATGAAATATATATAACAATATATATTTAATAAAAACCGCGAAAGGCCATAGCCACTGTTTATACATGGAGCCCATAGGATATAATAGTACTACAACTAGTAACTCCCCTCCCTCTCAACTCTTCTTGCTAGTACTCACGTCTCGAAACTCGGGATACGATGGGGGTGCACCTGCTTGGGTAGTCCTATCACCTGGGGTGTCATCCTGCAACAACTGATCCCTATGGTGATTCATCTCTTGTGAATGGTTATTAATATAACCGATAGTCATAGAGCTAAGTGGAAACACATCTCCTCCCCGGATCCATATTATGGGGACGAGCGCATACACCCAACAAAATAAGATAGTTGAAGTATGAGATAGTTAGTATATCATTTCTAAATGAGCTAGGAGCAACCAAAAGAAGTATGTTATGATATAACTGGACTAATAGTTATAATATACATCAAATACATTATAGGCTCCACTAGCACAACAACACCGTATGTATTCAAACCTGAACGAACTTTGCAGGCCTTCAATACGCGCACATATTGCAGACATTCACAGCTGAGCACACATCGCAGTCATTCACAGCCGCGTACACATCGCAATCATTCACAGATGCACACAATACCTTATGCTAACATAATATGAACCGCTTATTTTCAAGCAGGGCAGCGAGCCCTGCGGGCCTCGCCGATGTGGCCGTCGGTGACAGTGGTCAGTCCTGTCACTTCTGGGGGTGACTGTACTACACAGCACAAGTCCTTTACGTACATCACTATGTACTTTTGGATGTGAGCGACATCCAGCTATTTAACATTTTGGCCGACTAGTGGAGGAAACCAAATGCGGTAAACATAATGGTCGGTCACCCGTGGTACTTATCTCCCTATCACCTTGAGTCGTCGAACTTCCCGCATCGGTACGAACGGTCTGCGGAAGTGACTGACCCGCCACTGTTTACCGCAAGCAATTTACAAGAAAACATGTTGGATCCCTAGTTTGGATTTGGGCTAAGTCATTAGGTTCAACATTCATGGACCAGCCAGTAGAAGACTTCAGGAGACTCAAGACTTAGAAGAATTCAAAGTTCAAAATTATCAGTTCAAAATTCTTCGAACTCAGCTCGACGATTGTCGATCGCAGATCGACGAACTCATAGTTAATTCTCTGAGTTGAGCTCGACAATATTCGAGCTCAGGTCGACGAAATCTGGAGTTCAGCTTCAACAAATTCTTTCCAGTTTATTTTCGCTGAACTCAGCTCGACGAAGACAGTTTCTTAGCTCGACGAACTTAGAACGCAGAATTGACTAGTTATTTGCAGAATGCAGTTTGCTGAGCGCAGGTCGACAAACAGGAATTCTCAGCTCGACGAGCTTGGATTTCCAGTCGACGAATTCTATTCAGAGCTCGATGAATTTCGTCTCTAGCCAGATATAGAAGTTTTCCTTATTCTGTCCTTATTTCTTATATTATTCAACATTAATTCTCTGAGTAATTAATGCTTATATTCCCCTGAATATAGCCGTTATTGGCAGCATTAATTATGGTCTTCATCAGGGTTAATTACTTGCTTAATTTATCGAGACAGTTGAGGAAACTTATTTAAGACAATATTCTCCAGCCGTTTTCATTCTTCAAACAAATCAGCAATCAATGCTTGGAATTCAAAATTTTAAAGGAGAATTTCGACAGCAAAATATAAAAGAGATTTTCTCTTTTCAGACGACAAGAAGTAATACAGAGAACAACAAGAAGAGAACAGACTGAACATTCAGATACAAGAAAATCTCTGTGCAGAAAAAAACCTGTTTTCCCCTTTTTCTTACTGAAGACTGAAGAAGAACAACAAACAAATATCAAGAGTCTTCTTCAATTTCTACTCCAGGAATATTCAAGAACAACAACTCTGAATCAGTCAGAAGATTCCTGGATCATTTCAAGGCAAGACTGAAGACCTACACCCTGAGCAAGGCTCCAGGCTCTCTGAACCATTCATCATTTCAGAAGAAGCTTTGACAACAACAATCCACTAGTCTTTTCTGTTGATTAGAGAAAGAGAAGACACCATCAACTCTCTTTTAACCTTATGTACAATGGGTTTATTAACTCCCTTCAAAAGTTTAGTTTTGGTTTTTAGGCACCTGATCAAAAGCTCAAAGGGTTGTGAGATCTCTCGGAAAATAGATCTTGTGGTGTCAGTCACCTGATCAAAAACCTGATAGTGGATTCCTACCAGGGTGGTAGAAGAGTGGATGTACCCAGGTTGGAGAACTACTATAAAATTCTTGTGTCGTCTGATTGCCTATTTTCTTTTTGTTTTTGTTGTGTTGTGGTAGATTAGCTTAGGCTGCATTCCTTTTTATATTACTACTATTGGTATCACCTACTTTACTCTGATAATATTTAAAACAGCCAAAAAATTTTATTTATTCTATTCACCCCCCCCCCCCTTAGAGTAAATCAGATCCATCCCCTATCTTTTTAAAGCAAGTAAAATATATTTTTGTTAGCATGCATCAAGTCTACAACAGCTTGCCCTACTATGCTTTAAATAATTCGGGCAAACGACACTTCGCTCGACTTTTGATAAGGAGCGTAAGAGCACTTTATTTGGGGCTAACTTAGGAGGAACATCTCAACTTCTGTTATTCTCAACTAAGGCTTAACCTATCAAATTGCTGCCCGTCAGGGCAGGATCCGTGCTTAGAATAGTAAATTATAGAAATGGAAGTGCGGTAATAGAAATCATTGTTAGTATAATCTGCTGAATTGAAATGCTGAAATAAAGTAGGACCAGTATGAAACTGGAGTAGTACTGGACTGAAAGACTGAACTGAAAGTAAGCACTGAAAAGAACTTGTTCAGTACGAGATAGAAATAGTACTTAAACAAAAAGAACTGAACTAAAGGTAAATAAGCAGGACCGGTACGAGACTGGAGTGTTAAAATGAAAATACTGTATTTAAATGAACTGGACCAGTACGAGACTGAAATAAAACATAAAGAAAAGAGTTAGTAGTCTAATCACTCAATTCTGGAGGCTTCAGTTCCATCTCTGTTCTTAGGTGGTTTAGTTCAGTTCAAACTCCGTTCTCAGAATGTTTAGTTCAGTTCCATTTCCGTTCCTAAGATGTTTCATTTGGGTTTCACCCATTATTTAGGTCTAATAATAGTTTTGTTGCCTCCTTTATTATTGTGGCTTAATCAGACCTAAAGAATTTAAGGGGTACGCCTTTATTTTTTGTCGAGCATGATTGCTCATATTTCTCTTTTTCTAAACTTGTCCAAGTTACTCGAGAGTGTTTTAACGGATAGAGACGAGACTCTCAGTAGTTCCGCAAAACCCTGGAATACTCAGGGCTTGGGTTTTTTCCTTGGACACTCTCGTTGGTAAAATAATTTGGATTTATTATTAGACATAAAAGGATGGTCGCGTGCTCAAATTTTGTTTACGAGAAAATCAGATGCATTAAATTTTTGAGCGTGACCCTATGCTTCATTAAATTGGAAAAAATTTAGTTTTTATTCCAAGGTTCCCAAATTTCAATACAACACTTAGGTAGGCCTAAAATGAGCACATAATTTTTCTCAAAATTTTTTAATCAATTCTAGGCCTCTAATTTGGCCAATTAAAATTCTTTTAGGCTTTTAAAAATATCAAATTAATACCAAAAATTCCCAAAATTTTTGTGGAGAGAGTCCTTACTAAGTGGAACAACTTTCATATTTAACACTTTTTTCCTTAGAAGCCTATATTTTTTATAAATATTTCTCAAGCTTCTGATTAAAATTTGGTCTGCATAGCAGATCTAAGCTTGATCTTGCAGCCAGGATCGCACCAGACAGGAAAAAATGCCAATACCACCTCACAGCAGATTGGCCACGGATCTGCTATGGGCGGCACAGAAGAGGAGGCGCAGAGGGAATTAAGGCTATCACAGTCGTTCATCTCATTCTGGGAGATGAATGGCGACGATTTCTCCTGCCGGAGAAGAAGGCGGTGGCTCTGTGCCACCGCCGGCCGGCAATTGCCGGACGTCGGCGCTACCCCCCGATCGACTCATCCAGGGCCAGCGAGTCTCTGGGTGGTGGTCCGACGGCTTGCCGCCGCCGGCCACCGCCGGAATTCAAAAAACCGAGAGCAGGGTGGTGGTGGCGCTGCTCCCAGCGCCGCCGCGACACCCTACCTCTCTGGTGCTTATCCCGGCCACGAAACTACCCCTGGTCGGCGCGCTAGGGGCAAAGCTCCTCTTCGGCGGTTGCCCGATGACTTGCCGCCGTCGGCCGCCACCAGAGTAAAAAATAGAGCATTTCTCTATTGCACGGGTGTTGCCGGAGCGGCGCTTTCCTGCGGCACTCCGGCCTTCTACCACCGGGGAAAAGTATCACTGGTTGACTATAGTTTCCCCAGTGCCACCACCGATGTTGGCGAAAGTGTAGCTTCCTGCAGCCACCACCCAACCTGGAGCACAGGTCAGGTGGTGCTGGCGGCTCTTCGGCCACCGGGAGGCCCATGCAGGACGTCCAAAAGGTTTGAAAGGGAGAGGGGAGAAGGTTCCACCTGGGTTGGGGGAGCTTGGGAGGGCCCCGACCGAGTTGTCATTAGAAGCGGCGGGAAGCTTGGCTCGGGTTGGCTTTTCCCGGTTAGGTAGGGTTCCGGTGAGGGCTCCCTGGGTTTGTCTGGGTTGGTGAGGAAGAAAGCTGGGGGCATGGCCTTTTATAGGCTTGGGGAGGGTAGCCATCCCTCCCCTAGCCAAGGTGGGATTAATCTCATGAGGGGAGGAGCTCCTCTCCTCCCCTCCACTTGTCTTGGCCATGTAGCACCATCCTAGAGTCCATGTCATCCAAGGGGGGAGGGGATGGGCTTGGGCCTTGATTCCTAAGGAGAGAAAAGAGGAGGGGAAGAGAAAAGTTGGGCCTACCTTGGCCCATGGCCCATTCCTCATCATGTGGCTGGTTTTGGTGGCCCAAAATGTGAGAGGGGGTGGGGCCTTAACCATTAATGAAGAGGGCGGGAACACCTCTTTGAAAAAAAAAATCCAAAAATTGACTTTTAGAAGGGTTTGACCAAAGTCAATCCTAGGGTGGGTCCCCCATGCTGGTCAAGGTCAAAGTGGTCTTTGACATCGGGAGTCGGGTCGAAAGTTGGGGTGTCATGTCATAAATTATGTGTGCACGCTTTTCAGGTGCATCACCTATGCTTGATTTGACTACTGGTTGACTATCTGTCACTAAAATTGACCGAAACGTGCTCGGTTGACTTTGTATTGACCACACAGGTCCAATGCTACTGACCGAGGTCGAATCAGAGTTCATTTGCTAATTATCCTAAAATGTGCGCGTCACAGCGTGCTAAAACGGTCAAATTGCTGATATTCGTCGTTAGACTTCAAATTGCGATACAACAAGTTCCAGTGGGTTCGTATTGGTTTAGGAACTTATAGAACTCAAACCAGAGTTCTCTAGGTCGTTATCCAAAAATATCGTTTTCGCGACGTTTTACGAGGAATGACCCTACTTACCATATGAACTTCGGAGTCCAACAGAACGAGTTTCAATGCACTTATATGGATTATACGAAGCCATAGGAACTGACATAACTCAATTTGGAGTTTTTTAGCTCTATATACCCTGCTTAGGGTTACCTCTCACCCGAGTGTGGGACATGGGCAAGAGGTTCAGGTTAGTTTTATTGGGCCCACTAGGGTTCTGGTTGGCCCAATAAAAGTCAGGATGTTACACGTACCACTTGGACTTTGGTAAGGGTTCTCGGTCTGCTCGGAGGTTACATGAGTCGGGTGATCTGGGCGTGGAGAATGCCTCAGATGACGATGCTGACGTCGATGTTAAGGATGATCCCGTTATGCTCTTTTTTGTTTCGTTTGCTTCGATCTTTGCTTTATCTTGCGATCATGCCTTTGCACTGTCACACGATGACGTAGCCCACGAGTCAACTTTTGTTTGAATTGAGGCCCTCTTTTTCGAATCTTTCATGTTTTGATTGTGCTCTGGTGTGCTTACACTTTTGGTCAAGTAGCGCTTAGCTTGAACGTTGGCATTTTGCAATGGTTGCTAACCAGGGATATTCGTCCGCTGGCATTTCAGGAGGACCAGAGCTTTGCTTAATTAGGAGTTGGTGGGGAGGAGAACCTTTGTTCGATCGTACCTCAGAAGGATCGGGGTCCGTCTCGGTGGAGGTGGCGAATAACCTTTGTTCGTTCGTGCCTTAGGAGAACCTAGGGTTTGTCCAGGTTGAGGTGGCGAAGAACCTTTGTTCGTTCGTGCACCTCAGGAGGACAGGGGTCCGTCCGGATAGAGATAGCTGATGAGTCCAATATTTATAGGTCTTTCTGACTCATCTGGGATTGTTTTCTCACTCGTGCACCACATTTCAACCGGTATTCGGATTATATTTGCATCGGCCGGTTCTATGACCATTTTGTGCACTATTCTGGTCCTAGGGTGTGCAATTGCATATTCTGTTATTGTGGGTAAACACATGGTTCTCCCCATGGCTCTTTCTGTTTCATTTTGTTTGGATTTTGGTGCTGGGAGCTTGTGCTCCAACTTGGTTTCATTGTTGTGCAGGTGGTGCGTTTTCCCAAGTCTGGAATTCAGGTTTGAGGAAAACGCATGGTCGTGCGTTTTCTTAGCACACGATTCTTCTTGATCGTGCGTTTTGGTTGGGCTGGAGAAACGTCGAACTGAGCTCGACGGATTTCGTCTAGCTGAGCCCGACGATCTTCACGCACGGTTAACGCACGATTTCTTCGGAACCGTGCGTGAAGGAAACACAGAGTTTTCCTGTAGCTTTCTTGTTTGTGTGTTTGTTTGTTCCATTCTGTGGTTAATCGCGCGCTTTGTTCCCGCACGGGCCGAAGCGCCCGTACGCGTGTAAAACACACGGTTTCCTTGTGTTCCTATTTTCCTGCGCTCTGTGTTTACCCGTGGATTTCCTTCACGCACGGGCGGAAGCGCCCATGCGCGAGTAAAACGACTGGTCAACGCATCTTCTTTCGCAAGCTTGGCTTGGAAGTTAATAATGTACGGTTAGCGCACGGTCGTGCGCCAAACCGTGCGTGACTATTTTTTTGACCTGCTTCTATTTAAGTACAGATTTTCCTCCATTTGGAAGGAACGGACTTGAGCAATTCCTCCCGCCGTTTTAGGGCAAAGTTCCACTGTTTCCCTTCATTCTCCACCATGGAAAGGCCTCCGGGCAAGCTTTCAACGCCAAGTTTAAGCCGGAGCTTACTCTCGGCCTCCTTCTTCATCCTTAAGCTTCAAGAAGAGTTTGATCTAGCTTTCTCCATCAAGTTAGGAGAAGTTTGTGCCAACCTCCGCCGGATCGTGACACGAATAAGACGGGTTCATTGGGAGTTAGTGACAGCCTCCTATACCCCGGACGCAGTTGAGGACCGAGCTAGGACGCGGATTGACAACCCAACGATTCCTTCCGTGAATCCTCAGCAAGACTACGGGTCTGGTCGATTTCGCACACTCTCTTCCTGTTTTGTTCTTGATAGTGTAGTCTGATCCCTTTGTATTTGAAGAAGTGTGTTTAATGTAATATACGTTTGTATACAATCATGTCTATATGATTTTATATTTACGTTATTTGCTTGAGGTGCGTCATTTTCCTTCTGTCACCACATCCGGTTTTGTCGCTCTAGCGATTGCTAGAGGTGACCCTCATTGCGTTCTAACCACCTTATCCGCAAGCCTACTCGTCCATCCGCCCAGCGATTCGGTGCATAGCGGCCCGTGTAGTCTTCCATCCCTCCTGGCAAAACATCACATAGTGGCGTTGCATATGAGTAGTTTATTAGCGTTTTATTTTCTTTTTTCTGCAACATTCAAAACCCCCCTTCATAAACTCCGACCTAAGTACTTCAATCTCAAGTCCTCCTCAAAATTAACTTCACCTTACTGTGTTCCTTGAGAGATCGATACTTGGGGATATTCGCCCATTTTATATTACTTGTGCGACCGATACACTTGTCATTCAACGCATCAGTAGCAAAAAACCTTTGTTTGTTCACGGTTTAGGAGAATCGAGGTTCATCCATGTGGAGGTGGCGAAGAACCTCTGTTCGTTCGCGGCTCAGGAGAACCAAGGTTCATCCAAGTAGAGGTGGTGAAGAACCTTTATTCGTTCGCACCTCAGGATGACCGGGGTCTGTCCGAGTGGAGGTGGAAAAAACCTTTGTTTGTTCGCGCCTCAGGACTGAGGTCCGTCTGGGTGGAGGTGACAAAGAACCTTTGTTTGTTCGCGGCTCCGAAGAAGCAGGGTTCGTCCAAATGAAGGTGCAAATGAACCTTTGTCCATCTTGCCTGCGAGGTGTAGACAGACCTTTTTTTGTCTCGCCTGAGGTGTAGAAGGGCTTTCGTCGATCTCACCTGAGATGCAGAAAGGGTTTCGCCAGTCTCGCCTGGGATGGCCTGTTCACTTGATCATAGTCTCCCCTTGGGATATTTAACACCCCGTTTGGGTGAGGTTGGAGTCTCCACTTGGGATGTCCGAATATTCTGTTTAGGAAAGGTCGGAGTCTCCACCTTGGGATATTTGAACACTCTGTTTAGAAGAAGTCTAAATTTTTACCTTGGGATATCTGAACACTATGTTTAGGAGAGGTCAGAATCTCCACCTTGGGATATCCGAACACTACGTTTAGGAAAATCTGAAATCTCCACCTTGGGATGTCTGAACACTCTGTTTAGGTGAGGCCGGAATCTCCACATTGGGAAATCTGAACACTCTGTTTAGGAGAGGACGGAATCTTCACCTTAGGATATCTGAACACTCTGTTTAGGAAAGGTTGGAATCTGCACCTTGGGATATCTAAACACTTTGTTTAGGAGAGGCCGAAATCTCCACCTTAGTATTTCCGAACAGTTTATTTAGGATAGGTCAGAATCTCCACCTTACGATATCCGAACACTTTGTTTAGGAGAGGACGAAATCTTCACTTTGGGATATCTGAATGCTCTATTTAGGAGAGGCCAGAATCTCCACCTTGGGGATATCCGAACACTCTGTTGTTTGAGCATAAAATGAGAAATTCGGTTCTTATTTCAACGATGTCGAAAAAATGAGATAGAAGTACAAAAGTTAGATGCCTTGGACGTCTTGCAGACTGAGAATAAGTTCTCCATTGGGACGGTCGCCCTAAGGATCGTCCTAATGCGGACTTACTTTAAATTGGCTTATTCAGGGATCTCGTCTTGCATAAGTTTTCCAAGGAGTCCCGGGCGAAGAAACTGTTTGATCTCCGTCTTCAGTCGTGCGCAGTTCTCCGTGCCATGCTTGCGTCCTTGGTGGAAGTCACAGTATTTGGATTGATCTCCAGAGCTGGGAGCGAGGGCTCTTAGCCTTTGAAGGGATGGATGATCGTGGATGGTGAGTAGTACTTCCGTTCGCGAAGTGTTGAGGGGAGTTAAGGGCTGATCGTGGCGGTGTCCCCCCGATTAGTCGGGAGTTGTCGTGGCGCTTGTGGCTTCCCCTGGGACTTGGCAGCGACTCATGATCCCTCTCTTTTCAATCTTCCTTCGAAATGTAGTCGGCGCGCTTCGATTGTTTTGTCTTATGTGATTTGATCCTCGACTCGATTGATGAGGTCACTGTAGCTGGATGGTGTTTCGCTCGTCAGCATGGAGTGGAATTTTCATGGTCAGAGCCTCCCGAGGAAGGTTCTGTGTAGGAGCCTGGGGCTAACCTCCGGAATCAGTCGCGCCTCTATGGTGAAGTGACGAAAGAAATCCTTGAGCGATTTTCCCTCAGCTTGATGTATTCCTGCGAGGTGTGAGGGGTCCTGAACAATCTGCTGATTGGCGATAAACTGATATGCGAAGAGTTGGGTTAGCTCTGTGAAGTCCTTGACTTCTCCCTCTTTCAGAGAACGTAACGAGGTGTGAGCTCCTACTTTTAGTGTTGTCGGGAACATTTGACATGAGAGCGGGTCCGTGGCGTTGTAGATGTGCCTGATATCCACAATGTGTCTGACATGCTCCAGAGGGTTGCTTGACCCATCAAATGTCTCGAAGTCAGGGGGCTTGATTTCAGGGGGGAGAAGGGTTGGGGTGTATGGTCCGCGGATCAGTTGGTTGATGAGAGCTTGCCTGAAAGCTCTTTATCAAGGAGGTTGCGGGTTCGATCCCGTGCCTCAACAACCCGCTGTGCTCCTGTGGTGGGACCGGAGAAGGGTTGGGGTGTATGGGCCGCGTGCCCTGATTAAAGCCCACATGGTGTGACTCCATGTTGGGTACTCTGGGCTGGTGTGACGCCAGGCAGGGTGCAGTCCCGGTGTGACGCCGCGCCTGCATCAGTAAGAGTGAACAAAGACTACTCTATGCCCTATACAAGTGACGATCTCTGATGCCCCCTCATGGCTCGTGGTAAAAACCAGCTTCCGCCTCATGTCCTGCTTTAGGGGAACATCACAACTCCGCTCAACATCAGTAGAGAGATCCAATAAGACCCCAAAGGTTTCTAATGAAGCCATGACACTAATCAACATTCTCCTCAGATGCAAGCCATTTCTCGTTGCTTTTAACCTCAATGCGGTCCCCCAAACTAGGGTAGACCTCGCACCGATCCCGAAAAAGCTCAACAGAAAGCCGAGGGGCGTGCTCTTGAAAGAAGCAGATGAGGCTCATAATCCTTGTCATTCCCACGAAAAAGAATTGTGTGACTGACAAGCCATACAACCTAAATATCTCCACCACCTCCTCGGTAGGAAGGATTTGGAATCCCGCCTTCAGGTACCCCTCCGAGAACGTGATAAAGCCCTCGGGTGGGGACTGAGCACGTTCTTCGGGAAGGGGAAGCCTTGCCTCCAAACCCACCATGGCTCCAAAACGCTTCCCCCGTGCTCCGATTCGATCCCCAGTCAAAGTTGAGGGAAGGCGCATGGACCTCGCTGGGATGGCTTGCTTTGGGGCGTGAAACAAGAAACTAATGTCAGCACAAAGAAAAAATGGGATAAAAAGGACAATTGGGCGAAGAGAGAACCCGCGCCCCGAGCACAAACAGCCAGTTCGTGGTACCATACAACCCGTGTGCGCCCAAGGCAACCTTTAACGGTAGTATCAACTATCAAGTGTTTAATAAGGTTTGAGCTCGGACATTTTGAATGCAAATACATTGAGTGACGTAGGTATACCTTAAACAATAAAATAGTTTTTAATATTCATAATGACTGTGCCATAGTTGGAGAGATGCAGGATAGGAGAAACTTATTGAGATTTAAAAAAGATCATTTGTTTGGACAGAATTGACTTTCTCGAATTATTTTTGACGAAAAACATTATCTGCAGGAATTGACTTTACAGAGAATTTCAATTATATTGTTTGACTATATGATAGAAAGATAGAATTTGTATTGAAATTAACATTATCCAATAATTCTATATAAAACCAAAAATGGGTGTCAGTGCTAAATGCATTAAATTGCATAAGATGTTTTACGACATACATTTTTCCGTCCATACTTGTTTTTTTGGACTCGGGCGTGCGTTTATGGCCTTGGCACATGTTTTTTGATCTGGGCGCGTGTTTTTCACCCGGATGCGTGTTTTTCGGCCAGGGGCCGTTTTTTTTGCCTGATCGTGAGTTCTTCGGACAAGAGTGCTTTTTCGACACTAGAATGCGTTTTTCGTCTAGATGTGTGTTTTTTTCTCAGTCACGCATTTTTCGCTAGAGCACTTGCTTTCAGCCTGAGCACGCGCTTTCCGTCCGGGCAAAGAAAGGGCAGCGACGTGAAAATTGAAAAATGCACGCGCAGACGAAAAATGCGCACCTCGACAAAAAATGACTTTACGGGTTAAAAACGCGCAGTCCGACGAAAACACGGGCACATGCAAAAAAAGTGCGCTTGGGGGAAAACGTGTGCCTAGGTGAAAACCTGTGCCCCGATGATAATTTGCGCATATGGGCGAAAAATGTGCGCTTTGGATAAAATGTGTGACATGGTGAAAATGCACGCGTCAGAGAAAAGCGCAAGTCTGGGAGAAAACTCGCACACGGACGAAAAACGAGTGCATTGGGGGTAGAATGCGTGCCTGGACGAAAACACGCACTAAGGTGAAAAAATGCATGCTTATGCATAAAATTCCCTCCCGGGGTGATAAACATGCGCTCGAGTGAAAAACACGCTTGATGGAAAAAGACGCGTTCGGCCAAAAAACACGCTTTCGACACAGGAATGTGAAAAAACATGCCTGATAGAAAAACATGCGTCCGACCGAGAAATTCAAGCCAAAGCGAAAAAACCTCGCCCGAATGAAAAATGCGCGCCCGGTCCGAAAAAAAACGCACTCAGGTCAAAACACTCAATTATGCGGAAAACCCATCAACGGAGGTAAAGAATTGACAATTTGATTTTTTCAATTCAAAGTCAAAGCCATGTGTATAACATGTAATTCGTTGAGATCAGAAATGCCCAAGGAGACGACTATTCGCAGACCATTCAGTTCAGCAACTTGGCGGCTATTTGCATACCGCTCTCCTCGTCAGTAGAGTATGAGCGAGTATGAGGGACTATGAGCGAGTGTGGACGAGTAACCATACTCCTCCAAGATTTGTCTATAAATGGTGCCCCATGGGTACCGTGAATAACACGTTGAGATCCCCAACGTTTGAAACTCGCCAAGTCCATGCCTTTCTCGTACTTTGCTCGGCCTTTTGGTTGCAGATGAGAAGCATTTTATAACCCCCACGTTGGAGTCCATTTAGTAGTTCATATCCATATCTCTTGCTCCATCCATCCGAATTGTGGCGTTCGATCGCTTGATCAGTAACCTTAGACCACATCTACGTCCAAACACTTGGAGTCGGGATATCTCTTGCTTCAACACCATGAGTTTTTACATAGAAGCCAATACCCACGTAAATTTCATCGTGTCGAACACTAGATTTGAATTTCTAATCTTAAATGATAATTCCAGAAAGCCAATTCCATCCAAACAATGGACCCTAAAAGGCTTTCGTAGATCAATTCGATCACCAATTATATGATCTTGATTTTGTCAATGAATTTTAATGTTTTGAATGATAACCCTATTGTACTTAGGCACGACATTAGAGATGATTCATGATCGCTCGACCTCACATAAGAAACTTCATTCAATTTTATGTTCAAAATGAGTTTTTTTTTCATGATGGTGGTGTTAGAAAGTAGAGAAAGGAAGCGAAAAGAAGAGAACAAGCCGAATAAACTTTTGAATAATCGAAATTTTATTATCCAAAAATGATAACTATTACAAAGGTATGCCCTCCCTTATATAGAATGGAGGAGAGAATAGAGAATACAAATAAGAGATGTGGGACTAAAATTTACAAGCTAAGCGGACTGTACAAAGTAAACCGCACAGGCCGCGCGGTTAGACAGAAGGACTAACCGCACGGCTTACAATAAGAGATGCAGAGAGGTCGCCTGTGAAGATTGCTAGACCGCCCGGTTTACAAGTCGCCGAGTCAAACCGCCAGACCGCGCGGTCTCCAACCCGCCAAGACAGACCGCCCGGTCTCCAACTTCAACACTCCCCCTCAAGCTGGAGCATATATATCAATCATGCCCAGCTTGTCGCAAACATGCAGAAACGAGGCGGAGACTGGCTTGGTGAAGATGTCAGCTAGCTCTTTATCAGATGTGACAAACGGAGTGCAAATCTGTTCTTTTAAAATCTCTTCACGAATGAAATGACAGTCAACCTCAATGTGCTTTGTTCTTTCATGGAATACCGGATTTTTGGAGATGTATATGGCGGCCTTGTTATCACAGAACATAGGTAGAGGATGGTTGTACACCTCTCCTAAATCTAGCATGAGAGCCCGCAACCATTTCAACTCACAAGTGGTTGACGCCATACTGCGATACTCAGCTTCTGCACTGGACCCGGAGACAACAGACTGCTTTTTACTCTTCCAGCTCACCAGATTTCCCCCAACAAAGGTGCAAAAACCTGAGGTAGACTTGCGATCCCCTTTGTCATCAGCATAACTTGCATCTGAGTAGGCTTCAATCCTCAGATGACCATTCTTCTGAAACAGTAATCCTTTCCCAGGCGCTGCTTTGACATATTCCAAGATCCGCAAGGCGGACTGAAGATGACAATCCCTGGGCGCTTGCATGAATTGACTCACCTTGCCCACAACATAAGAAATGTCGGGTCTGGTCACTGTGAGATATATGAGCTTACCAACCAGACGCCTGTACCGCGAACTATCTGAAAGAAGAGGCGAATCATCTGTCCAGGTTTTGTCCTCCCCAATAGCCATGGGACATCGGGCAGGTTTAGCTCCAGTCAATCCTGCCTCTTTTAAAAGGTCAAGGGCATACTTACGCTGAGAGAGAACTAAGGAGTCGGGCTTCCGAGAGAGTTCGATCCCCAGAAAGTACTTTGGAGAGCCCATATCTTTAGTGATCAGATGTTGGCGAAGATGTAGCTTTGTCAGGGCTACCCCTTCCTGGTCATCGCCAGTGAGAAGAATATCATCGACGTATACACCAAGAACAACCAGCGCAGAAGGAGTTTTGCGAATAAAGAGAGAGTGATCAGCAGAGCTTCGCACAAAACCAACAGCCGCCACAATACCGCTGAACTTGTCAAACCAAGCTCGAGGACTCTGCTTGAGGCCATAAATTGCCTTCTGCAGCCGGCATACTCGTGTCTCCCCGGAGCAACATACCCAGGAGGTTGCTCCATGTAAACGGCCTCGTGAAGATCACCATAAAGGAAGGCATTCTTGACGTCCAGCTGAGAAATTGGCCAATCCCGATTGACGGCCACAGAGAGAAGAACCCGGATTGTGCTGAGACGAGCCACAGGGGAGAATGTGTCAAAGTAATCAACCCCATAGGTCTGAGTAAAGCCCTTAGCCACAAGGCGAGCCTTATACCGATCCACAGTGCCGTCTGGGCTAAATTTGACCACAAAGACCCAGCGACAGCCAACAACATCAGTGCCAAAGGGAGGAGGAACAAGAGTCCAGGTACCCCGCTCAGTGAGGGTCGCCATTTCCTCATCCATGGTCATCTTCCAGTGAGGAATAGCTTTTTTATAGAGCCTCCTGATAGGAGCGGGGTGTGGCAGTGGCAGAGATAGCCAGTGCAAAGGCCCTGCGAGAAGGAGTAAGACGATCATAGGAAACAACAGCAGCAAGGGGGTGTAAGGTGCACGTCCGCACCCCTTTGCGAAGAGCTATAGGAAGATCCAGGTCAGCCGGGCCCGCGGCATCCGGAGCATCCGTGGTAGAGAAAGCTGGCCCGGGAGAAGAGAGCGACGGCAGCGGAGAGGAGGGAGAGGGTGGTGGGGAAGGGAGAGAGAGAGGTGGAGGAAGAGGAGGGGGTGGAGACGGTGTAGTGGTGGAGAGTGTAGGAGGAGACGAGGGAACGAAGGGAACGACAGGAGAATCAGAAGCTGGGAGAAGAGGAGAAGAGACATCCGAGAAGTAGGAGGTATTCTCGAAGAAGGTGACGTCAGCAGAGACGAACTGCTTACGAAGGACGGGATCAAAGCAACAGTAGCCTTTCTGAGTGGTGGAATACCCTAGAAAGACACATTTGGTGGAGCGAGGGGAGAGCTTATCACGGGTGGCAGAAGGGGCATGCACAAAGACAGTGCATCCAAAGATTTGGAGAGGGAGATGAAACGGCTCCTTGCCCGGATACAAAATGGAGAACAGGGTTTGGCCATGGAGAATCGTGGAGGGAATGCGATTGATGAGGTAGCAGGCAAGGAGAACAGCATAGCCCCAATAGGAGCGAGGAACATGCATCTGGGTCATCAAGGTGCGAGCGACATCGAGCAGGTGTCGGTTTTTGCGTTCGGCTACACCATTTTGTTGTGAAGAATAGACACAACTAGTTTGATGAAGAATCCCATTTTGCATGCAGAATGTAGAGAAGTCACGACTGAGATATTCTGCGGCATTATCAGACCGAAAAACTTTGATAGAAACATCAAACTGAGTTTTGATCATGAGATAGAAGGATGTCCATACAGAGAATAATTCGGAGCGATCTTTTAACAGATACACCCACGTACAGCGAGAGAAATCATTAATGAACGTGACAAAATAGGAACTACCCCGACCAATGGTAAGAGTAGGAGAAGGACCCCAGATGTCGGAGTGGATAAGATCAAACGGACGGGTAGAGCTACGAACGTGCTTTGGAGGGAAGGAGGAGCGGTGATGCTTGCCAAGCTGACAGGCCTCACAGTTGAGTGGAGGACTTTGAGGAGGAAGGTGGGGCAGAAGTTGACGAAGAAGACGGGGAGGAGCATGACCAAGGCGGAGATGCCATTGGAGAAGATCTGTGGAGGTGGAGGAGAAGGTGGAAAAAGCAGAAATGTTGTCTAGGAAGTATAAGCCGCCACTCTCAGTCCCAGTAGCAATCGTCCGTTGGGAGCCCGGATCCTGAAAAGAGCAAGAAGTAGAAGTAAATGTGACGGAACACTGTAATTGCTTGCAAAGAGATGTAACAGATAATAAGTTGCATGGGAACTGGGGCACATATAGAGTATCCGCCAAGTGAAGAGACGGGGTGACATGAACTATCCCTGTGCCATGAACTGATGATGAAGAGCCGTCAGCGAGAGTAACTGGGGGCAAGCGAGCATGTTTTTCTAGGAGAGAGAAACACGGGAGATGGCCGGTCATATGATTCGTAGCACCAGTGTCGATCAGCCATTTGCCCTGAGTAACAACGTGTGCACGACCAGAAGACGTGACAACCGAGGCGAAAGCCATGAAGGGAGGAAGAAGAAACTGCAGCGGTCTCGGTGACAGCACACCAGCGGCACGAAGGGCCACGACCAAGGTGCAGAGCACACGCCGCGCGACTAAACCAGGAGGTCGCGGCGACTAACAAGAGAAGCGGCTAAGAGCGAAGAGGCGGAGAGGCCGCTCAAACAAGGAAGAATCCGCGTGAAACCGCGGCGGGAACAAAAGGGAAGAAGCCGCGTGAACACGAGCGGCTAGGATGCAGATCAAGGCACAGCGGGGAAGAAGTCGCGCGGACTGCAAAGGGCCGAGCGAACAGAAGAGAGGAGAAGAGCAGGTGACCGCGACCAAGATGCGGGTAAGAAAGGGACAACCCGCACGGTCAGGCAGATCACAGCAGTTGCGAGAATGCGGTCAAGGGCACAGCGGGGAAGAGGTCGCGCGGACTGAAAAGACCGAGCGAACAGAACAGAGGAGAAGAGCAGGTGACCGCGACCAAGACGCGGGTAAGAAAGGAACAACCCGCACGGTCAGGCAGATCACAGCAGCAAACCGCGAGTGCAGAGACAACACACGCGGATAGAGACAGACCGCAGCGACTAGGAAGTCGGAGCGGCAGGAAAGAGCAAGGAGCGCGGCGACACGGAAACAGGTCACTGCGACAAAGAGCAGGAGGAGAAGAGAAACAAGAAGAGCAAGCCGCGCAAACAGGCAGATTATCGGACAGAAACAAGCCGCGCGGATAGAAACAAGCCGCGCGGACAGAGGAGAAGGCAAGCCGCAAAACGCGGAAGACAAGCCGCGAACAACAGAGAGCGCACAGAATCAGGAGGAAAATTTTTCTGACCGTGTGCTCTGATACCATGTTAGAAAGTAGAGAAAGGAAGTTTTTCGAAAAGACGAGAACAAGCCGAATAAACTTTTGAATAATCGGAATTTTATTATCCAAAAATGATAACTATTACAAAGGTATGCCCTCCCTTATATAGAATGGAGGAGAGAAGAGAGAATACAAATAAGAGATGTGGGACTAAAATTTACAAGCTAAGCGGACTGTACAAAGTAAACCGCACAGGCCGCGCGGTTATTGTTGGACAGAAGGACTAACCGCACGGCTTACAATAAGAGATGCAGAGAGGTCGCCTGTGAAGATTGCTAGACCGCCCGGTTTACAAGTCGCCGAGTCAAACCGCCAGACCGCGCGGTCTCCAACCCGCCAAGACAGATCGCCCGGTCTCCAACTTCAACAGGTGGTGGCCATAAACGTAGTCATGTCAAACATACATTTTTATTTTCATGATGGTGGTGGCCATAAACATCGTCATGCCAAACATACATTCTACCGTGGTGGTGTTTTTATTTAATATCCAAACTTATCCGATTAAAAACTTGTGGCACGGTGCAAATAGTCCTAGGTCATTGACAAGCCCAGACACATTGCTTGATGACATTTTGCTTCCGTTTGGGGGGACTTGTTTTCACCGGTCAAGCGGTCATGACCGCATGAACCGGGACTTAAATAAGTCCCGGTTCATGCGGTCATGACCGCTTGACCGGTGAAAATAAGTCCCTCTAAACGGAGCCTTTATCTTTCTAAAAAGGCAAATAACTTTTGTTTTTTTTCACCAATAAAGAAAATAAATACAATATAATGTATCGTGACGTTATTTAGAAAACAAAAACAAAGAGAAAAACCCTCCCAAACAGGAGAGATTTTTAGGTCCGGAGCCCGTATGGAAATCTAGGTCCGGGAGCTATGGATCACCATTAAAATGCATGTGGGGCCCACGCATTTTGGGAGTGTGACATACATTTTTGGGCGGGCCCCATGCATTCACCTCTTTCCATTGGTTCCGGTTCCATCCGGAAACCCGGACAGAAAAATTCCCCCCCAAACAGGCCTATATACGAGATGATCTAACCCCATGCAGATCTTGTCGCTCCTTTTCTCATAAGAATGGAGATATATTTAGGTAGGAGTAACACACAATGATCATAATAAATCGCCGTGGAGAAACAAATGCAACCCCATAATTGTTTGTGAAAATATATGTTTTTTTGTGTAATGCTATCATATTGAAAATAGAGTAAATTTTAAGTGCATTTCTCCCACCTAAAATCAGGGTGGAGGCATAGATCAAACCGTTGATACTTGTTAAAACAATGATTTTGATTGAAATACTGACAATATTTTTTCAATAATATAATATTTTGCGGAAACAACTCAACCATATCATATCGGATCATACATTCATATTTAATCCCCACGGCCCCACCAAAAATTAAGGTGGAAAAACACACGTAATTTTTTTCTTGAAAATGTGTTCAAATTTTTTTTTTGGGTGCTGTTATTAGCAAATCCACTTACGTTTCTAGCAAACCAGAAAAAAACAGATTCAGTCATTTTTTCATTTCTTTCTCTTCCCAAAATTTACTACTAGCAAACCAATCTTGTTTTTTTTATTTTATATTTTTGAATTTTAAGTCCCAAATGTTTCTCATTTAAAAAAGTGATAAACATGAAAGTTGTAGATCTCATTAAGATCTACAACTTTCACGTTGACCATTTTTTGATTGAAGCCGTTTAGGCTTCCAATTTGGGCCCGAAAAAAGACACGCATGGAACGTGTCGTCGGTACAAAGTTTCGGCGTGACTTTTTTCGGAGCCCAAATCGGAGGTCTAAACTGCTTCAAATTAAAAAGTGTTCAACATGAAAGTTATAGATCTCGTCGAGACCTTAAACTTTAATGTTGAACACTTTTTATTTTGAAGCAGTTAAGCACCCATTTGGCCTCCGAAAAAGGTGACGCCGATCCCTGGTGTCTGTACATATGTTCGGCGTGATTTTTTTTCAGGAGTCAAATCGGAAGTCTAAATTGCTTCAAATCAAAAAATGTTCAACATGAAAGTTGTAGATCTCGTCGAGATCTACAACTTTCATGTTGAACATTTTTTGATTTGAAGCCGTTTAGGCTTACAATTTGAGTCCGAAATAAGACACGCACGGAACGAGTCGTATGTACAGATTTTCGGCGTGACTTTTTTCGGGGCCCAAATCAGAGGTCTAAACTTCTTCAAATCAAAAAGTGTTCAACATGAAAGTTATAGATCTCGTCGAGAACTACAACTTTCATGTTGAATACTTTTTATTTTAAATCCTTTTAGCCCCAAATTTGGCCTCCTAAAAAGGTCACCGCCGATCCCGGGTGTTCGTACATATTTTCAGCGTGACTTTTTTTCAGGGGTCAAATCGGGGGTCTAAATTGTTTTAAATCAAAAAATGTTCAACATGAAAGTTATAGATCTCGTCAAGATCTACAACTTTCATGTTGAACACTTCTCATGAAAATATACGTATAAAACGCAGTTTAAAAATACGCGAAAATTTTATATTGATTTGCTAGTAACAAAATGATTTTCAAATAGCCATTTTGAAAAATGCGTGTTTGCTGGAAACCAAATTTGGTTTGTTAGTAATCTTGTTTTTTTCCGCGAGACGCATGCAAGCTCTAGGTTAAGCTCCGGTTTTATTCCAATCTCGCGGGTTTCTCTGAAAGTAGACTTCACGTTGTTCCGCCATCTTCCTTCCTCCACATCTCCGATCTTCATACAAATATATCGAAGAAAGGAATTCTCCGATCCCCCGTCTCTGGTGCTTTCTTCGGTCTCTCGTTACCGGCGCTTCGCATCTCGACAGGAAGGCCGCCGGCGGAAGGAATCGTATCATTAAAACAGCAAACAGAACCAGAATCCAGTTCCTTTTTAGGCAAATTTATCATTCGGGATTATCTCCCCCTTTGTAAATCAGGTATGACTACGATTTGTATGGGCAATCGAATTCCGGTGAACGACAGTGGTCTCTTTTCTAGCTTCTCAATCCGTTGACTAGGAATTATGTTGGAACACTTGAAGGACTATGATTAAACATTTTACCATCTAATATATAAATATATATAATTTTCCTGGTGGAAGTTCATAATATATGTCCCATGGAATCAAATTTTTTTTTTGCAAGAGTAATACTGGTTACGAAATATTTTATGCCTTTTTTTAGGAGGGTCACCGAACATTTATCCCACACAGTTGAGTTTGACAGTAGCTTCTATGCACGACTATATTCTTGCAAAGGATGAACATTGTTAAGGGAGTGGCTGATCTTCTTAGAAGATCAGCTGGTGGACAAGCTGGGGAGGGTGGTTCATGGACTCATGGTGAGAAGCAGTCTGCCCCTTCTCCAAGAATCCAATTCAGGTATGCTTCATGGTCAGGCACATTGTTTGAAAATGTATGACCTTTTTATATCTAGACTAATATTATGCAATGATTTACATTTTAGGCTTCGTATTGTTCAATTTCATCATCTTTGATTTAGTCAATTGATGTGAGAATGCCATGCTTTCAGGATTTCTTTCCCAACTATTTCTTGTTAGTGCTGCATCGATTGTTATGGTTTAACTTTAGCTCTTCTAAGTTTTTCTTAGAACCTGTAGTTTACATTTGATCTTTCCTTCCTAGCTTCTACTGCATGTCTATTTAATTTCCCTTTTGGTTAGTCTTAGTTTTTCTTCTTATAGGTTGAGGTTGTAGATAACTCACATTGCTCTTTTAGCCGCCTTGAATCCCCCTTGCATCGGAGGTCGACTGACACAGAGGAAGTTGTGTGTACCAATCGCCTTTTTACGCCTATAAGGCGATCACCTGCAATAAGGATGATTTACCTATCGGTCATTTGTGTTATCAGAATGATTGTGCATCGTTGCACATTTTCTTTCCTTTTTTCATGGTGATTTAACCGTCATCTTACGACATTCGACACCTCGTGTTGAATATAGGAGATTTCAAACAACTGAAAAGGCCCTTGACTAGTTGCCAATGCCGTCTACCCTATGTTGATTTTAACCCTTGAGATTGTTACCCATATCTCTTAGGCTCCGCTCGTTAAGCGGGAATTGGGCCGTTGGAATTGGTATTCATTTACCAATTCCAATTATAGCTGTTCGGTATGCCAAAAAATTTGTGGGAATCGGAAATCAAACCTAATTCGGTCGGAATTGGGTATAAGCTCATCCCGCGACATTCATTTCCGACCTCGCTAGGTCAGACTTCGCGATTCCGATCCCGCTCCTCTTCCTTCTCTCGTCGTCGCGATTCCGATTCCCCTCCCTGTTCCTGCTCCCAATCCCGTCGCCTCGACTGCTTCGGCTCCGGATCCCCCTGCCGCTCTTGCTCCCGTCGCCGTTCCTGCTCCGGCTCCGGCTCCCGTCACCGTTCCTGCTCCCGCTCGGCTGGTAAATTTAACTTCTTCTTCTTCTTCTTCTGGTATGTTTCTCGTTTTTTTACTGCTTGGTCATTCCCAACTTTATCTCCTGTGGCAACGTAAGCCAAATCAGTCTTGAATTTTTTTTTACTGATTCTATTCAAAGCATTAGGTTACTAAATTAGATGATTGATGTTTGCCTAGTAATGACAACATTAGTTGGATGTTTGCCTAGTAATGACAGCATTAGTTTGATGTCATTTATTACTCTTACAGTTCTAAGTTTGATGTTTGCCTAGTAATGACAGCATTAGTTTGATTTTACTGCATGATCAACCTAATAAAGTCTTGGTTCCGACTGTAGGATTTTGCAACCTTGGTATTAAACTAGACTAATGATTTTGATTGGTTTTGTTTAAATTTACCCAGCTTAGAATAATGTCCCGCTTGAAATCAGACATACAACCGAACATCGGAATTATCAATTCCAATACTGATGACAAAATTCCTGCATTTAACCGAACAACAGAATTGGAATCGACTTCAATTCCAATTCCTGCGGGAATTGGAACTGAAGTCAATTGCAATTCCTGCATCTCAATTCCCGCTTAACGAACGGAGCCTTAAGGATTTAGACATGGGTCCACACCGATTTTCTCAAGAAGGAGAGATGCCAAACCCGCAATAATGGGGTGAAGAAACAAACCTTTATCGAGGAAATAAAAGTAGGTCTTTCTGGCTTAGTGGCGGCTATATGCAATGAAATTACTCTCCATGACATTATCTATTGGACAAAGAAAATAGGAGGGATATATATGAGCTTAAAGATTTAGCCTTCAAGAAGAAGATATACTCCATCACTCCATATAGTTCAAATGCACTTCAATCATACCGATGCACCCGTAGTAGCAAACCCATGGTTATGTATGTGATATTTAAATGCAATAATATAAAATGACACAACACTAAACTCGCAAAGCAAGTATAAAACAACATGCGACAAGATTAAAATTTTAAATCAATTTACCAACATATCACAGTACATCGAAAGACAATCTGCAATAGTCAATAATCACCAAGTAATAACAAAGTGTGCAAGATATTTTTCTACTATAGTAGAAAAAATACGAGCAATAATGTTTCCTCGAGATAAACTAGGTTCAGGTAAGTCCGTTAGACAAAGGCGAACCCTAAAAGTTTGAGAAAGAACTCACAAAGTATGGAAATATACGGTAAGGTGGTTGGTTAGAAGTCCAATGGACGCATGAGATTTCTTGCTTAAATGTTGCAAAGACAGCGATGACTTGCAAGGAGGATGATTTTGCGTCGAGGTAGAGGAGGTCGAGTCAAAGGTGATATTGAAATATGTGGAGAGATGAATGAGGAAAAAATGTAACACAAAGGTGGGGAAGGAGGGAAGGGGAAGGAACCACTATTCCTTTTGGTAGAGGTTACTGCAGTCAAAATAGGGCTCAATCTCTTTTTCTTTATGAATGCATGTCACAATTTTTATACACCCAAAAGGACGTCAGTAGTCGGAACCATGGGATACGTACGTTAATAGCTATAGGCTATTGCTTTTATGCATAAATCAAATAACCAGGAGATAGAAATGAAATTGAATTGGCATATCTTTGTGGGATTTATTCCATTCAATTCAATCAATGAAATTGAATTAAAATGATTGGTGATTGAACCTAACTTTTTTCTTCTAATTTCTATTTTTCGGTTCTCTTTCTTTAAACATTTTTTTTTTGAACAAATTTTTTTTTCCAATAACAATAACAACAACAATAACTTCTAATGTGAATAAAACATGTTTAGACTCAAGATTACGACTCAACAGGGGAGTTGGAGAGGAAATACAGATCAACTCGGCCAAATCAAATGATCACGTTTCTGCTTGACCCATAGCAAAAACATACGACCTAAACAATAACATGATAGATAATACACCATCACAACTTCAAAGACAAAAGAATGCACAAAAATAAATGCGCAAAATGAGTACACAAAATAATAGGAAATGTCCAAGATAAATAAAATGTCTGCATATAGTGAACTTTGCTGTTGCGAGCATATATCTACTTCAGGTTCCCTAGGGTGGAAGAATCTCATCCCCTGACGAGAAGGCCCCAATGATATGCTAGAATATGTCAGTGCGATGACTCGATACATATCAGCTTCGATTCATGAACAATCTGTCAATGGGTATCCTCAGCATGTTACTATGAATCGTCTACGTACCCCGTGTCGAGTTTAAGTGATACAAATATCAACCACGCTGTTTATTTCGTCAATCTCTAACTGCTTTGCATGTGTAAATGGTATGGTAGAGTCTCTAAATCCAACTTATCTGCGGTGTCTCATGTATAAACTATTAAGTCAGATATGTTGAGCATGGGGGAAGTGACTGCTATAGGTGGAAAATTTGACACGTAAGCATTATTCCCCATTCTACAAAGTATATGAAATGGGCCAAACATTCTCCCATTCAACTTGCTGTAAGCAACAACCAGGAATCATTATCGCCAAAAGCATGTCATTACCATACCCCGTCCTGAAATGCTACTATGTCTGATGCTCGCCAATAATTGCCTTATACTGTGCATTTGAGATATATCCTCTCAAGTACTCATTGGATTTTTTTTGTTTTTGGTCACTAAGCTACTTGCCTTTGCATTATTGCTACTTGTAAAGGTAAAGGGGTCCTATCAAGCAAATGGGGTATATATTGGCCATAAAGGATCTCAAAGACAGTTTTTTTCCTTTGGAACAATTCATAAAGGTATTTTATGCAAACTTTATTTGTAAAAATGTTAAATTTCATTTAGCTGGCTTCTCTCACACAAGACAATAATATAAATTGAATTGATCTTCCTAACATTTAGATGAAGTCCTAAAATAAAGTTCATTTAGACATTTTCCAAGGTTTACTCGGGGATATGAAGAGATGAATACAACCTAACTTTAAAAAATCGGACTAGGCTGCCCGGTTGGACCGATCGGACCGCCGACCGGGCCACTGGGCGGTCCTATCAAGGCTCAAGACCCATTCCCATAGCAAATTACCTAACCTTGAAACTGGGCTGACAGATCGGTAAATTGGGAACTGAGCCAGGTTTTGGGTAACTGTGCTGGTTTAAGTTTGGGCTTCCAAAATATTTTTTTAATAGAAATAAACAGTATAGGCGCTGGGGTTCGACCCTGGATCCCCAACCTATAGACAAGAGCCTCAACCACTGCTTATAGCTGTCGATGATTTATTATTGAAATATTATATATATATATATCCAAGACGTCAAGCAAATATAATTTAAAATAATTAAGCCATCAAAATAATTTATATATTATATACGTTCATAATTTATATATTGTATACACACATATTTATATATTATATACATATATATAGTTGACGAGAATCGTATTTTCCAATAATACTTAGAAAAAAGAGTTACAAGATATACATGAGAGGGAAAACACAAAATAAAAAAAACATGTAATTACACAAATACCAACACCCCCTTGAGTCGGGCTTATGATGTCAACTATGCCCAACTTGCCAATAGTCTTTCCACAGATACCAGTGCGCAAACCCTTAGTGAAAATGTCGGCAAATTGTTGTTTGGATGGAACAAAGGGAGTAACCACAATGCCTCTTACAATGTTTTCTTTGATGAAATGCTTGTCGATCTCAATGTATTTAGTACGACCATGTTGCTCTGGGTTATGAGCAATACTGATGGCCGCCTTGTTATCACAGTATAGTCTGACCGACTCTTCTCCTTTATGACCAAGGTCTTTCATGATAGTTCAGGTCCAGAGCCCTTCACATATCCCGTGAGCTATAGCCCGAAACTCCACCTCTGCACTGAATCTGTCGACAACATGCTATTTTTTGCTTCTCCAGGTAACCAAATTTTCACCCACCATCGTGCAATGACCTGAGGTGGTCCGACGATCATCAACCAATCCAGCCCAGTCTGCATCAATGTAAACTTCACTAGTGAGATTATCATTTAGTGAGAATAGAATGTCCTTCCTTGGTGAGGATTTGAGGTATCAAAGGATATGATGAACAACATCCAGATGACGAATTTTCGGAGAATGCATATATTGACTGACTACTCCAACCACATAAGAGATATCAAGGCGAGCATGCGACAAGTAGATCAATTTTCCCACAAGTTTTTGAAAGCTGGGAATGTCTCCAATAGTTTCACCATCATCTCTTGCAAGTCGGTGGTTAGCTTCAATTGGGGTGTCAGCAGGTGTACACCCACTCATTCCCTAAGCTTTATGGAGGTCAAGAATGTATTTCCTCTGCGATATAAAGATACCATGTTGGGACCTTGCAACCTCAATGCCCAAGAAGTATTTAAGGCTTCCTAAGTTTTTCACTTCAAATTCTCTCGTCAACCTCTCTTTTAGAGTGTGAATCTCATCCTGATCATCGCCTGTTATGATGATGTCATACACATAAACTATCAGAGCTTTCAACTTTCCATCCCTGTGTTTGATGAAGAGAGTATGGTCAACATTGCTATGGGAGTATTCGAAGCAAGTCATGGCCTTGTGGAATCTCCCAAACCACACTCTAGGAGATTGTTTCAGGCCGTACAAGGCCTTCTTATGCTTGCAAACCTTCCCTTCCAGTCCTTTAGGTGAAAAACCAGAAGGAAGAGTCATGCATATTTCCTCTTCCAGATCCCTATGAAGGAACACATTCTTGCCATGCAGTTAACTAAGATTCCATCCCTTACAGACAGTACAAGATAGGCGAACCTTTATAGAATTCATCTTTGCAACCAGTGCAAAGGTCTCTTGATAGTCAATCACTGCAGTCTGCGTGTACCCTCTTGCAACCAACCTTGCCTTGTATCTCTCCACAACACCCAGAGTGTTCTGTTTAACGGAAAAACACCCATTTACTTCCAACGACTTTCGTCCCTTTAGGCAGATGTACCAGGTCCCACGTGTGATTTTTGTCCAGAGCATGCATTTCTTCAAGCATAGTTGTATTCCACTTGTCGTCAGAGAGATCTTCTTGCCACAAAGTAGGATTGAAAATCGCAGACAAGGAAGAGATAAAGGCCCTATGGGAAGCCGTTAGAGAGTAATAAGAGACAAACTGAGATAAAGGATGTTGTGTGGAGGTAGCCCTTAGAGCATTGGACCCAGACAACGAGTCAGGTGCCGACTCTAGAATTCTGTGAGGGTCTCGTGTGTTTGTTCCCTTAGAACGACGAGAATACACCGACAAATAAGGGATATGAGATCGCGTCACAGGAGCAGTAGGAGTTTTCACAGGGGCAACGAGAGAGGAGGTCGAGTGGAATTGGTCCAAAGGAGGAACGGGTAATGGAGTAGTTGAGAGAGAATCACCAGGCGTTAAGGAACTCACTTCCATCAGATGAGAGTCCCCCTTGAAGTGAGGACTCATACTAGCTCTCAGATTCACAAAATGTGACATCCATGGACACAAACTTTCTTATGGATGGGGTCAAAATATTTATAATCCTTTTGAGTTGGCGAATAGCCGATGAAGACACACTTGTGAGCACGAACATCAAGTTTGATTATCTGATGAATTTGGACAAAGCACACGCACCCAAACACACGAGGTGGTAAATTTGTTGGAGGGACACCAAGAGTGGTAAGAGGAGAGTTATACCCTAGAACATGTGAGGGCATACAATTAATACGGTAGGCAGCGGTGAGTACAACATCCCCTTAATAATACTGGGGAAGGTGCATGTGAAGAAGAAGGCACCGGACAACCTCCAAGAGATGACGATTCTTGCGTTCGACCACCCCATTTTGGGCCGGTGAGTAAACGTAGGAAGTCTGGTGGACAATGCCGTGAGTAGCAAGATAGTGTTCGAAGGTGGAGTCAATGTACTCACGACCATTGCCAACATGAAGAATTTTGATAGTGGTGCCAAACTGTGAGTGATCATTGTTTGAAATGTTGAAATAAAGAGAAGACTTCACTTTTGACTTTTATTAAGTATGCCCAGGTAGTCCAGGAAAAACAACCGATGAAAGTTACAAACCCAAAAACCCAAAAATATAAACAACGTGGCACGACCCCCAAATATCACTATTTATAATAGTAAATGGTGTGGAAATATGAGAAAAAATATGATTAAAAGATGCACAATGACGTTTTTCAAATTCACAAGCATTACAACAAAAATTATCAACTAATACTGGTGGCAAAGTAGGAAATAAATATTTCATAGACAAGATAGAAGGATGTCCAATGCGACAATGCCAAAACTTTAAAGTAGACGACTTAGTAACATGAAGGGCCGTGGGGGGAGGAGGGGGGGTGGCAGGAGTCAAGCACGTAGAACCCATCCAACAGGCTACCAGAGCCAATCATCATTCCCGTGTTCAGGTCCTAAAAAACACAAGAAAAAGGGAAGAAGGTCACAAAATAGTTTATAGAATTGGTTAGATGACCAATGAAAAGAAGATTGTTAGGAAACTTTGGTACATGAAACACATATGAGAGGGTGAGAGAGGAGCAGAAGATGGATCCTTTCCCAACAATTAGAGAGAAGGATCCATCTGCAATGATCACCTTGTCTGTCCCTACCAGACAAGGGAAGGTAAGAAACAAACCTTTGACAGATCCGGTCATATGATACGTGGCTCCAGAATCAATAATCCAATGAGTAGACGGAATAGTAAGACCCAACATGAGCACCAGAGGATCCCAAGTGCGCATAGGAGGAAGTAGCAAGAGGCTCAACAGGCTGACCCTGCATCCATTGGCGGAACGTATGAATTTCATCAGCAGATAGAGTCAGAGGAGCAGGAGCGTCGAAGGAAGACAAGAGTTCTGCCGAGGCATCTGAAAGATGAGTGGACCGAGTGATGGGGAGCCATCGGATGCACTTGGAGGAGCCCGCCGCAAGACGGGGCCCACATACATGTATTCACGCAGAAAGACTTGATCGGATCGCCGATCGGACTCAGCGGTTGCGTCCGGGACGTCGCCGCGAGTCAAAACGCTATATTACTTTATATTTTTTGGGTTTATTTTGATGTATTTTAAGGGCTAACCCACCGACCAATCATAGCCGTTGATGGGGATGCCCTAGTTTGTGTTTTCTTATAAATAGGATGGTAGGGGGCTGATTTGAGACCATTGTAGAATTTGGAGAAGAGCTTTCCCGGATTCCTGCGATCCCTCCTCGGTGCCGACGCCATGGAACCCTAGGTGACGACTCCTAGGCCGCCAAACTCCTCCCCAAGGTAACCCCTACCCCCCTCCACCATTTTCCATCGTTTTCTCCCCTTTTCCACCACCAGAATCCCCCAAAACCCCCCTCCATATCACCAGCCATCAATAAGATCACGGTCAAGTATCGCTTCCCTATCCCACGACTCGATGACTTACTGGATACTATGTCCGGTGCGCAGATCTTCTCCAAGATCGACCTCCGCAGTGGGTACCATCAGATACGACTTCGTGAGGGGGACGAGTGGAAGACCGCATTTAAGACCAAGGACGGTCTGTATGAGTGGCTAGTCATGCCATTCGGGCTATCCAATGCCCCAAGCACGTTTATGCGCGTTATGACGCAGGTGTTGCGGCCCTACATGGACAAGTTTCTGGTGGTGTACTTTGATGACATATTAGTCTACAACCAGACTCAGGCCGCTCACCTCGATCATTTGAGACTTCTCTTTGGCACTCTCCGATAAGAGAAACTGTATGTGAACCTGAAGAAGTGTGCCTTCTTTTCCGAGTCCGTCAACTTCCTGAGCTTTATTATTTCCTCCACTGGAGTCTCCGTGGACCCTGAGAAGGTCAAATCTATTCGAGATTGGCCTGTACCTAGGAATATCCACGAGGCTCGTAGCTTTCACGGGCTTGCCACCTTCTATAGGAGGTTTGTCCAGGGGTTCAGTACGATCATGGCCCCCTTCACGAGCTGTCTCAAGAAGGGAGAGTTTCAGTGGACCCCCACAACCACTAGAGCCTTCGAGGAGATTAAGGAGAGATTGCTCGTCCTAAGATTTTAAGCCTGCGAGAGTTTCAGTGAGACCCCCACTCATTACCACTAGAGTCTCTGCGTATCTTCGAGGAGATTGGTTACCTCGATTCGCAACGCAAGCTGGGCCACCGACATTGACGACAGGCTCAAGCACCGCGCAGGTGTTGAGAACGTCCATTACGCGTGTGCAGACGATGACGACGAGTGTGCAGGGACCAGATTTTACGTGCCCTGACGCGAGATTTATACCGCCTTCCGAAGAGACCCACCCGATCCTGTTGAGGGATATCAGATTTACGATGGATATCGTGTAGAAACACGTCTTACCGAGACTACCTGATTTGGGAACTGCATCGCAGTTCTTCTGCGAGCCGCGTCCGGTATCGTTGTATAGGTGGCGTATCCGTTCCACACCACCCTTGAGGTCAAAGATTTTGTTCTCGGACTTCCAAAACCGATTACGGAAACACATTCCAGTCGGTTTTCGAAGATCTTCATTGCTTTTAGTGAGCAAGCTGAATGAAGCAAACCCTGTGGCACAAAAGTACTCGAATTACGATCGCCGACCGAGTTTGCCTACAATAGCTAGTCAATAGGTCCACGGGTTGAGTCCATTTCATGTAGTTTCAGGATACGACCCTAGGAAACCTATAGACCTTGTCCCTGAGTCCTTTAGAGTCTCGCCCTAGTGAGTCTGCTGAGTCATTTGCACAACATTTGCATGATTGTATGAGTCGGTCCCCGACGATAATAATAAGCAATGATAATTATAAAGCCCATGCAGATAAACGAAGGCGAGAGCAGATATTTAATATAGACGAGAAGGTAATGGTGCGAGTCCGCCCCGAGAGGCTCCCTTCGGGGCCTGTCAAGAAGTTAAGCGCGAGGCGAATAGATCCATATTCCATTATTAGTCGTATTGGGACCAACGCCTACCCTTGACATCCCGTCCAGTATGAGAATTCACCTGTGTTTAATGTTGAAGACCTGACTCCATACTATGAGCCTCATGAGTATGTGGACCTGAGCGGGGGAGATGCCCAACCACCCCCACCGCCACTGTCGCTACCATACCACCCGTCCACTTCGCCACCACCTGCTGGACATCCTAGTCCACACACTGTTGCCACCCACCCACCTGGGACTTCGTCCACTTTGGTTCCCCCGCAGGCACCACCGATCGCACCGGGACCCACCTTCCGAGAGGCTAGAGATGAGAGCATCACAGAGATCAGATCCCACCAGTTCGTTCCCACCTCGGACGGACCGCGTTGCCGCTACCTGGTACATTTGTGGGGCCGACCTGACACAGACGATACTTGGATACTACCGGCAGAGCTAGATCGGCTCGCCCCCGGATTTCGACTTCAGTATGATCATCTCCATTCATCGGAGATGAAGGCCTTTCAGTCGGGGGGAGTTGATGGGGAGCCATCGGATGCACTTGGAGGAGCCCGCCGCAAGAAGGGGCCCGCATACATGTATTCGCGCAGGAAGACTTGATCGGATCGCCGATCGGACTCCACGGTTGCGTCTGGGACGTCGCCGCGAGTCAAAACGCTATATTACTTTATATTTTTTTGGTTTATTTTGATTTATTTTAAGTGCTAACCCACCGACCAATCATAGCCGTTGATGGGGATGCCCTAGTTTGTGTTTTCTTATAAATAGGATGCTAGGGGGCTGATTTGAGACCATTGTAGAATTTGGAGAAGAGCTTTCCCGGATTCCTGCGATTCCTCCTCGGTGCCGACGCCGTGGAACCCTAGATGACGTCTCCTAGGCCGCCAAACTCCTCCCCAAGGTAACCCTTACCCCCCTCCACCATTTTCCATCGTTTTCTCCCCTTTTCCACCACCGGAATCCCCAAAACCCCCCTCCATACCACCGGCCAGCAACCCAGCCAGCCGCACCCCCCTTTTAGTTTTTCCCGCCGCCGGATTGCTGTCCCCCCACCGCCGGCCTGCAGCCTCCCCACCGCCGGCCTCCCCCCAAGCCTCCAGCCCCTCACCGCCCCTCCGCTCATCAAAACTCCCCTCATCAAACTGACCCCCCCTAAGGCCCCGGCCTACCCTAGCCGGCCACTCCTTCCCCTTCCCCTTCGTGGATCCACCTCCCACCGCTCCAAAAACCCTAGATCTCTTTTGATCTAGTGCTACCACCCTCCGATCCGTTATTCCCTCCACCCAAACTTTCCATTTTTGTTCGGATCCACTCCAAATCATCAGATCTACTCACCCCCGGCCCGGATCTACTTATTTGTGGCCGGATCTCGCCATTTCCGGCCCACATCCCCTCTTTTCCACCGTGGGCAGCCACCGTGACGTCACCGTGCCACCGTGTTCGCCTCCGATCGCCCGTTTTGCATCCGGCCCCTCAAATTCTCCACCACCTCGGATCAGCCCACTGCATCGTGAGTATCTCGTGGTATTGTGTTTTGTATTTGACATTTGCACTTGGTTGTTTATTTATATTTGTGCTGTGATCATAGTTTGGTAGCTGTTGTACTTTTACGCTAATATTTGTTTGTGGAATTAATTGCCGCCGCTTGCTTAGGCCCTCCGCGCCGAGGAAGCCGTTGCCAAATCGCTAAAATTATTTAATTGCTTCTTTATTTTGATTAACTGCGTGGTGTTGTTAATTTTCATTGCTTAAATTAATTGTCGTTGCTATACGACTGTTTCATTGCATGTAGCATTGCATTCGCACATCCCCTCACACGTGCACGTAGAGTCCTAGCTTCCAAGCGCCACTAGCCTACCCCTACATCATTTTGGTATCAGAGCCAGGTTAGGCCACTTACATGCTCCGTAGTGGTAGGACGTTTAGAGTAAGCATGGTAGAACCACAGAACACTGAGGACCGATGGACGAGTTCGAATTCGGACCCCGCTTTTGCTGAGTTCCAACGCCTTGTCCTAGGTCGCCTTGACTCAATAGGAGCCCAGTTCGACGATGTGCGTCATGACCTTGCCGAGGTGAACCTTCGTTTAGGCCACTTAGAGGATGCCAAAGACACTCCGACACAGCGTGACGATTCTCTTGAGGACGACCCTGACGCTCCTCCACGTCGAGGGCAACGCCCGAGGGATGGTCCACCTCCCGCAGGCCGTCACCATCGTGGTAGTCCTCACCGAGCCCCGACTCCACCGGTAAGGCGACATCCTGATTTTGCGAGATATCATAGGCAAGTCCCGACGAGGGATAGGCTGCCACCTCAGCGTGATGAGTACCGTATGCCACGTCAGGCTCAGCCGGACCCCAGAGATCGTGTGCCCCCACACGGTCGGTCGCCGTGACCATCACCAGGATGATTATTATCCCCCGGGTCGGAGAGAGCGTGGTCCCCCACCCGCTCGATACGACTACGCCCATGATGACTACCCCGATCCTCGGAGAGGGGGCCACTATCATGACATCACTCGCCGCATCCGACTCGACGCCCCTTCGTTCGATGGTCGCCTAGATCCGAAAGCCTTCAGCGATTGGCTCTTGGACATGGACCACTACTTCGAGTGGTACGACATGAGTGACGAGCGTTGTGTCCTCTTTGCAAAGATGAAGTTGATCGGGCAAGCTAAGGTATTCTGGATCAGTGTTGAGAGAGCTCTGGAGCGGGATGATTACTACCCCATCGCCAGATGGGACGAGATGAAGGAGAGACTGAAGGAGAAGTACCTCCCCGCGTCATATCAAGATCAGCTATTTGAGCAGCTACAGAACCTACGACATGGGACACTTACCTCGCCGATTACATGGCTCGCTTCGATGAGCTGGTCGTCAGGAGTGATATTTCAGAGGAGCCTATTGCCACTGCCGCCCGCTTCAAGGCGGGCCTTCGTTCTGATATTCAGAGAGAGTTGATTCCCCACCGCTTGGAGCCTGTTGATCAGATATTCCAGCTCTCCCTCGAGTATGAGCAGTTACCTTCGTTCGTCTAATACGAGGCAATTCACCTCTCAGACTGATTTCTCGACCTTTAGGAAACCCGCTCCTCCCCAGACCACCACGGCTGCACCCTCACGTATCCCTGCGGATGCGAAGGGTAAAGCCATAGCCACTGATGGACAGCGATCTTGGGGCATTGTATGTTTTAGGTGTTCTGGCAGGGGCCACGTGGCGGCGCAGTGCCCTACGCGGAACCTGTTACTTGAGGAAGAGAAGGAGCAGGGTATAGAGGGTGAAGAGAAGGCCCCAGAGGAGGTTAGAGCCGCAGTCGAGGAAGGTTGGGAGAGTGACGCCAAGCGATCGTTAGAGGTGGGAGTGATTCGGCGCCTCCTACACACCCCACGTGTGGACGAGGATTGGCGACGCACGACCATCTTTTACACGTACTTCCCTAGTGCAGGCGGTCCCTGAAAGCTAGCTATTGATGGTGGGAGTTGCGTGAATATCGTAGCCCAGAAGGCGCTTGACCGTATGCAGGTGAAGGCAGAGCCTCACCCCATCCGCACCGTGTCGTCTGGGTTGACAAGACGACAATTCAGGTCACCTAGCGTTGCTTGGTCCCGATCACTCTTGCGTCCTTTCAGGACAAGGTCTGGTGCGATGTCATTCCCATGGACGTCGCTCACGTGTTGCTTGACCGCCCCTGACTTTTTGATCGTGATGTCACGTGCTTCGGTCGCTCAAACACGTGTGTCTTTTATGATAAGGGGCGGAAGATCACGTTGACACCCACCCAACCCCGAGATCGACCCAAGGGTGTGGTAGAGTCGTCTGCGAGCACGAGCGCCTCGCGGCCACTGCATATTCTGAGGCGAGGTGAGTTTCTGCGAGATAGTGCCGAGTCCGACGTTATTTATGTAGTCGCCGCTACCCACGTTACTGAGGACGCCCCGATTGATTTCCCACTCGCGGTGCGTCCCCTGTTAGGCGAGTTTGCGGATATTATGCCAGACGAGCTCCCCGATGAGCTGCCTCCCCCACGGGACATTCAACATGCCATTGATCTAGTCCCGGGAGCTTCCCTCCCGAACCTACCCCACTACCGTATGCACCCGGATGAGCACGCTGAGCTCAAACTGCAGGCTGACGAGCTTCTCCGGAAGCAGTTCATTCGTGAGAGCATGAGTCCTTGTGCGGTCCCCGCCCTTCTTACCACTAAGAAGGACGGTAGTTGGCGTATGTGCATCGACAGCCGCGCCATCAATAAGATCACGGTCAAATATCGCTTCCCTATCCCACGACTCGATGACTTACTGGATACTATGTCCGGTGCGCAGATCTTCTCCAAGATCGACCTCCGCAGCGGGTACCATCAGATATGAGTTCGTGAGGGGGACGAGTGGAAGACCGCATTTAAGACCAAGGACGGTCTGTATGAGTGGCTAGTCATGCCATTCGGGCTATCCAATGCCCCGAGCACGTTTATGCGCGTTATGACGCAGGTGTTGCGGCCCTACATGGGCAAGTTTCTGGTGGTGTACTTTGATGACATATTAGTCTACAACTAGACTCAGGCCGCTCACCTCGATCATTTGAGACTTCTCTTTGGCACCCTCCGCCAAGAGAAACTGTATGTGAACCTGAAGAAGTGCGCCTTCTTCTCCTAGTCCGTCCACTTCCTGAGCTTTATTATTTCCTCCACTGGAGTTTCCGTGGACACTGAGAAGGTCAAATCTATTCGAGATTGGCCTGTACCTAGGAATATCCACGAGGCTCGTAGCTTTCACGGGCTTGCCACCTTCTATAGGAGGTTTGTCCAGGGGTTCAGTACGATCATGGCCCCCTTCACGAGCTGTCTCAAGAAGGGAGAGTTTCAGTGGACCCCCACAACCACTAGAGCCTTTCGAGGAGATTAAGGAGAGATTGACGACAGCTCCCGTCCTACGGTTGCCAGATTTTAGTCGCGCCTTTGTGGTCGCCTGCGACGCGTCCGGTATCGGTATAGGTGGCGTATTGAGTCAAGAGAGACACCCAGTTTCTTACTTTAGTGAGAAGCTGAATGAAGCAAAACAAAAGTACTCGAATTACGATCGAGAATTTTATGCTATTGTCCAGTCTCTGCGCTACTGGCGACACTATCTCCTTCCCCGGGAGTTCGTGTTGTACTCCGACCACCTGGCCCTCCGTTACCTCGATTCGCAACGCAAGCTGGGCCACCGACATGCGAAGTGGGTCGAGTATCTGCAGGATTTTCATTATGTTCTCAAGCACCGCGCAGGTGTTGAGAACAAGCCCGCTGATGCATTGAGTCGCCGCGTGTCCCTATTGCAGACGATGACGGCGAGTGTGCAGGGACTTGAGCGACTGATGCCCGATTACCCTACGTGCCCTGACTTTGGCGTGATTTATACCTCCCCATCCCGAGACCCACCCGACCCTGTTGAGGGATATCAGATTTACGAGGGATATCTGTACCGGGGTTCCCGCCTATGCGTTCCTCAGACGTCTTACCGAGACTACCTGATTTGGGAACTGCATGTGGGCGGAGCCGCTGGTCACTTCGGGCGAGATAAGTCCATAGCCATTGTTGAGGACCGTCTCTACTGGCCTAGCCTCAAGAAGGACGTAGCTCGGGTTGTGCGCCACTGCCGTATCTGTCAGACGGCCCAGGGAAATAAGCAGAACACCGGCCTTTATACACCCCTACCCGTTCCACACCACCCTTGGGAGGACATCAGCATGGATTTTGTTCTCGGACTTCCCCGCACATTACGGAAACACGATTCCATCTTCGTGGTGGTTGATCGGTTTTCGAAGATGACACACTTCATTGCTTGCCGCAAGACGGCAGATGCGACCCTCGTTGCATCTATATTCATGAGGGATGTCTTTCGGTTGCATGACCTACCTAAGTCGATCGTGTCTGACCGCGATGTGAGGTTCATGGGCTACTTTTGGAAAACCCTGTGGCACAAGACTGGTACTATCCTTAGGTTTTCCTCGGCATATCACCCACAGACGGACGATCAGACTGAGGTAGTGAATAGGAGCCTAGGGAATCTGTTGCGGTGTCTAGCTGAAGGGCATGTAGGTAGTTGGGACTTAGGGTCTGTTTGAGACAGCTCTGGCGGTTGGAAAAGTTCTTTTCCAGCCGCCAGAGCTGTTATTGTTGCTGTTTGGGACAACTCTTCACCGAAATCGATTTTCCAAAAGCCGCTCCCAGAGCTGTTTTGCGGAAGCCACTCCCCCCTGCGTTCAGCGCTAAGAAATCGATTCCCAGGCTTTCCCGATATTTTTCCTCCCTCCCGCACCGCAACAACGATTTGCCCTAGCGCCATTCTTCTCCGAAGAAATCGATTCCCAGGCTTTCTCCACGCGCCGATCCTGCCTCTTCACGCGCCGATCCTGTTTCTCGCAAGCAGCGAAGATCTCCGGCGATAGCCACCTCCGACCAAGCCGAACAATCAAGCCTCTGTTCTCCTCCGTTATAGGAGAAGGCCGCAACTTCTTCCCTCGCCTGGAATCGCAGTCGACCCCTCCAAATTCCACCGCAAGCATTTCCGTCAATTTCCCCTTCCCCAGTTGCACACGACATCATTCCTCTTCTGCGATTCTCCCGATCTCGCCATTTCCACTGTTCACTCTCCTTCCTCCCAACAATCGCCCATTCCACCAACATAACAGCCGCACGATATCTCCTCTCCCGCTCCTCTGTCCAGCGCCCATCAACTTCATGTTCATCTTCTCCTCGACGGGAAGGATCGAAGAGCCCTAATCACAACATCCCAGCTACTGTTCTTCTTCCTCTTCTCCCGTTTCTCTATCGTGAATCCACCAACACATCCTAATTCTGCTTAGGAAACACCTCCAGCCACCGTAACAGTTTGGACAACCCCTGTTCAGCACCGTAACAGTTTGGACAACCCCTGTTCAGCACCGTAACAGTTTGGACAACCCCTGTTCAGCAACGCACAGCCTTGCCATTCCAGTTCTTCAATTTCAAGCAGCCCTCACAAATTCTCCTACAACAAACTCTCAAATTCTGCATCCAATTTAGTACAGCACTTGACATTTTCCCTAACTCTAACAACAAACACAAGGTTGTCCAGTATTTTGGTTCAGCATTTCTTACCTTTCATCGCTGCCATTGCATTATTTCGTGGAGCCGCGTTACCACCAAATTCCTTGTGCTTGTGAGTATTATCGTTTGTGTTATATTTTCTGTATTAAATATTGTGAGAATATTTCATATCAGTTTGTGAATTTGACTCATTGTGTAGTTGTTTATACTTTTTTTTAAAATCCTGTAAAATTTGTTCGTGCAAGTGTGAACATCTTTGTGCTTAGAGAACATGCTAATGCTCGCGCATTTGAATATGTTGGTAAACGCGCATTTGAATATGTTGGTAAACGTTGTGCGATTGCTTGACTTATAAAATTATATTTGCTAAAGTTTTGCTTCTGGAATAATTAAATCATGCACGCATCGTTTTAGATTAAACTTCATTGCATTCATTCCGTACATTCACGTAGAATTGTCATACATATATGCCCATATACATTGCAATCCAATCTTGAGCTAGCTTTGGATGTGAGATGAGCCTGACTCATTGGCAGGCATTTCTTCATTCGAGTTTGATTCAAGCTAAATTCAACCCAATTTTTCAGTGATCTTTGATTTTATTTCATCTTCATAAACCATTCCAAAACATGCGTTTTTCTTAAATTTCAATCTGGAATTTGAGGAGGTGCTAGACATATGAAGCCTCTGTTTTTTTGTGTATGTGTGTATGATTAGTAATTCTTATTTTAATTTTATTAGTTTATAACATTATGGTAAAACCAAAGGAAGGAGGAATTGTAGCGAGTTGGAAGTCAGGTGAAGTGACGTTATTTTGTGATCTCTGCATAAAAGAGATTGGTTTGGGAAATCGGCCAACCACCCACTTCAGCAAAGAAGGGTGGAAAAATCTGATTGCGGGGTTTAAAGAACGCACAGGGAAAAGCTACGATCGATTGCAAATGAAAAATAAATGGGATCATTTGAAGAAGGATTGGAAGTTATGGAAGGAACTGAAACATGGTGAGACTGGTTTAGGCTGAGATCCAGAGAAGAGAACTATTGCTGCATCAGAGGAATGGTGGACAGAGAAGATTAATGTACGAACAAATTCAAGTTTCATTTCGCTAAATTAGTTCATATTTTTCCAGATTCTAATATTGATACATTGATTACAACAGGTTGTTCCAGCGGCGAAAAAATTTCGATGCGGAGGTATTGCACCGGAGTTGGAGGAGAAATTGAATACAATGTTCAGTCAGGTAGTCGCAACTGGAGAAGACTCGTGGGCTCCTTCAATTGGGAGTTTGCCACCTGATGTGGGGAGGATCCAGTTGGAAGACGATGATGTGGCAGATAACATGGAAAACAATCAAGGTGGACCTGAAGAGTACGGGGGAGCTACAACACCTCCTGGGAATGCGTCCTCCTCGGCGAGTAAAAAAAGGAAGATAGGGAGGAACAAAAGAATGACATTTTCTTTGATGTCAGATTTACATCAATCCACTCTAGCATTGAAGCCTCCACCAGTTGTCACGGTCAAAGAGGTTGTGGAGTTGATTTCCAGCAGCCCAGAGCTACGGGCAAACCTGGATCTATATTACTTTGCTCTCGAGCACATCAGGGACAAGACCACTAGGGAGATCTTCATGAGTATCCCAGAAGATATGAGGGTTTGGTGGATTATGAAGGCGTACGAGAAGAGGGCTCAGTGATACGAGCTTATCTTGATCGAAACCTCCTTTTATGTTTTGCATGTAAAACACTATGATGTTTATGCTTACTTTTTAATGTCGTATTTTATTTTTTGAGTACTACTGCATCTAAAACTGTAATAGATTTTTTGTTATCATCTTCACATAGATATGATAAGTATTTTATGATGCTTTGAATGCAGATACTAATAATGGAAGAACTATGTAAAAGACACCTGTTATCAGTTATTTTTATATATTTAAATATTTTTGTTTTTTAAAAAACAGCTTCCAAAAGCTGTTTCTCCAAACAGCTAAAAAAGAAAATCGCTCTTCAAAGCGCACTTCTGCACATAACACCCAAACACTCTGCAGCTTTTCAAAACTGCTTCCCAGAGATCTATTTCAAAACAGCTCTATCCGGACAGCAGCTTTTCAATCCGCCAGAGCTGTCCCAAACAGACCCTTAGATTTGCCGATCGCCGAGTTTGCCTACAATAGCTCCGTCAATAGGTCCACTGGGTTGAGTCCATTTCATGTAGTTTCAGGATACAACCATAAGAAACCTATAGACCTTGTCCCGAGTCCTTTAGAGTCCCGCCCTAGTGAGTCTGCTGAGTCATTTGCACAACATTTGCATGATTTGCATGAGTCGGTCCGCCGACGAATAATAATAAACAATGATAATTATAAAGCCCATGCAGATAAACGAAGGCGAGAGCAGATATTTAATATATACGAGAAGGTAATGGTGCGAGTCCGCCCCGAGAGGCTCCCTTCGGGGCCTGCCAAGAAGTTAAGCGCGAGGCGAATAGGTCCATATTCCATTATTAGTCGTATTGGGACCAACGCCTACCGGCTTGACATCCCGGCCAGTATGAGAATTCACCCTGTGTTTAATGTTGAAGACCTGACTCCATACTATGAGCCTCATGAGTATGTGGACCTGAGCGGGGGAGATGCCCAACCACCCCCACCCCCACTGTCGCTACCATACCACCCGTCCACTTCGCCACCACCTGCTGGCCATCCTAGTCCACCCACTGTTGCCACCCACCCACCTGGGACTTCGTCCACTTTGGTTCCCCCGCAGGCACCACCGATCGCACCGGGACCCACCTTCCGAGAGGCGAGAGATGAGAGCATCACAGAGATCAGATCCCACCAGTTCGTTCCCACCTCGGACGGACCGCGTTGCCGCTACCTGGTACATTTGCGGGGCCGACCTGACACAGAAGATACTTGGATACTACCGGCAGAGCTAGATCGGCTCGCCCCCGGATTTCGACTTCAGTATGATCATCTCCATTCATCGGAGATGAAGGCCTTTCAGTCGGGGGGAGTTGATGGGGAGCCATCGGATGCACTTGGAGGAGCCCGCCGCAAGACGGGGCCCACATACATGTATTCGCGTAGGAAGACTTGATCGGATCGCCGATCGGACTCCGCGGTTGCGCCTGGGACGTCGCCGCGAGTCAAAACGCTATATTACTTTATATTTTTTTGGTTTATTTTGATTTATTTTAAGGGCTAACCCACCGACCAATCATAGCCGTTGATGGGGATGCCCTAGTTTGTGTTTTCTTATAAATAGGATGCTAGGGGGCTGATTTGAGACCATTGTAGAATTTGGAGAAGAGCTTTCCCGGATTCCTGCGATCCCTCCTCGGTGCCGACGCCGTGGAACCCTAGGTGACGTCTCCTAGGCCGCCAAACTCCTCCCCAAGGTAACCACTACCCCCTCCACCATTTTCCATCGTTTTCTCCCCTTTTCCACCACCGGAATCCCCAAAACCCCCCCTCCATACCACCGGCCAGCAACCCAGCCAGCCGCACCCCCTTTTTCAGTTTTTCCCGCCGCCGGATTGCTGTCCCCCCACCGCCGGCCTGCAGCCTCCCCACCGCCGGCCTCCCCCCAAGCCTCCAGCCCCTCACCGCCCCTCCCCTCATCAAAACTGACCCCCCCCCCCCCCCCCAAGGCCCGGCCTACCCTAGCCGGCCACTCCTTCCCCTTCCCCTTCGTGGATCCACCTCCCACCGCTCCAAAAACCCTAGATCTCTTTTGATCTAGTGCTACCACCCTCCGATCCGTTATTCCCTCCACCTAAACCTTCCATTTTTGTTCGGATCCGCTCCAAATCATCGGATCTACTCACCCCCGGCCCGGATCTACTCATTTGTGGCCGGATCTCGCCGTTTCCGGCCCACATCCCCTCTTTTCCACCGTGGGCAGCCACCGTGACGTCACCGTGCCACCGTGTTCGCCTCCGATCGCCCGTTTTGCATCCGGCCCCTCAAATTCTCCACCATCTCGTATCAGCCCACTGCATCGTGAGTATCTCGTGGTATTGTGTTTGTATTTGACATTTGCACTTGATTGTTTATCTATATTTGTGCTCTGATCATAGTTTGGTAGCTGTTGTAATTTTACGCTAATATTTGTTTGTGGAATTAATCGCCGCCGCTTGCTTAGGCCCTCCGCGTGGAGGAAGCCGTTGCCAAATCACTAAAATTATTTAATTGCTTCTTTATTTTGATTAACTGCGTGGTGTTGTTAATTCTCATTGCTTAAATTAATTGTCGTTGCTATCCGACTGTTTCATTGCATGTAGCATTGCATTCGCATATCCCCTACATCACCGAGACTCGAGTACAACGTTTTTGGGAGCGACCATAACCACAACCTCCTCGTTGTGCAAAACCATCCCGTGGTGTAGGAAAACCATGAAGACGGAAGCATGTGTCCCGGGTATGATGAGTGATACATAAAATTTAGGATATTAAATATTTCGAAATTCTACGAACTATAGACAAGAACACCTATCGTTCATAGCATATGATATTTAAAAATAAATATCAAGTGTCGTATTTCACGAGTCTGTTGAGTACTTTCACTCACGCAAATTATTATTATTTTATCGGAATATAACAATGTAGTTTTGTAAAAGAGATAATAAAAGAGAAAGAGGGAGAAAACATGTGATCGAGAATCTTTTTAAGTAAAATAAATAGTAAATCTAAAATTCATAAGAATTGATTGAGAATAACTTGACCATGGAGGTTCCCAAATCATGATAACACCTTTCTCGAGGAATACTATCAACTAACCTTAGATTGATCGATTTAAACCCCTCGACCCGTCAAAATCCCTAAGCTTGTTTTAGGTGGTGAACCCCATTATTGGATTTGACTCTAATTTGAAAGATTTATGTCGTCCTCTCTTGAAGAGTGCTTGCAATCCTTTTCACCAATGGACGATTTACTCGTATTCACGGATCTCTCAATCTACTAGAGTACAGATTAAAAATCAATTAACATATGTCAACAATATGAAATCAATATGAAAGTAATCAAAGGTGAATCGTTGGTATCAAAATTCAAAGCTATGAAAAAGAGACTACAAAATAAAATTAATTAAGAGTTCATCCGATCAAATGCAAAAAAATTAGCTAGGCATATTAGAAAGGAAGGACAATTTTATAACTAATAATTAAAGATTACAAGTGCATGAAAAGTATGAACTATTCTAAGATTTGAAATTGCCAAACATAAAATGAAATTGCATAAAGGAAAAGTGCAATAAAAGTGCAAAAAACTATGTTAGAAATGATCCAATCGAAGCATGGACTAGATTAGAATCATCTGGAAGCAACTGAGATTTTATAACTGAAAATTTGGGAAGTCACGCCCTTGGTCATACCCGTGTCCAAGGCCGTGTCTGAGAATAACTGCTCCTTAAAAACCCCGGGAATGTTGTGTCGAAAAACCGCCAAATTGGAGTAACTCGAAGTTACATGCACTAGGTCACGCCCATGGCCCAGGGGGTGTAAAGCTAGATCTGGAAACGACGTGCCGACGTCTCGATCTGGTGTGATTGCAACAGTTGCTGGATTGGTCATGCCCTCGGTCACGCCCGTGATCAAGGGCATGTAAGCTGAAACTAATCAGAACGACGGGATTTGACATATTGAATGCAGTCGGGACGGGTCACGCCCGTTACTTGAGGTCACGCCCCTTGGTCATGTCCGTGACTAAGGGCGTGTAAATTTAATCCGAGCTGGTAGCAGTTCTGGATCGGGAGGTTGGTCGTTGCCGTGACACCATGTCACGCCCATGACCTGTCTTGTACTTTGACTTTTTCGCCGAAAAGCTCCAAAATCTTCTCCTAAATATGGCTGTTTGCTCCAAATTGCTATTTGCAGTCAGAATATTCCTGAAATACAAAAAGAAACAAATTAGACTATAAATATAATTAAATAATATAAACTTTGATTATTTAATACTAAAATACTATATTAAATATAGATAAATAATGTACTATCAACGAGACTTCCCACAGTAATCACATAACAGATGATCCTTGTCATTGGACTTAGACCTGGGATCGCGAGAAGCCCGACTACTAAACTGAGCAGCGAGGACAAAACCTTCCGGAGCAGCATCAGTAGTCCAAGTTTGTCGTCGATCAAACTCTCGCTGAACAAGACTATAAACCTCAGGGAGGGAAGGTGTGTGAGAGCGTCCAAGTATTTGAACACTAATCTGATCGTAGTCACGTTGCAGACCATGAAGGTACTAAAAAACTCTGTTCCGTTCATCTATTGCCCGAACAAGGATCTCATCCTTGGGAGATACAAGATTGAGGGAGTTAAAATGATCGTACTCTTGATAAAGCTGGGTGAACTTCAGGTAATAGACCAAAGGAGGACGATCATCCTGACGAAGGAGGAAGATCTTCCGTCGCAGCTAATAAATCTGTGAAGCATTCCCCCTACATGAGTAAGCAACCTCAACCCTCTTCCAAATATAAGTGGCGGTGTCGAAGAACAAGTAATTCCGGGCAATAGAGTCCACCATGGAGTTGGTCAGCCAAGACATGACAAGAGAGTTCTTCGACTCCCACTGCAACCAATCAGGGGACTTCTGGGTAGGCACCTTCGTAGTACCCAATATATAACCAAACAACCGTCTACTCTTCAAGGCAAGAGTGACAGCCCGAGACCACGAAAGAAAGTTTGAGCCATCCAGACGTATAGTCATGATTTGAGGAGTATTGTGGTCATGACTAAGCCGAACAGGGCCACCGGAGACCAAAGTAGCGGAGGGCACCCCTGCCGTAGAAGAGACCTTGGGAGAGTCACCATTCCATGACATTATAATCCAAGAATAGAAATCAAGGAGCCAAGAGAGGAACATCACCCCACCAAACGAGAACCTAGAGGGTGCTCATAAAGAGAGGAGGCCTAGGAGGCCAGCCAAGTTCATATAGGAGCATCCAAAAGAGACTGACACCAGAAATGCCTTCATATTAGGTCGACATATCTGGTGCCAAGCAAGGAACGACAACAAAAAACGAAGAGAAGCCCTTGGCTAGAAGGAGAAGCCCTCCAGAGGACTGCTGTTGGAGGTGAAGTCCGCTAGAGAAGCGAAAGAGGCGGACTACCAGAACGAACTGCTAGAACAAAAGAGGAAGAAACCCGCAGACGCTGGGAGAAAGAAACCCGCGGGATATGCACAAAATAAAAAACACGAAATGAAGGAGCCATTCAGTTCCCTTTGTCGTAGCACAGCGAAAATCGTGAACTCCAAATACGTTACTGTTTGGAGTTTTCGACGTAGCGTTCGCTGACAAAACTCGGGCGAAAATCCAACAAGAGTCTATTATCCTACGAGAAAATATAGAGACGCACTGTTATGGGCTGCTTCGTTGAGGATGGTTGGAGTCGGAGATACAAGGGGCAAGCCCTAAAATGCTGGAGGAGATGTGAGAGGAAGAAACCCTAGAGGGTGAAGGGGGGAGAGAAGAACTTAGAGAGAGAAGGACTTAGAGAGAGAAGGAGAGGAATTTTAGAAAGAGAAGGAATTTCATTCTTCATTGCTTAACTTCAATTACAAGACAAGACCCATGTAATTACGGGTGGCATACCCGTAATTACATAAGATGCATAAAATATTAAAACACAAACATTACAACAAGATAATAAAATAACTGACGGACGACCATAACTCACAACAGAGGACCATAACACATAACATTCCACCCGTCCTTCAATTTGAGCTTGTCCTTAAGCTCAAACTCCAGTAGGATGTGCGGCTTCTCTGGCTCCTTGATCTAGCGCCAAAATAGGGCCTTGTAGCGTGTCGCGGTGGAATGGCCAGTAAAGTGTAGCGGTGGCGCCGTCAAAAAGAAAATCGGCTGAAACATTGAGTTTGGCTGGTTTGGTGGAGTGGTGGTGAGTAGAAACAACAGAGATGACGGAGGAGCGACGACCGACAATAGGAAGGGATCCGGCAGGGTCACCGGGGCCTGGGCCGACAGAAAAGGCGGCGCAACGGCCGATGGTGGCGAGGACTGCGACTGTGGCGGCGTTGGCGGCGACGGCGTCGGCGAGGACGGCGGAGGCGGCACAAGCTGTGCAGGCTGGAAGAGTGGGACAGACACGTCAGGGGCCGGTGGCGGAGGAGGCGGAACAGCCGATGACGTCACGTTAAAGTAGCCCGACCTCCCCAATTGGTCAAGCTTGGAGTAGAAGCGAGACATGGAGTCCCAAAATGTTGTCGACCACTTCAGCAGCATCGAGTGGAAGATGGCCGCATCTGCGGCACTAAGATTGTTGTTCATCAAAGTAACAAGAGAAGTGAGATGGAGGGCCAATTAATCAATCCAAGACTAATTAGTTAAATAATTAACTAATTAGCCGCAGAGACAAGGATTGGAGAAAGGTAGTTCACGGGGCTCGATAAAAAAAATTGGGACGATATTGGATAAGGCGATGGAGACGGGAGAAGCAGGTGGAAACGTGCCCCCGCGGAACGATGCAGACAGGAGCGTGTATTCCGGGCGGCGTGGGGAAGGCGAAGCGACGACCTGGGATGTCGGTGTCGCGAGGAGCAGCGACAACGGTTCGCGTCCGGCGTGCAGGCGACTGGCCGCCAGGAGCGTGCTGCTTGGGCGAGTACAACAAAGGAGGAAGCGGGATGCGCTCCCGGATGCAGGCGACGACGGCGACTACAGGGCTGTCGACTGCGGATTTGAAGCAGTCGCTGACATCGGAGAAGCATAACCCACTGGAAGATACTGAAGCTGTCGGCTGCGGATTTGAAGCAGTCGCTGGCAGAACCCACTGAAAGATCATGCCGTGAAGATGAAGTCGACATCGGCCATGGAAGATGCTGCTTGCTGTTTCAGACCCGCTCAGAGGGCTCATCGAGAACGGGGATGGAGAAATGGCGTCAGCGCGATGTTGACGTGCGTCTGCGGAAGAGGACCGAGTGCCTCTGATACCAAGTTGTCATGGGCTGCTTCGTTGAGGATGGTTGGAGTCGGAGATACAAGGGGCAAGCCCTAGAATGGTGGAGGAGGAGATGAGAGAGGAAGAAACCCTAGAGGGTGGAGGAGGGAGAGAAGAACGTAGAGAGAGAAGGAATTTCATTCTTCATTGGTTAACTTCAATTACAAGACAAGACCCATTTATAAGACCCCGGGTGGCATACCCGTAATTACATAAGATGCATAAAATATTAAAACACTAAAATATTACGACGAGATAATAAAATAAGTGACGGAGGAGCATAACTCATAACAGAGGAGCATAACACATAATAGAAGACTATAACACATTACACATAACAATAACACAAAACACGCACCCAAAGAAAAAGAAAGAAACAATTACCCACGAAAGAGACGTCTTCCGTATTCGAAGTCGATGACGATCACGCGAGGAACTTCTCGTCACCTTCGATCTCCGTTCCGAGGTCGGCCGCTGTCGCACACGGGCAGCACGAAATTAAGTCGCTCCCTCACACGAGGTGGTTCAACGGAATCACTCAACAAGGTAAAGAAGACACAAACTAACAATCTAAGATTCACTCGCTCTCACACGTTAGCGGTGGACCCACGAAATCTCACTAACACCAAGGAAGTAAATCCTGTCTTCACTGTATACTGTATACGAGAATTAAAACTTAAATTACCCTTCTAATGTTTACTGCCATCTGATTACAACACAGTAACTTTAATGTTACTGTTCATCTTCTCCGGATGAAATTAACAAGGAAAGCAAATTTCAGCATCTTTCACACAGGAAAACGCCTCTACAACACTCCCCAAACGGAAGCTGCAAACATTCTCGTTCCCTACTCACTAACTCCCATCCACGACAATATGAGGCTGGCAAACACATTCATTAACAGCAAGCTCACATATTCATCATATAACCTATCTTCTATAGCAGAACTTTAACAGAACTCAAATTAATCTCATTAATGAAATCAAAATAATGAACTTCACAACTCACTGTTCATCATCTTCTACCTCTAAACTCCTACATTCGACCACTCTCAAAACAAGAAATACACAAGCAACATCAAATCATTCATCAACATTCATCACCACCTAAAATATTACAGTAGGTTCCCTTTTATAGAGGGCAACCATGAACAGTTAAATTTTTCTTTCAGTCCGCCATGACTGAAGCCCGTGGTCGAGGATGTAGGCGGCGGTTGAGACGGCTGGGAGGGATCACGGCTCTGGCGGAGGTTGCGGTGGGATCGTGGGCAGACTCTCGCGAGAGATTCTCTGGAGCAGCGCCCTTGACAGAGAGAGCAGCCCTAGCTCTCATCGGGAGAATGATGAATAGGGCTTTTTAACTTAACATAATAATAAGATATATACTTATAAATATATAACCGTATATATATAAATATATATTTTTATAAAATGTAAACTTATATATATATTTATAAATTTACAAATATGTATACATATATTTCACAAAATACAAATCTTTTACGAAAATTATAAAATAACACAATGCGACATTCAAGACCGATAGTGATCCGGACGGGTGCGGCGTCGGGTACTTTGCGACGACCTGATCTGAGTTGGTCTCCACCACGAGGCTTGATGAACTTGTGCAAAATTTATTTGCCATGTGTTTAATTTAGGTGCAATTTCAGTTAATTTGCAAATTATTACTTGTTTTCTTAAATTAGAATAATTGTGATCAAATGTGATTAAATGTGCGGGTTGCAATTTTTATCGTTTAATTAATATCAGGTCAAAATTAATTGCATGTTGATTCACTTGCATCGAATTAGGTTTGGGGTTTAGGTAGCGAACATCCAGTTCATTGATGCACGCATTCATGCATTTGCATCCCCATTTAGAAAACCATATAGATTCATTTGGCGTCACATAATTTTGTTATTTTTTCCTCTTCCAGGTTTATTATTCGGGTATTCTATTATAAAACTGTATGTTTATTATTCGGGTATTCTATTATAAAACTGTATGCAGCTGTTACTTTTTGTCCTGTTAGCTATCTGCTTGTTATTTAACTTGTTTTTGTTCCTGCCCAAAAAGACCGCCCTACCAGTCCCGGACCGGTCTTTCAAAAGACCGGTCTTTTGCCTTGCCGGTCCCGGACCGGTTCCAGTGAAACCAGTCCCGGTCCGGGACCGGTTTTCCTGCTCAAGAGGAGGACCGGCCGGGACCGGAGGACCGGTCCTAACCGGTCCCGGACCGGTTTTTTTATTTAATTTTTTTTTATATATTAAAATTTTAAATTCTAAATTTATATTAAAAATGAAATAAAATTCAAAGTGAAATAAAATTTAATTTTTATTAAAAATAAAATAGAATTACAAATTTGCATTTTACATTATGACAAAAATAAAATAACATTGAACGAAAATGAAAATTACATTTAAGTTAAAATAAAATATGAAAATTACATTTAAATATTCAAAATTGAAATAAAGTGAAAAATAAAATACATTTTGTCTAATTATTCTTCTGTCGCGCTTCCCAAACTTAAGTTATTCATCTCGTCTTCTACTTCGGACTCACTATCTTCAATAGACGAGACGTGTTGCCTCCTCCTTATAGCATCCAAATGATCCTTGTAGCAAATGCAAATCTCCAAAGATTCCTCGTTCAAACGGCTTCTTCGCTCGTTCAGAATCCTGCCACTCAAAGAAAAAACAGACTCCGAAGCTACCGTACTAGCTTGGATTGTTAGTAAATCACGGACCATTAAAGCCAAAATAGGATAAACATTTGTTTTAGTTTTCCACCATTTTAAAATATCAAAATTTTCTATTTCGCTTGCGGTCATATAATCTTGAAATTGTGTTTTTGTATATAAACATAATTCATTTAAAGTACTCGAAGTTCGTTGTTTTTTTCTAGAGCCTAATTCTAAAAGTTTGTTTTTAAAAATATCTTTTGTTTTAGGTTGGGTGGATTCTTCACGAGGTCGCGATCCATGCATATTATCATAATAATTATAGAAACGGGTAAAATCAGAATTAAATTTTGAAACGCTTAAATTAATAAAATCACTATCCGTTTTGTTTAAATTTAAATTTCGATTAATTTCGTTTATAAAATTTTCTACCCCGTCCACACCCATTAAAGAGTTTAAAGCTGCGGCGCATGAAAACATGAGTGACATTTATTTGTAATATTTTTAAAATTTATCCTCCATTACTAATATTAACGGACGCCACATTTCATTTGTTTTGTATGTTTTAAACGTTTCAGTAATTAATAAAATATTTTCAATAACTAATGAGCAAGTAGATAATAAACTCCGGATAGAATCGTTGTTGATCGATAAAAACATTCTAATAAATTTACGTAATCTTCGGGAACCGCCCAATCTGACGCACCTAAATCATGTGCTTCTACACTATTATAAAATTCTATTAATAAGTTTTTTTGTGCCAAAGCTCGCTTTAGCATTTTATAAGTTGAGTTCCAGCGCATAGGCATATCATAAGAAGGACCTAAAAATTTTTTACCTTATGAAATGACAAATTTTTTAAAATCTTGTTTTCTTTTTTTTTGAATTGTAAATAACTCGTAACATAGTTCATATTTTAATTACGTACTCGTTCATATAAACCAAACTGTCTTGTACAATTAAATTTAAAATGTGACAGACGCAACGCGTATGAAAAAAATTCCATTTAACATTGGTTGTAAATCTGAAATCAAATATCTTATGACGGTCGCATTATTTGAAGCGTTATCAAAACAAATACTCATAATTTTTTTTTTATTTTAAATTCTCTAATACACTTAATTATTACCTGGTAAATTGCTTTACCAGTATGCGGATATTCAAATCCTTCAAAACAAATTATTCTTTTATTTAGTTCCCAACTATTGGGATCTATCCAGTGAGCGGTAATGCAAATATATGAGTGTCCCTCAGATATACCGCCTGTCCAGACGTCGCTCGTTAAGCTAACGCGACCGTCAAATGTTTCAAAATAATTTTTTAAATATTCTTTAGATTGCATATAAGCCGCTAAAGCATCGCGTCTAGTGGTAGAACGACTTACCTGCTGATATTTAGGTTGGAGTACCTCGTGTATGTATGATGTCATCTCTTCATCGTCGTAGTGGCTGAATGTAAATCCCTTTTTGATGACGTTCTCCATTTGTCGCTCCCGCTGCCGAGTTTGATCGTATGTCCAAATGTGTCCGGACGTCGAAATTTGAGCTTGAGTAGACTCCGGGGCTTGTTTTGAAATGCACGATTTCACATGCCGGACGAGCGTTGTATTGCTGCCAACGGCCATTAGCTTCCCGCAAAGTTTGCACTTCGCCTTCAATTCGCCGTCGATCCGCACTTTGTCGAATTTCTCCCAGACCGCCGCCTTGTGGTGGTGTTCTACTACTTCGTGCTCGACGGACGCAGAGGAAGAAGCCGACATGGATGAGGAAGACGCCATTCGAGACTTGAGACTTGAGAGTTGAGAGTGAGTGAGCGTTGAACGAGAGAGAGAGGGAGAGTAAGTGAGAGAGAGATGAAAAAGAAATTTTTAAGAGGGGGGGAGGGGGTGTATTTATAGGATTTGATTTTTTAAATTTTTTAAAATTTTAATTTTATATAAAGTTGAAATTTTATAAAATTAATTATTTAAATATTTAATTTAATAAATAAAATTAAAAAAAAACAAAATTGGTGGCTGGCATTGCTGGCCGGCCATGCCAGCCACCTATAAGGCCAACGACTCTTTAAAGAGCCGTTAAAACGGCTTTAAAAAGAGCCGTTTAAGAGCAAATCCAATGACTCACGTGTCGACACAAATGCTCAAGTGTCGACGCAAAGGCCTTTGTGTCGGCACTTGAGCCTTGATGTCGACACACTGGTGTCGACACTTGAGCCTTGGTGTCGACACAAAGGCTCAAGTGTCGACACAGGCTCACGTGTCGACACAAAGGCTCAAGTGTCGACACAAAGGCCTTTGTGTCGACACTTGAGCCTTGGTGTCGACACACTAGTGTCGACACTCGAGCCTTGGTGTCAACACAAAGGCTCAAGTGTCGACACAAAGGCTCACGTGTCGACACAAAGGCTCAAATTCTCCAAATATGGAGAACATGGTTGGAGTTGGTTCTCCATGTTCTCCATATTTGGAGAACATAGTACATGAGGGATCTCTAAATATAGAGATCCCCCATTGGAGTTGCTCTAAAACGGCTCTTTTTAGAGCCGTTTTTGCTCTTTAATTACCGGGACCGGTCTTTTTACCGGTCCCGGTTCCAGTCCCCGTCCGTGACCGGTCAAAGACCGGTCTTTGACCGGTCTTTTACCGGTCCCGTTCCGGGGCCGGTCTTTTACCGGTCCCGTTCCGGGGCCGGTCTTTTACCGGTCCCGTTCCGGGGCCGGTCTTTTACCGGTCCCGTTCCGGGGCCGGTCTTTTACCGGTCCCGTTCCGGGGCCGGTCTTTTACCGGTCCCGGGCCGGGACCGGTCTTTTACCAGTCCCGGGCCGGGACCGGTTTTTGAAGTGAAATGAGGGACTTCTTGGGACTTCTGGGACCGGTCCGGGACCGGACCGGTCCCGACCGGGACCGGTCTTTAGCCGGGCCGGTCCGAACCGGACTGGTTAGGACCGGTTTTTTTGTACACCACTATTGTATTGTGTTGATTATGCTTAAAACAAATTAGAAGTCTTATCTTAGATATACATAAAAAATGATATCAGGTGAACATAATTGAAAAAATATAAAATGGAAAGGTCCAAAACATTTAATATTATATCGTATTGTTTTTCATATATGTTACCTTACCATTTACACATGCGAAGCAGTTAGAGACTAACGAGATAAACAACGTGGTGGATATTTCTATCACTTATGCTCGACATGGGGTATGTTAGAGAATATAGGAAAAAGTAATGTAAAGGCCCAATAAGTTGGCCCATTTATAGTCTTTTTGTTTAGTCCCACATCTTCTGTATAAGATACTTCCTCTCTCTTCTCTCCTATATATTTGTACTCATACTTGTATTTGAGGTATTCATGAAGTATATACAAGTTTTGGACCTTTTTCTCTACATGGTATCAGAGGGAAACAGTCCCACTTGTTTTTATCTAACCGCCCAGTCCTCCTGTTACCGCGCGGCTTGTTTGTCTGCCTAACTGCGCGGCTTTGCGACTTTCTTCCTTTCTAACCGCTTCTTTCTCTCCCGTGGATCCACCTCCTCTCTCTCTTTTCTACGCCCTTTTTATAACTTCATCTCTCTGGCGCGTGGTCCCCACTCCCGTGCGGTTAGTGTTATCTTAACCGCCACTGCCTGATCTCTACCCGCTGCTCTCTCCCAATCGCTGCGAACTATTCTACTCGCGACTGTCTTGCCTTAACCGCTGCAATCTTCTCTTGAAGCAGCGGTCTCTCGCTTCTCCGTTGCGGTCTGCTTCTTGTCGCTGCGGTCTCTGGTCCAGTTTGATTAGCGGATTCTCTTCTCTGTTCGCCCTGCCGTTCTTCCTGCTGCAATTGCTTTCTAGCCGCTTTCCTAGCGATTTTCTCTTCTCGCAGCAGTCTCGTCGTAACCCGCCGTGCCTCTACCCGCTGCGACCTCCCTTCTCCTCTTATCGCTCTTGTCGCACAGGGTTCTTTCCCGCGGTGAAGTCTTCTTGTTCACTCGGACTGCTTCTACCGGTTTGTTGCGGTTTGCTTCTAACCGCCCTTTGTTGCAGTTTGCTTTTAACCGCCCGGTCTTATTTCTCGGTTTGTTGCGGTTTGTTGCGGTTTGCTTCTACCCGGTTCTTGCGGTTTGCTTCTAAAACCGCCCGGTCTTGTACCTGCTTGCAGGTCTTTGCTTTGGTTGCAGTCTGCTTCGAACCGAACGGTCTTGTGCCTGTTCGCCAGCCGCTGTTCCCTCTATCCGCTACAGCTCAGACTTCTTGCCGCTTTGTTTCTGTTTTTCGTGGCCGCTGAAGGGTGCCTCCTTACCGCCGCGACATGTCTCTTTCCGCTGCGGGTTCTCCTCTTTTGAGCTGGTCGTGGCCGTTTCTGGCCGCTGGTGCGTTGTCACCGTGACCGATGCGGTATATCTTAGTGGCTGCATGTGTCCACTATCTTCATTAATCTTGTCGGCCTTCCATTCTTGCACGGCTAGTCTCCGTTCTCTGGCTGTGTGGTTTGTGCCCGTTCCTCTGCAGTATTGTTCTAACCGCTCGGGCAGGTTGCCTTCTCGCTGCTCCTTGGCTCAGTCCGTATGACGTCAGATTCGCTTACCGCCAGTGAAGACATTGAGGCTCTGCGTGCTCAACTTCAACAGCTCGAAGGGGTGATCAGTCGCTCCTCTGGATCCGTGGTCTCGATGTCCAATGAAGGGATATCTTGCCTCTCCCACGTCTCTCATTGGATTATGGACTCGGGTGCCACACATCATATCTCTCCGCATAAGCCGTCACAGTACTTAGCTTCTGATTATTCTAAGTTTATCACTGTAGCTAATAGTGACACGACACCGGTTTCTGGTGTTGCCCATCTGACTCTTACCCCCTCCCTCTCCTTGTCCTCGATTTTTCATGTTCCGGGATCCCCCTTTAATCTTCTTTCTGTTAGCCGTCTTACTCAGGACCTTGACTGTTGTGTAACCTTCTCACATTCTCCTGTTGTTGTGCAGGATCGACGAATGCAGGCTATACTTGGTCGGGGGCGGTTGTCCAACGGGCTGTATCTTCTTGATCTCCCTACTACTGCTCTCACCACTATCTCCTCCGTTGACTGACATTGTCGTCTTGGGCATGCTCCTCTCAAGATTCTCAAGAAAGCTTTTCCAGATATTCCTCTTCAGGAGTTTTTTTGTGAATCTTGTATCTTTGACAAACAACATCGTGTCTCTTTTACTTCTCCCGGTATTAGGAGCGATGCTTCGTTTTCATTAGTCCATTCTGATATTTGGGGACCATATAAGATCCCTAGTGTTTTTGGTTATCGATACTGTCACCTTTTTTGATGATTACTCACGGGTTACCTGGTTATACTTCCTTCGTGATCGTACCGAACTCACATCAATCTTCCGCTCTTTTCTTACCGAGACTCGCACACAGTTTTTCACATGTGTTAAAATTATCCGTACCGATAACGCTCGTGAGTATACCTGTCGAACCTTCTCCAATCTGTGCGCCGAGTTTGGTATTATCCACCAGATTTCGTGTGCGTATACCCTCAACAAAATGGTGTCGCAGAACGGAAAAATCGCCACCTTCTTGATGTTGCTCGCTCTCTTATGCTTCAAATGCAGGTTCCCCCTCTGTATTGGAACTTTGCGGTCTCCACGACATGTCTTCTTATCAACCGCATGCCCTCGTCTATCCTCCACTTTGTGACCCCCATGACTCTCCTATACCCATCTAAGCAACTCTTCTCTCTCACACCTCGTGTGATTGACTGTACCTGTTATGTCCATACGCTTGGCCCCTCAAATGATAAGCTTGTCCCTCGTGCTACCAAAGCTATATTTGTTGGATACTCTCGCACTCAGAAAGGGTATGTCTGTTATTATCCTGCTACTGGTAAGGTGGTTGTCTCTTTTCATGAGGACCATCCCTATCACACCGCTCCTACTGGTCCTCTTCTTTTTCCCGCCCCTCCACCTCGGCCCATAATTCCAGTTACATCTCCACTTCCTTCTCTTCTTCCCACACCTACTCCAGTTCTAGTTACATCTCCTCTGCCACCTCTTCTTCCCACACCTCCGCTGCTAGTCCCCTCCAAACCGCCCGTCATTCGGGTTTTCACTCGTCGTACTCCACGTTCTGATGCCCTGCAGCAGCTTCCCTCACCGGTGTGGTCTCGCGGCCTGTTGATTCGACATCAACCTCTACGGCTCATCCCTTGGCCAATTATGTTTCTTTACATCACCTCTCTCCGCCTCTTCTTACATTTGCTCTCTCTATCCTCTATTTCTATACCTAACTCTGTGCAGGAAGCCCTCCAACATCCGGGGTGGCGTGTTGCCATGGATGAGGAAATGACTGCTCTATGGGGCAATCAGACTTGGGATCTTGTCTCTCTCCCTCCCGGCCAGAGCTGTGTTTGTTGCAAGTGGATCTTTACAATCAAGCACATGGCAGATGGCAAAATTGATTGCTTGAAAGCTCAACTGGTGGCGCGGGGATTCACTCAACAATACGACCTTGCTTATGATGAGATTTTCTCCCCTGCGCCAAGTTTAACTCGATTCGGGTTTTGCTCTCCTTAGTTGTTCATCGCCAGTGGCCTCTACATCAGATGGATATAAAAAATGCCTTCCTGAATGATGATCTTACTGAAACTGTTTACATGCATCAATTGCCCGGGTTTGAGACCATAGGAGAGTCTCGTGTTTGTTTGCTTTAGAAATTTATCTATGGTCTCAAACAGTCTCCTCGGGCGTGGTTTGGGAAGTTTAGTAACGTTGTTCGTGAGGTTGGTTTCAAGAGAAGCTCAGCTGATTTCTCTCTATTCACTCGTCATCAGTCAACTGGGACGGTCATACTTATTGTTTATGTGGACGACATTTTGATTACTGCTGACGACCTCGTAGGAATACAACATGTTAAACAACACTTAAACTCTGTATTTCAAATCAAAGATCTAGGAAATCTACGGTACTTCCTTGGCATTGAGGTAGCAAGGCGACCTGATGGGATTGTCCTATCTCAACGAAAGTATTGTATTGATCTTCTGCATGATGCTGGACTCTCGGGATGCAAACCTGCGGAAACCCCGATGGACGCCAACCACAAGTTATTTGCTCAGGGATCTGAGTCTGATTCTCTACTTCCAAATCCAGAATACTATCGACGTCTTGTGAGAAAACTAATATATCTAATGGTTACAAGACCCGATATCTCATTTGCGGTTGGAGTGGTCAGCCGATTTATGCACACTTCACGGGTTTCTCATCTTCAGGCAGTCGAACACATTCTCAGGTATCTGAAGACTGCTCCTGGACAAGGACTCGTGTATACGCCATCCTCGTCTCTGTCTCTTGTTGCATATTCTGATGCGGATTATACGGTTTCTCTTGACGATCGACGGTCCACTACTGGCTTTTGTACTTTGGAGGAAATCTCATCACCTGGCATAACAAGAAGCAGTCTGTGGTTGCTCGCTCATCCGCTGAGGCTGAATACCGTGCGATGACATCTGTTGTATCAGAACTCACAGGGCTTGAGAGTCTCCTTGGGGATCTGGGAGTTGAATTATCCTCACCATCAATTTTGTTTTGTGACAGCTAGGCTGCAATCCACTTTGCAAAGAATCCTGTGTTGCATGAGCGAACCAAACACATTGAAGTCGACTGCCACTTTGTTCGAGAAAAGGTTCAATTGAAGAAGTTAAAGCTAGATCATGTTCCTGCCTCTAATCAAGTTGCTGACATCCTCACCAAGACATTATCACGAAGGTTGTACCATCAATTCTTGTCCAACATTGGTGCCTACGACTTGTACGCTCCAGCTTACGGGGGAGTGTTAGAGAATATAGGGAAAAGTAATGTAAAGGCCCAATAAGTTGGCCCATTTATAGTCTTTTTGTTTAGTCCCACATCTTCTGTATAGGATACTTCCCTCTCTTCTCTCCTATATATTTGTACTCATACTTGTATTTGAGGTATTCATGAAGTATATACAAGTTTTGGACCTTTTCTCTACAGGGTAGATAGATGATGACTTTGGGCAGCCAACGACAATGTACAACCAAATATCGCTACTAGCAACCTAATATCACTATGCTAATGGCGTTTCCCGTTCAATCCCTCTTGCAGATTTCCCGTTCTCCCAGTGTTTTTGATCTCCCTTCTCTGGTTCATACCGAAATTCAGGTTTGATTTTTCGCTTCAATCCCTCTTGCATATATTGGTACTGTTGTCTGTTTTTATGTTGTTGTTGTTGTTGTTTGTTTGTGTGTTCTTGTGTGAGTGTGCTGGTGTTTGTGTTTTGTTGTGTGTGTTATATGTTGTTTGTGTTTTGTTGTGTGAGTGTGCTGTTGTGTGTGTTATGTTGTGTGATTGTGTGGTTATATGTGTCAGTGAGCCAGTGTATGTTTGTGTGAGTGTGCTGTTGTGTGTGTTATGTTATGTTGTGTGTTGTGTGTGTGTGTTATATGTTTGTATGAATATGTGTGTGTTTGTGTTGTTGTTATATGTGTGTGTGTTTGTTGTGTGTGTGTTGTTATATTTGTGTGTGTTTGTGTTGTTGTGTGTTTGTGTTGTTGTGTGTGTGTATAATGTGTTGTATGTGTGTGCGTTATATGTGTGTGTGTTATATATGTGTGTGTTATATGTGTGTTGTTATATTTGTGTGTGTGTTTGTTGTGTGTGTTGTTATGTGTGTGTGTGTTATATATGTATGTGTGCGCGTTATATGTGTGTGTTATATATGTGTGTTGTATGTGTGTGTTATATGTGTGTGTTATATTTATGTGTGTTTGTGTTGTTGTGTTGTGTTGTTAATATGTGTGGGTGTGTGTTGTTGTTATATGTGTGTGTGTTGTATTTCTGGTTTATGTCCTCGTTGTTATGTATTGTTGTTCAATTTTTGGACGTGTTTGTTTATTTTTTTTAAGGATGGTCAAATCCAAAGCTGGTGGGTGTTAACCCAGAAATCGGCGATCCTCCCCAAGGTAGCCAGCTGGCTAGTCGCGACCCTCAGATTCTCCCTATTGATCGCGACAAGTCCCAGTGTAGGCAGACATTTTTCCCTGTCCGCCTAGGTCTCCTAGCGACCGCGTGCCCTGCGAGACGGCGGGCTATTCCCATAGCTCACCCTCGCAGGCCATGCGGTTAGGCCCGCTAACCGTGCATTGCTTTTCCTTGCAGGAGGCAGCCTACCATCAGGGTCCCGCCCGCAGGAGGGCGCCAGCTTCGCAGCTAGTCAAGCGGACTCCCCCCGGAGTCCGCCCAGGCCGCCCGCAGGGGGGCGGCCTCCGATCCAGCCGGGCGGACTCCCCTGGAGTCCGCCCAGGCCGCCCGCAGGGGGGCGGCCTCCGCTCCAGCCGGGCGGACTCCCCCTGGAGTCCTCCCAGGCCGCCCGCAAGGGGGCGGCCCCGGCCAGCCGGGCGGACTCCCCCCGGAGTCCGCCCAGGCCGCCCGCAAGGGGCGGCCCCGGCCTGCCGGGGGACTCCAGCCGGAGTCCGCCCAGGCCGCCCGCAAGGGGGCGGCCCCGGCCTGCCGGGCGGACTCCCCCCGGAGTCCGCCCAGGCCGCCCGCAAGGGGGCGGCCCCGGCCTGCGGGCGGACTCCACCCGGAGTCCGCCCAGGCCGCCCGCAAGGGGGCGGCCCCGGCCAGCCGGGCGGACTCCCCCCGGAGTCCGCCCAGGCCGCCCGCAAGGGGGCGGCCCCAGCCTGCCGGGCGGACTCCCCCTGGAGTCCGCCCGCAAGGGGGGCGGTCTCCGTTCTCTCCCGGCCTCCTGCCGCTTGCTTCACCGGCCAATCTGGCGGACTCGTTTTTCCAGTCCGCGGAGTCCGCGCAGGTCGTCATGCTGACGTCACTGGGCCCCGCTTCTTGAAGATCTTCCCCGGGCCTATAAATAGCCCCTGATGCCTCTCATTCTGCAGGCCAGAGGTGGAGACAAGTCTTGCCAGCAGACCCTGCGGACTCCGTTTTCCAGTCCGCGCAGTCCTCCACAGCTTACCTGCAGCTTGCCAACAGACTCTGCGGACTCAGTTTTCCAGTCCTCCAGCTGCTAGCAGCCTCTTTTACTTAGTCTCTGACAGCTTCTTCTCTCTAGTCACTGACAACTTCTTCTCTCTTAGCCGCCAGCTTCCCTTTGTACCCCTTTAATGCTTTGTTGAAAAGGTGTACTAGTAAGCTTGTAAACTCTCGCTATTAATCAAAGGAAAGCCCGTCGCAAGAGTGACATTTAAGCCGCGACGGGCGAAGTCTGTTGTTGCCGCTGCTAGCGGCCCCCTCTCTGCTCAGCAAGCCTTGCCCTCTGCTCAGCTCAGCTCTTCTCGGCAACCAACCTGCAAGCTCAACCGTCATATTAACCGTCTGCTCGACAGCTCCTGATCAACCTCCTCCTTCTCTCTTGGTCAACCTTCTCTGTTGATCAAGCTTCTCCTCTCCTCTATCCCCACAATCTTCCTTGACAAGCTGTTTGCTCCACTCTCGAGCACTCAGAAGCTTCTGTCCTTCATCACTCTTCCTCTCCTAGCTTGTGAGACCGAACACCCCCTCCGTGTTAGCTGTGCCCCCGGTGCCGTTTCCGCGCATCAACAGTGGGGTGACCGCTTTTTGGGACAATACAGATATCATGCATTTTTGTGATATATGCATTAAAGAGATAGAGCTGGGGAATCGACCGACCACACATTTTAATAAAAAGGGATGAACAAATGTTATGAAAAAATTTGAGAAGCTGACTAGAAAACAACATGATAAAGTCCAACTAAAAAACAAATGAGATCATTTGAAGAAAGAGTGGAAATTGTGGACGGAGTTGAAACGTGGTGAGACAGGATTGAGTTGGAATGCCTCAAGGAAGAGTATAGATGCCTCAGACGAGTGGTGAGATGAAAGATTGAAGGTATTCATTTATGCAAATAAATTGTTTTACTTTTTTAAAAAATAAACAAGTTTTAACGTTAAATTTATGCATTTTCAGGTTGTCCTAGCGGCAAAAAAATTTCGTTACTCTGGAATCCAACCAGAGTTGGAGGAAAAACTGAACCTGATGTTCAGTTCTGTTGTTGCTTCAGGACGTCATGCTTGCACCCCCAACAACATCACTGAAATTCCAGAGTCCGTTGATGAGAGAGGAATGTCAGATGGTGATCCTGAAGACATTGCAGTCAGCGAAGTACCACTGCCACAAGAGACCACAACCACATCTGAAATCGGAAGGAAAAGAAGTATAGGGAACAACAAAGTTATTAGCTCAGTGTTAGAAGAATTGTCTGAGTCTTCAAAGACCATTAGTCGATGCATCCAGGAAGCACCCACATGAAAGTCTTCTTCTGAGTTTAGCATCTGTCGGGCAATAGATAAATTAGCCCCCTTTCCAGGGAGACTCTCTGATGAAGACTTCTATGATTTTGCCATAACATATTTTATGGACAAAAATCATAGAGAGACTTTCTTGTGCCTTTCGGATAACATGAACGTGAAGTTACTGCATTGGAGCAATAGATGAGACTCATGTCCACGTGTGCATATCAGTTGGAAGTCAAGTACCGTACATTGGGAGACGCGACAGTCCAACTCAAAATGTCATGGCTGCTTGTGATTTCAACATGTGCTTCACTTTCGTTATGGTGGGTTGGGAGGGATCAGCACACGATAGTTGCATTTTCAATTTTGCCACAAGTGATCCCCGCTATAACTTCCCGCATCCTCCGCCAGGCAACTGCCAAAAAAGTTTGTTTATTAATTAATATAAAAATAAATTGTTGTTAAATAATTTTTAATAATTTACAGAAAAATATTACTTGGTGGATTTTGGTTATCCGCTACAGAGATGCTTCTTGAAACCGTATCAAAATACACGGTTACCATCTACCAGACTTTGCTCGTGGTGGTCGTCGAGCAGAAGATCGTCAAGAGATGTTCAATCATGCACACTCATCGCTTAGAAGTGTGATTGAACGATCATTCGGGGTTTGGAAGAAGAAGTGAGCTATACTGCGGGACATGCCAAGCTATCGCTTTGTTAAACAAGTAGCTATTGTGCTCGCCACAATGACTTTACATAATTTCATTCGTCGGCACCCTTCACGTGTGAATATTGGTTTTAGTGAGTGCGAACACAGGAGTCGTGATCATGGGATGACCTCACAAGGGCGGCAGGAAACATGCACTGACACTGCAAATGGTGTAAAAGAGATGATCGCGCTACGTAATATCATAGCAGAACAATTGTATGAAGCTAGAACATAGGACAAAAAGACAGATGTTGATACTATAAAATATCGGCATCGAACATTTTTTTGGGTGTTGATGTTATTTTATTAAAAAAAATATGTTTATTCCAAAAAATTCAATTGTTCGTAATCAAAAAATAGGGGAAAAAATTTAACTCAAAACTCCGTTTTGTTTCCAAACAATTTTTTGAAAACTCAGTTTTGCAAACTCCATTTCACCCAAACAGTTTTTTAACAAAATTCCATTTTCCTGAATCAACACTTTTTCTATCAGCAGCTTACCATCAGCAGTAGCCCAACCAAACAGAACCTGAATTTCAAAAGAAAAGTTGAAAGCTGCGACATGACAAAATTCCTACTGCAAGACCTAACATGAGTAAACAAAGAATAGATCAATTAGAGGAGGGCCATCCACATCCAGGTCTCTGGATAAAGGTGGTAATGTAGGTATTGAATCATCTATATCAAACTCTAATATTTGTTCGTGCCACTCATTGTTTTGAATTATCGGTACATTCTTGCAAACAAGAGCATCAGAAGGACACAACAGAGCAGCACTCATTGTTCTACAAGCTCTCCTCCTAAGAGGCACATTCAGAGTAGGTGTTGGTTGCCCGAAAAACTTTCTCCGTTTTCTCATGCTTTCATTGTCTCCAATCTCCAAATCATTCAAAACCCCTTCACCACCAAAATATTAATCTTGTTTCTCCTCGGGATACACCTTCCATCGAATAATCACTTAAACTCATTCCCATCCCTCCATCAACGACACAAGCAACATTAATCTCCAATTTATCCGTCTGAGATTTACCCCCTAACCCACCACTAGCTGCACAAGAACCATTCGTCGCGGCTTTAGACAAAACACCGTACACCCCGTGCCGCTTGACCGGATCTAGTTGCGGGTGTTTCTTAGGCGGTAAGCTGCGACCTCTCCAGTGGGGAAGTATTCCCGGAGGAGAGTCGTGACCCATGTCCTGTACGATCGAGACGATTTTGTTGACACCGATCTCCTTAGAAGCTCCATTATCATAGAGAAGCTTGAAAAAACCGGCGGGCTCGTCGAAGAATTCGGCAATGCCGGCCATGGAATCCTCATCGCCCCTTCTTGCTCGAAACCAAACACCTCCTTGGCCCCCTTATGCAAAATAAGGCTCGCTGGCCACTCATATAGACTAGAAATGACGGCATGAATGGGGGATGAATACCTGCACATGGTTGCTGGTGTCAACGAAGGGAGATGGTGTTTTCCGGCACCGGTGGGGTTCAAAGGCCAGCTATCAGGGAGAGGGGGAGGCGGGCAACTGAAATCCTAAAACCTAGAATAGAGATTGAGAGAGGGGGAGGCGCACGGGTTGGGCTGTGCATAACCTTAGGAGAAAAATTAGAAATTAGGCTTTTTATGTTGTTTTATTTTTGATTTAGGGTGTGCCCATAGTCAAAATTGGTGTGCCAGTAACACCACTCTAGAAAGCTAATTTTTATATACATCAAACATAACCATAAAAAATAATGATTTATTAATTATTCACACTTTTCTATTTGTCAGTGAAACAAGCGAGGAAGCATTATTGAGTACACTTTGGCAGCGATATGAAAATACCATTGACAAGGTAAATGCAACAAACTTACAACTTTTTAGCAGTTTGCACGTCCAGTGAATTCAAGCATTTTTCTAAATTGTAAAATTGTCTAGTTTGTTATTCTTTGTTTTTATATGCAATCTTTCTTATAACTTTAAGTTTTACTTGCCTTGGAGTGATTTTCTTTGTTCTAAGTGTAAAGATCTTACTGCTTGCTAAATTTGAGTAGTTCTGATTTTAGTTCTGTTGTTCGATGAAGACCATTTCTACGCCACATTTTAGATTCTGACAATCAAGTAATACTGTATGCTAATCATTTAAAAATGGATACTTTCATGCACGATATTTTTCCTCTTTAAAGATTTGTGATGTGCGGTAGGGCGGCGAAAGTGAAACTCTAGATTATGCAACCTTAGGGTGTAGTGTTGGGGAAAATAAACCCAGTGAACGAGAATGATATATGCAAGATTAGAACCAAAAAGATTTTCGAAATAATAATAAACACGTAAAACTCATGCAACTGTTAAAGAAAGACATGTAAAAGACCCATTATTGCGGCCCAAATAGGAGCTAATTTGTAATCTAGTTTAGTCCCACATTTTAGGATCGAGAATCCTCCTCCTCTCTCTCTCTCTTCCTATATATAAGTGTACTTATACATGTATTATATTTATATGAAGTGAACATTTTGAGAAAAGTAATAAAATTCTTTTTATTTCTCTCTCTTCTGCGGATTTCTACATGGTATCAGAGCGACCCGGTCCTACGACTTTTTTTCTCACCTCGGGCTCTCTCGGCGGTTAGACATCTTCGAACCGCAAGTTTCCCTGCTTCCTGCAGCCTCCCTTGTTCTACCCGCAAACCTGCGACCTCTCTAGTTTTACCCGTAGTCTCTCTTCCTTCCGTGGTTCCATCCCTGCTTCCTACTTTTATAGTTTCTCTCCTCTGATCAGTGGGGCCCATTGACGTCTCTTCTCGCTGCGGTCTTATTCTCCTTGCCACACGCCGTCTTCTCTTTGCGGTCTTCTTCCTTGCCGCAAGAATTGCTCGCTGCGGTCTGCTTCAGTCTCAGATACTCTGCCCGTTCTCCTTGCGGCTTCTTCCTCGCCGCGGTCTTGCTCGCAGTTCCTTCTAGCCGCGCTTCCTCGCCACTGCGGAATTTGTCTGGCCGCCGCTGCTTGATGTCGCATTCTTCCTTCTCAGGTCGCTGACTGCTCTCGCCCTGGTCTGCCGCCTCTATTCGCAGTGTTGCTTTCCTCTAGCCGCGTGTCCTGTCCTGCCGCATGCCGTTTGCCGCTTTCTTTACCCGCACGGTATTGCTCGCCGCAACATTTGTCACTTCTTGTCTTTGCTTAGCCGCACCTGCTGGCCGCCTCCCTTGCCTTTGCCGCTTGCTACTTCCTCTCCTCTTGTCTCCTTGTGAACCTACAATCGCTGCTTCCTTGCCTCCTTGGCCTGGCCTGCTACTTGTGAACTTGCAAACGCTGATTCCTAGCCGCACCTGCTGACCTCTTGCTACTTCCTCTCCGTGCCACCCCGACCTGGTTTGCTGTCTATCAGCACCTCACCTTGCTGCGGCTATTGGTTTCATGAATTTGACGGCTGCTTCCTCCCTTCTTGCCCGTGTTGCTGCACCTCTTTTTGAAATTTGTGATGAGATTCGGATCACCACCATCTCTCTCAGTGAGAATCATAACTTTGTTGAGTGGATTCACTCAGTTTGCCGTGTTCTGCAAACCAAAGGTTTTCTTCATCATCTGACAAAGACACCTCCTAACCACACCCACAGAGGAGTGGACCCGTGATGATGGCCGTGTCCAATCATGGATCCTCAATTCCATGGACACAGAGCCATATCAGATGGCTATGTATCATGAGACGACCAAAGCTATGTGGGAGGAACTTCACTCCTCTATTCTGGCATGGACAACCTCCAACACCTGTTCGACATCATCACCGACGTTCAAACGCTTGAATCCGGTGCAACAAGTGATTTGACCTCCTTTGTTGCAAAAGCCAAGACTCTTGTTGAGGCGTGGATACAACATCAGCCTCTCATGATGGATCTGGCTGCACAACGGTCCCAACAAGTAGCAGTTGGGATTGCCATGATGATGACCAGTGTTCCACCCCATCTTCACAATGTTCGGGCTCAGATTCTTTCTTCTTATACCACTCCCTCTTTGTTAGATGTTTGTTCTATGCTCTTAAAGGTTACACTGCCACCAGATGCTCCTAGGAATCTATCTCCGAGCAGCCCCTGTCTACTCCTACCACAGCTCATGGTCCGTCGACTCGTGGAGGTCGCACCACTTCTCGAGGATGGGGACGTGTTGGAAGATCTCCTTTTAAATGTACTCATTGCAGTCGGGATGATCATCTTGAGTCCACCTGCTATCGCAAGCATGGTCTGCTTCCACATTCCACTGCCTCTACTATAACTGATCCTCACTCCACCCATAACGACATCGATGCTTTGCGCGCTCAGCTACAACATCTCCAATGGGTGATTAGTCGCTCATCAGGATCTGTTGCGTCAATCTCCAATGATGGTATATCCTGCCTCTCCCGTAGCTCCCACTGGATTGTGGACTCAGGGGCCACACACCATATTATTCCGCAGAAACCGCCTAAGTACTTGCAATCTGCTTATCCCAAGTTCATCACTGTGGCCAATGAAGATACCACCACGGTTTCTGGTGCTGCTGATGTGCCCCTCACTCCAATCATTTCTCTATCCTCGGTTCTTCATGTTCCGGGATCGGCTTTTAACCTGCTCTCTATTAGCCGTCTTACTCAGAAAATTGATTGTTGTGTAACCTTCTCACCTTCCTCCTTTGTTGTGCATAATCGACAAACGCATAATATCATTGGTAAGGGACGGCTGTCTAATGAGCTCTATCTCTTGGATGTTCCACCTACTGTTCTCTCCGCGGTCTCTTCTATTGATTGACATCGACGTCTTGCATGCTCCCCTCCAGATTCTTAAGAAAGCTCTTCCTGATATTTCCCTTCCTGAGTTTGCTTGTGAATCTTGTATTTTGGCAAACAACATCATGTATCTTTCAGTCCTACTTGTACTCAGACTGACATTCCTTTTTCTTTAGTGCATTCTGATATTTGGGGTCCATATAAAACCCCTAGTATCTTTGGTTATCGCTAATTTGCTACTTTTATTGATGATTACTCGCGCATAATCTGGTTGTATTTACTTCGCGATCATACTGAAATTACCTCTATCTTTTGTGCCTTTATTACTGAGACTCTAACTCATTTTTCCACTTCCTTAAAAGTACTTTGCACCGACAATGCGCGTGAATATACCAGCCGTACCTTCTCAAATCTGTGTACCGAGTTTGGATTATCCATCAAACTTCATGTGCATATACTCAATAAAATGGTGCGGCTGAGCAGAAAAATCGTCACCTTCATGACGTCGCCCGGTCACTCTTCCATGCTCAACCGCATGCCCTCTTCCATGCTCAACTTTGCAACTCCGTTCAGTCTTATTTTTTCCTTCAAAGCCCCCGTATTCCCCCACTCCTCATGTTTTTGGATGTACCTGTTATGTCCATAATCTTGGTCAGTCTACTGACCAGTTTGGTTCTCGTGCTACCAAATTTATGTTCGTTGGATACTCTCTCACTCAAAAGGGTTATATGTTATTCTCCAGCCGATGACAAACTGGTCGTTTCGGCTGATGCAACCTTTCTCGAGGACCAACCGTTTCACTCCTCTTCTTCAGCTCCCCTTCTACCTCCTCCTCTACCTCGTCCTACCGTCCCTGTCACGTCTTCTCTATCCCCACTTCTTCCCACACCAACCCCGACACCAATTCATCCCAAACCACCTCTTCGTGTATACACACGTCGTCTTCCCAGATCTGATGGCCTACAACAGTTACCCTTTACTAGCTCTATCTTGCGGCCTGTCGATCCGACATCCACCTCTACTACTCATCCCTTGGCGAATTATGTATCCTTACATCGCCTCTCCACACCTCTCTTACAATTTGCGCCATCTTTATTCTCCATTTCTATAACTAACTCTTTACAGGATGCTCTTCAACATCCGGGGTGGCGTGCGACCATGGATGAGGAAATGACTGCTGTTTGGGCTACCCAGACTTGGGATCTTGTATTTCTTCCTCCATGTCAGACTTGTGTTGGCTGTAAGTGGTCTTTGCGATTAAACACACTCCAGACGAGACAGTTGAACAGCTAAAAGCTCGGCGTGTGGCTTGGGGATTTACTCAACAACAAGGCCTTTACTATGCTGAAACATTCTCACTAGTTGCCAAGTTAAATACCATTCGGGTCCTAATCTTCTTAGCTGTTCATCGACAATGACCCATACATCAGTTGGATATCAAAAATACTTTTTTCAATGGGGACCTTCTTGAAACTGCCTACATGCACCAACCTCCTGAGTTTGATACCACAGGAAAGTCTCGTGTTTGTCATCTCAAAAAGTCAATTTATGGTCTCAAACAGTCTCCTCGAGCTTGGTTTGATAAGTTTAGTAAGGTTGTTCGTGAAGTTGGCTTCACACGAAGCTCGACTGATTTTTCTCTCTTTACTCGTCATCAACCAACACAATTATTCTCCTTTTTTTATGTTGATGATATATTACTGGGAATGACTCCACCGGGATACAACTAATTAAACAACACTTAAACTCCGCCTTTCAAACTAAAAATCTGGGAAATCTTCGGCACTTTCTTGGACTTGAGGTGGCAAGAAGACCTGATGACCTTGTTCTATCACAACGGAAGTATTGTTTTGATCTCCTTCAAGATGCTGGCTATTCAGAATGCAAACCTGCCAACGCTCCTATGGATGTCAACCACAAGCTTTGTGCTCATGAATCTGACTTTGATCCACTACTTCCAAATCCAGAATATTATCTACGTCTTGTAAGAAAACTGATATATTTTTTTAACAATTACAAGACCTGATATCTCGTTTGCCGTTGGAGTTGTCAGTCAGTTCATGCGTACTTCACATACCTCTCATCTCTAGGCAGTCGAGCGCATCCTCAGGTACTTGAAGAATGCTCCTGGACAAGGGCTTGTGTACAAACCATTCTCCTCTCTATCTCTGATTGCATATTCTGATGTTGATTACGCGGACTCTTTTGATGATCGACGCTCCACCACCGGTTTTTGTACATACTTTGGTGCAAACCTTATTACTTGACATAACAAAAAACAATCTGTTGTTGCTCGCTCATCTCCTGAGGTTGAGTATCGTGCTATGACGGCTGTTGTGTCTGAGCTCACCTGGCTATAACGTCTCTTTGGTGATTTGGGAGTTAAACTTTCTTCACCAACAACGTTGTTTTGTGCTAGTCAAGCTGCTATACATACTGCCAAGAATCCCGTATTTCATGAGCGAACCAAACACATTGAAGTTGACTGTCACTTCATTCGAGAGAAGGTTCAATTAAAGAAGTTGGAATTGGAGCATGTTCTTGCTACCGGGCAAGTTGCAGACATTCTCACCAATGCCTTACTGCGACCACTATATCATCAGTTTTTGTCCAAGCTTAGTGCTTACGATTTGTATGCTCCAGATTGCGAGAGAGTGTTAAAGAAAGACATATAAAAAGACTCATTATTGAGGCCCAAATAGGAGCACATTTGTAATCTAGTTTAGTCCCACATCTTCGGACTGAGAATCCTCCTCTCTCTCTTCCTATATATATGTGTACTCATGCATGTATTATATGAAGTGAACATTTTGAGAAAATTGATAAAATCTTTTTATTTTTCTCTCACAGATTTCTACAACTAACACAAGCGATGACAGTAAATTTAAAATGTGAGCAGTTTCGGTTTCCTTTCAATTAGAGTGCCTTGTACTTTAATACGTAATTGGAATAAACCCATCAAGTCAAGATCAATCACAAAGTAAATGCACTAGTAAACTTATGCCTTCATAATCATATAAGTTATCCTGTCCATATAACAATGAAGAAAACAAAATTCAAAGAAAGAACTCACAATTTTATGGAGCTGCAGGCGATGGGGATGGAGATCCGGTGGCCGTGGAAGTGACAGTGGCTATCCGGAGGGGTAATATGGCTGTGTGGGGGATCTCAGATGTGGAGGTTGGGATAGAGATGGACTGAACCAGGCAGGCGGAAGGGCTAGGAGGGCGTGGTCAGGGTGAAGGTGGTGGAAGGGGGTTCAGTCAAACATTAAACAGGGTCTGGGTGGGTCAGTGAGGAGAAATATGCATTGGAATGGGGTCAACTGGAGCAATAGCAGTTGGAGTGGGGTTTGTATGATTTGCATCTGTAGGGAGAAATCCATGGAGGTAGGTTTTAGGAGGAGATGAGTTTGTTGTGCTGTATGATGGCCAAAGGATGGCTTGTTGATGGAGGTGGGTTGGCTAACCCTGGGCAGAAACTGAAAGGGTGGGGTAGCTGGTTGGAGAGGGCTGCAAGGGCGGGACAACTATTAAGGTTCAGCTGAAGGATTAGGGTGGGGAAAGTGGCAAAACCAGTGAATCACAATGAAAATAATGTAAAGGAAATAACCTAGGAGTTAGCACCATGGATGACAGGTGGATCAAGATGAAATCTCCAAAATCTACGATCTCCCTCAAACCAGCCTCTACGGTAGTTTAAATTGACAAACTATTTTAGGGAAACTATCGTGAAAGTTTCAGATCGCGCGATCATGAGGGTTAGTTGACCTCTCAAAATAGAAATGCTATAATAAAACAAAATATATCGAGATATGCAAACATCGATCTGAACTGGCCATGGATTCGAATCGTACATCTAGTGATGACAAGTTTCAGATCACGCGATCATGAGGGCTGGCTGACCTCTCAAAATAGAAATGCTATAATAAAACAAAATTTATCGAGATATGCAAACATCGATCTGAACGCGGCCTTGGACTCAAATCGTCCATCTAGTGATGACAAGTATGACGAGGAAAATCAGCCCCTTATAGGCCCAAAAATTCATGCTTTGAAAAGTCAGTGGATCCCCATCATTCTCCCTAATCTAAGTAATTCATCTCCTGATGATTGGGGATAGGTATTCTCCCAGTGCATACCCAATAAGAATCAAGTGGCTCATTGGACATCATTTAAGTGTTGGCTGTGAGTGGGCGGCCTATCCAACACAGGAAACAACAAGCGTCAACTTTGGTTGTGTCTTCTCGCTCTTATTTGTTGTCTTAATCTCATAGTTCATGGCAGGTGTTGTTTCCACTGGTGGTTGCCACGTCGCTATGGGTGTTGCTATTGGTGCTAACTACTAGGGGGCGGGTAGCTGAGGTGGGGGTTGAGGTTTGTGCTGTGGATGAGACAAAGGAAGCTCTGGGATGGGGTCATGATGAGAGTCAACTTTGGTGTTGCCTCGCTCTCTGATGTCGTCTTAATCACATAGTTCATTATAGGTGTTGTGTCCATTGGTAGTCAGCGCGTCGCTATGGGTGTTGCTAATGGTGCTAACTACTAAAAACAGGGGGGGGGGGGGTTGTGCTGTGGATGACACAAAGGAAGCTCTGGGATGGGGTCATGATATAGATCCGTGCACTCATGAGGCTTAAAATAAGGTGTCAGATCTTCAATATTGAATACATGATCAATACCCATACTCTTAGGGATGCCGAGCTCATGGGCATTTGCTCCGATTGTTCTCATGACTGTATAAGGGCCATTTCATTTGACATTCAATTTTTTTAACAGGTCCCTTGGAGGGCCACTCAGCTCGAATGTGAAACATTACCTACTTGCTCTTTCAAAAGATCTTCTCCAACTTGGGACTATCTCCACACAATTTATACGATTTATTAATACTTGCAGTTCGTTGTATCGGCTTATGTAATTCATTCAAATGATGAACTAAGAACTCAACAAGCACGTGCAAATGGCGAACACAAGTTTAAGCAGACTCGTGTAAATGACAAACAAAAGACTCCGCAGACTCATGCAAGTGATGCAAATGAAATACAACATACGCGACACTCTCTAGGTAGTGGTCTAACAACATATCGATTGTCTCTCAAAAAGGGGGATTTATCCGGTGGCTCTTTGGTGGTGTGTAAAATTATTCGTCAAGTGTGCGACGAGCTCCCAAATGACTATGGGATACTTCAGGTGTACGGTATGGTTCCGTGATGTGTCGATGGTCTCTCAGAGGACGTGTCTCGTTAGGAAGCCCACCAGGCTGTATGTAGGAAAATTCGTTGCGTATGCGATGATCATCTGACTAAATATCTGAGTTATTAACAACATGACACCACTTTAGAGTGTGTCAAGTGTGTCCTAAACGGAAAAAAACTCATTCGTTGGTTCAGTAGACACGACATCAAAGAACTCATCAAAAGTGCAAGGGGCAACTTGGTAGGCTCCCGATGCATTGAATGCCCTCAAGCTATGAGGTGCAAACTCTACATACACACTACTAAGCTCAAGATCCTCTCTTATGGGTGAACTTGATGATATGACAAATACTTCAAGGACCCAGTGCTCATAGACAAGTCGCTCAACTGAATCTCATCCTCATCAAGAAGCGGCGGCTCATCAGGCTGCTTATTAAATAACTCATCAATAACACGCTGATCCTTTAGATGAGTATCATCGATAACGGTAGTGTCCTCAAAGATAGGTTAGACAATTGCTACAAGATCAACACTAGGTCTCGAACCTCACTCAGGATACGAGTAGGTGCTACGAGCGAAGAGATTCCAGGAACCTGCACTCAATGGTGGTTCTATGATTGATTAAATAACTATGTCAGTGTAGGGGGTATGGGAAGGACTGATCACTATGTGATCTGGATCGTTTGTACTCACTCTCACACTAGTAGCTATAAAATTACTCTTAACCCCATAATCATGTGATATCCTACCCATCGAGCACTGAACCTCATCAAAATGCGATGAATCAAAATCAGGTGTCAGACCTCTTGTTATGCACCCGCGCATAACTTACTATTGTATTTTGTATTGTTATTTGTTTGTATTAGGGTTAATGATATGTGAGCACCCCTCCCTATATAAGGAGGTGGCATGAAAGAGTTAGATTTTATCTTTTGATCATTAGAGTTTGGATATTTCTTTTTGGAGAGGGGCTTATAGGCGGAATCAACCTCCTGAAGTTGGGTACGAGCATACTTTGCAACTGTATCCAATATTTTCGTTTAGTGCAAGTGTTTTCTTCTACCAGTAACACCTCTCACGTTAGTTGGAACACGACTAGACACGTGGATGGAGTGGACATATTGAAGGGCGGATCCGGCTGCTGGTCAACTCGTCTTCTTCTCAGTTCTCGAATATTGCTCGTAATAAAGAGCAAAGTGAAATATATGATATACCGACTCTAAGCAGTGCAAAATCAACTACCTAAATATCTCAACGTGTCCATATCTAAATCAGGAGGCGGTCACAACTGGCTTTTGAATATCACCAACCTCGACTAACTAGTGGAATCGAGTCATTTAATCAACAACATATAGTGGCATTTGATGAAAGACAGATCTATGAGATGATTTCTATAGGATACCAGAAGACACCTCTCCTTTAACTGATTTCTCACATCTGCCCATCGGGAGATTGAGCGAAGACCATCACTTTCAATTCCGTGCTTAGCGCTAGTTCAATAGGTTATAGTCTGCTCTTGAAGCTTCCTCTTCGCAAGCCTTTCACGACCCTCGTTAGAGATTCCATACTGACCAACACAACGATCTATATCTACAAACCAATCCATGAATTCCTTTGGGTCCAGCTGGTTGTTAAAGAATGACACATCAAGCTCGATCCTACATGTGATATCATCTTCATAATAATGCCATTTCGAGGTTCTCGATAATCATCATAGTAGTTATCACTAGTAGAATTGAATTACGACTGAGGATTGAGACAATTTCTACAAATGGAGGGCTGATGACGAGGATGATCATCATGATAGCATAAAGATTTCCCCGGAGGATGTTTAAGGGATCAAGCATAAATAGGCTCCGAATCCTTGAATAAAGGAGTGTAACAACGATGACCTAAACAGTGCTCACCTTCATCATCATACGAACGATCACTATGACTAGCCATGAAACCTGTAGACTCTAATACTTCACATTACAAATTTAGACCGAATTTGATATGAGTCCTTTAAATACCCTATCACTACGAAGCAAAAATGTGAGCCTCACATTGAGTTTTGATTCCAAATTTTATGTACGGTAGGGTGGAGAAAGTGAAACTCTAGATGATGTAACCATTAGGGTGCAATGTCAGAGAAAATAAACTTAATGAACTAGATTGATCTATTCATGCATGATTAGATCCGACAAGGTTTTGCAGCAACTTAGGTTCTCCTTTCTACGAGAGTACTTTTTAATTTAATGCGTAATTGAAATTAGCTCTGCAAGTCAAGATCAATCACAAAACAATTGAACGAGTAAGGGTATACATCCACAATCATATTTGTAATCTGGTTCATACAGCAGTGAAGGAAACATAATCCAAATAAAGAACTTAGAAGCATACGGAGCCGTAGGTGAAGCAGATGTAGATCCGATGGTCGCGGAAGTGACGGTGGCTATTCAAATTGGTAATATGGCTGTGGGAGCTTTTGGGAGGGAAGGTTGAGCTGGAGGTGGACTGGGCTTGGAGGGGGAGGGTCAAGAAGGATTGGCTAGGTTGTGGGTGGCTGGAAGGGGGTTCGGCTAGACCTTAGACAAGATCTGGGTGTATTGTGTAGGTAAAATAGGCACTGGAAAGGGGCCAACTGGGGCAATAAGGGCTGGATGGGGTTTGGATTAGTTGCGGCTGAAACGGAAAGTCCAGGGAGGTTGGTTTTTTTGGAGGAGATGTGTTTGCTGTGTTGTATGTTGGCTGGTTCTGATGTTGGATCGGCTAAGCCTGGGAAGAGCTGGAAGGGAGGGGGACATGTTGGAGAGGGCTGCAAGGGCTAGGCGGTTGAAGGATTAAGGTAGGGGAAGGGGAAGAAACAATGATTCACAATGAAAATGACACAAAAGAATGATATTACCTAGGACTTGGCACCTAGAGCTACGGAGCCGGCACCACAGATGAAATGCAGATCAAGGATGAAGTCACCAAAATCTGCCATCACCCTCAAACTAGACCTTACACTTGTTTAAATGGACAAATCACTTTGGGTAGTCATCACGAGCGACTCAAACTGCGTGATCATAATAGTTATCTGATTACAATACAAATACATAGAAATATGTAAATGTCGCTCTGAACACAATTGCAGATTTAGATCATTCATTTTGTAATGCCAAATATGTCATGTGACAATTTAGTCCCGAACAGAGCGAAAAACTCATGCTTCAAAAAGTCGGTGTATCCCCATCAATTTTTAAGCTTATAATCTTCTCATATTTTTTGCAGTTTTATGCATTTATATGCAATGAAGTAAATTTCCCACCTTTATTTACAAGTTACTGAAAGCTGGAAATTTTACGTCAAATAAAATAAGTTGTGGCCTTGTGGGAACGAAGGTCTTAAAACTTTTGAGCACCAACCTTTGTGGTGCTAGAGTATAAAATGAATGAATGGGTTTGTGGTTGAGCTATTGTGATAAAGTACTGACTAAAATGTGGGATAAGATGAATTATAGAGTATGGATGTTGATTGTATAAAGGATAATGCAGCATATAATCAACTGAGTCTATTTTCATTGTGTATACAGAAGTGCGGAAGAAGTTTCATGTTGAACGACCACTTGCTAATATGTTTGGAAGTATTTGAAAATATTTGCTTAACATTCAACTCCTCATGCAACCCAGATCAGTTGTTATTGTAGAAAGGGAATCGATAAGCTCAACACAAGTATAATTGTAAACTAAGATTGACTCATGTTTGCGTTGTGTGCAATACCATCAAATAAAATTTGAATGCTAGCATTTTTTTTTAAAGAATCATAGTGCATTTTAAAGATCAAGTGTAAATATTAAATAGGGTTATATCCAAAAACCGTAGGTTATAAGCTGCTTAAGCTTTTGATGTATTATCTCAACTTGGGATTTTTGTTCTCATATTTGGTTGTTATTTCCAATGGATCTTAAAATCTACTAGTGGAAGCAGAATTTACATCTACTTTGACACGTGCAAACGTGAAAAGTTTTAGCTCTACACAAAACAGACCTATATTGTACTCTAAAACATTTACCTCCTTGAGGTCTAAGTGATGCAGTGGTAGGTCGATTGACTCGGGTGGATTCTCTAAATGCAATCCTAAATGTGATGAGGTGTAATGCAAGTGCACAAGTGGTCCGTTACGGAAATTGCAGCAAATAATTAATTTCTTTAAAATTTATCCGCAAGACACATGCAGTCACAATAAATGATTAAAGAGAACAAACTATTAATTTAGCAAGCGAAAGAGGCGCAATAATTAAGCACAAGTGAAATAAGTCCAGCAAGTCGCACAACAAATATACTACTAACAAATAAAACGCATCCACCACAATATGAGTGCCGAAATAAACAACTAGAAAAGAAATTACTTTTACCACAATTTATGCATGCATGTGACGACAATAGCGGGTGTGGAGGGCATCCATGGTCGCAACAACTGGAAGAATGCGCCGGGAATGAAGTTCAGAATTGATGGGGCCTGGGAGGAGCTTGTAGTGGATGTTAGAAGGGAAGAGGTTGACTGATTTAGGGAGAGGTTTGACTGATGGAGATCTGGAGGAGGGGCGTGACGTTGGCGGCAGTAAGGCTTTAGGAATTGGGTTGGGAGATGGGAAATAATGTAGTGGTGGCGGTAGAAGGCTGGAAGAGGGTGTACAGGAGTGTAATAGGGTGGAGAAACGCTTAGAGGGGCTGAATGAATACTAGTAAGAGACGGGGGAACAAAAAGGGCTGCAAACGGCGGTGATTTGGTCAGGATGGAGATCGACGGGGAGTTAGAGGAACGGGGGAGGAGGGGAAGGTGAGATGGCACGGTTGGTTGCGGTGGCGAAGGAGTTCATCAGCGTTGGATTCGCAGGGAGGAGCGGCAATCAGAGGTCTACTGGCTGGGGGAAGGCTGCGACTAATCTGGGCCGGGTGGGATGAACGGAGACGAAGAGGGAGGTGGGGACTAACGCCTGGAGTCACACCAGACGCGGGAAGAGGTTGCCGACGTCGCGCTAGTGGAAGAAGATGCAGGAATTGCTCCTGTACAGATGACAGACGGTTCCAACTTAAAATGAAACCCACGATACCCATCCGATCCGCCGACTGCCTCTATAAATTGACCTAACGTCGAAACCTCCTGCTGTAACTGCAAACCTAATCAGAAAATAAACCTCCCCGATTGTACGACTAAGACTGTTTGGACCGATCGGGGGCTAAACACACATGAAAATAAAAATTGTAAAATATGAAAGTGACTCGAAACGATCAATCGGACGCAACCACAGACTCCGATCTTCCGACCGGGCAGTGGGTCACCGCCTCCTGCGGGTATACACGCGAGTTGGTCATGTTGCGCCGTCACGAAGCCACAAATTTCTACATGCATATTTTGACCATCTCACTTCTTAGTTTAGTTAAAATTACCCAAGGTCACTTTTCAGGTTCCAGAGCACATTCAAACTATTCATTGACATTTCTCTACAAAGCGTGGTCATTATTGGGAGATATGTTTTGTAAAACCTCAAGAATAAATTTTAGTTTTGAAAACAAACATGCTCGTATTGGCAAAATGCATTGCATCACTTGGTAGAGTGCTAAATTGACGAAGGACAACCTTTCACCCAGTGTTGTGTAATTCAAATACAGGTGTCTTAAGAATTTAATCACATATATACAATATTGAACTTCATGGGTAGGAAATCTTGACAGTAAGTGCATTTTTGACGTGCTTTGTGTCTTTGTTGAATGTATCAAATACATATGTGCTCAACTCATTTGCTGCATTTAAGGAAGTTTGCATATTTTATACCTTTTTCTTCAATTAAATTTTTTTGGTTCCACTCAGGCACCTACTGATTAATTTTTACATTACTAATTTGATGTAATAGGTGGAGAAGAGAAAGTCATTGCAGGTTTTTTTCTTGCACTTCAAACAGACTTATAACAATTGGGACCCTCCAAATAACAACCCATTATCAGTTGAGATGGCACCAACAGATGATATTGTTCTAGGATGTTCTTCTGGGCATCCATCCGAAGTTATCCTTATTCTTGTTCAAGAAATTGTCCGTTTAACTTCACTTGTGTCTGAGTGTAAGTCCTTTGGCTTCTCTCTCCAAATTTTCTGGCCTATTTCATTTGTTGGGCAGGAAAAGCTGTTTCCTTAATGAGTTTCACTCTATCTTGTTGGGTCGGTCATATTTTTGTTGCCCTAATTGTCAAGCACTTTGATTTTATGGTGTTTTATAATGAAAGTTCCTGCACTATGTCCTATATCATGCACTTGCCGCCATCAGCAGGGCTTGGAATCCTGTCTTTTCATGTCATTTTATGCTTTAGTACTTCCACAGTATGTTTGTTGTATTAAATCCACTCAAAGAGATTCACAAGCCATTTGGTTCAAGTACTTCAAAATTTATTGTCTTTTTTTCTTATTCTTTAAACTATATTGTAATTAATGTTGATTTTAAGTTTGGCAGATGTACTACACCACTGCCGCCTTTTTATTCTTTTCGTTGACCTAAAATTGCAATGGATGGTATTTTAAGTTTGATAAATGTATATAAAGTTGTTAGTGCTTCTAATTTGCATCAAAATGGATACAACAAATTTTCATTGCTTGTTTATGATCTCCTTCTAATGATTTCATTGCTACCGACTATATCCCTGTAAAATATCTCAGTGAACAGCAATGTTTCAAAAGCTAATTCTGATGCTTCGGACCCATCAGCCAGCTTGGATTTTAGTCCGTCTGGTCTATATGCTTTGAATAGTCTGACAATTACGAACCGATCAATGCACAATTGCAAGGTCTTTAGCTACTATGGAGGGGTGCAGAAGATCACAGCTCTCCTGAAAGGTACCATATTTTCTACCTGTTTCTTTTTTTTATTGGAAATGGCAATTTGTTGATGTGCCTTGATGATAATCTATCCTCCTTGATGTTATTCTATCTTGATTCTTTGAATCTCTTTTATTTTCAAGGTGGAAGTGAAAACTGTAATAGTTATAGTGTTGAGAGCAAAGCCGGAGGAAAGAATTCTGATGCACGACAGACATCACCACCCAACTGCCACCCTGGTATCCCACTAGGGGGCTCACCTTGGTGTTCCAGGAAGGCGGCTTTCATCAGGGTTGCGGCCCGTACACTCCAACCAACTCTTCGAGTCCCATCACTAGACACCATGAGTCTGTTGAGGCCCGAGATCGAACACCCAACCTCCTAGATAAGAGGCTCTCACCAGCTCTCTCGTCACCAATTAAGCTTTGCGCCGGTGAGAGCCTCTTATCTAGGAGGTCGGCTGTTCGATCCCGGGCCTCAACAACCTACCGTTTCCTGATAATGAGACTTGGAGAGTTGGTTGAGGTGTACGGGTTGCAACCCTGATGAAATCTTCCTTGGTGGGATGCCAAGGTGGGCCCCCTGGTGGGACGCCATGGTGGCAGACAGGCGGTGATGCTTGTCCTGCATCAAATTCTGCGGCCTCTAAATATTGGGAACAATAGAGAGAATACCCTTGGTTAATATTAAGAGAGAGAGACACTAGTTTGATTGAGAGATGGTGCTTGTAAGGAGAAACACCATATGGATGCAGATAGATGACCTAATTAAGGGAGGGAAGAAAGAGAAACTAGGTGAGGGAATAGAAGAGGTGTTTTTTAGTTCATCAGTCAATGATTTGAATTTTCTTTGTTTGATTTTTACTTGGAAGCATTTACTATTTTGGGAAAAGGCTAAATTTTTTCAGATGGTAGATTATGAAGAGTTCATGACATCTACTAAGAATATTAAATTTTATTTTGCTTCTCATTTTATAGCTTTTGTACCTTTAATTTTCATATTTGCGGCATATAGGACAATATGATGTATGGTGGTAGTTTTAGACCAAGGGCTGAGTACTTTATATTTTGGTCATTATGTTTTGATCATTAGCTGTCTTTTACTGCTGCTTGTTGGTATTGACTTTATTTCCTTACTAAGCACTCACTCTTTAGGAATTATGATTCATGGCTTGACAACTTTAACTAACTCATCTCACACAACAGCGATGAAATATGATAAGGAATGTTCTACTCTTCTAATAATATGGTCAACCCTCCCCCCTCTCATGCATATCTTTCGATAACTGTGTCAGATACATCTTCTTGACCCTCCTTTCACCTGGTATTGAGTTTGCGTCTTCTATTAATCCCACTTTTCCACTTCCTATTCTCGCCCTTAAGGGCTCCCACTTAAGGGCTTCCACCATTGTGTTATTGCATATTCTATGTGATATGGGCTTTACATAATTACAGCCGAACTCTGTATTTACTTATAAACTAATTGATGTGATATGGGCTTTACATAATTACAGCCGAACTCTGTATTTACTTTTAAACTAATTGATGCGGGAAGTTGATGGGGGCAGCCCACCCGACCCGTTTGGGTCCACTTACGATGACCACAGGCGCAGTGACAATCGGGACCGCTCATTTCGAGTGGCTCGACAACCTTTGTATTTTTGTCTCGTAATTTTTTATTTCGAGTTGTAATTTATGTTTTATTTGAGTAGGGAGTGTTCGACCAATCATAGCCGTTCATTGGTATTTAGAAAACTATAAATAGGAGTGAGAGCTCTCATTTTAGACATTGAAGAATGGAAGATTGAAGCCCATTCTTTGGTCATTCAGTGCCGAAGCCGTTAATTCGAGTGCGAAGCTTTGGATCCCCTTCCCCTTGCCGCCCACCCCCATTCCTCCCCTTGCCGCCCACCCCCATTCCTCCCCTTGCCGCCCACACCCATTCCTCCTCTTGCCGCCAACCCCCATTCCCCACAGAACAGCCTCACAAAAAAACAGCCCTCGTTCCCCCTTTTTTCCACCTCCGGCGATCACCGGAGAACGTCTCCGGTCACCTCCGGCGATCCACCACCACTTCCCCTCCAATTTTCCTTCATTTTGCATTTTTCGGCGATCATCGGAAAATACCTCTGGCGACCACCACCATCACCGGCGGCCACCTCTGGACACTTCCAACCACCACCATCCTCCACCCAGCCGGCAGCCACCACCACCATCTCCATCAAGTTTCGTCCATTTTTTAGTTTTCCGGCGATTGCCGGAAAACACCTTTTGGCGACCACCACCACCTCCGGACGCCTCTCTGGCAGTCACCTCCGGCCAAATCCGGCTGCCTCCGGCGATCACCTCCGTCCAACCACCACTCCACCTCCACATAACTACCACAACTACCTCATATCGACCTTCTTCCACTACCCCACTCCCCATTATTTCCATCTCCTAAATTGTAGGCCTCCTTTCTAAAATCACTCCCCTCTCTCATTCTTTCCACTCCCAGTTAACCCCCTTATCTCTTCAGGTGGAGCCACCAAAAATTCCCCTAAAAAATAGCCCCACTTTCCCCTTTTCCCCCATGTAGCCGGACCTCTCTTTTCCCCTTTTTCTCCCTATTATTCTCTTTCTTTACTCACGTGGAGCCACAGGAACTGTCCCCTCATCTCTGCCACTACTCCAGCCCCCTCCCATACCCACTCAGCGGGCCACAACCTCCATCTACCCCCTGGATTAAATTCTAGCCACTGTTCCTCCAGCAGTATCTGATTTCCCTGCAGCAGGGGGAACTTGGAGTTGATCCAACAGTCATCCTCACTCTCTAGACTGCTGCCCAGTCGCCACTCAGCAGCCTAGCAACACTCTAGGTTGCTGTCTAGGCCCCAGACAGGTTAACTGGTGCAGCTTTTCGCTGAATTCAGACCCCCTGTCCAATTTCCAAGCAGTCCAAATCCATTCTCAGCAACCGTAGTTCCTGTCCAGCAGTGGGCCTTCACTTAGCGGCCTAAAACCGGTTCCGGCTTGCAGTTTCGGCTTCCCGACAGCCCTCCGAGGACTTCTCAGCACCAACCTTTCATTATTTTGCGAATTCAGGGTGTGTTTATTATTTCTTTACCGTTGGGTTGTGTGTTCTCTACCTGCAAAGATATTGGTTTATGAGTTTTGTTTCAGTTGTTTTCGTCTTTGTGATTTCCTATTTAAATAGTATTTGTTTTCGCACACTCTCGCGCTTATACTCCACTCACGTATTTCCATATTGGAAAGCTTTGACTCTTTGCGGGCGATCAAATTAATATAGTTTTATAAATATCAATTGTTGCAAGTAAATCGTCGGATCTCATGCGTGGTTGCATATAAGAGTTTTCACATCTATTTCCCGGATGATCAAAATTTTAATTTAGCTGCGAAAATATTTTCGGAGAAGCTCTTTGATATCAAGGATCTCAGTGAGTTAATATACTTTTGGGGTTTGTTGTTTCTAAATCTTCTCATGGTGTTCTGTGAATGAAATAAAGTATGAGCATGATCTCCGTTATGATGCAAATATGTTAGGATACAAACCTTATCCTATGAATTCTTATGTCTTCCTTTTAATAATGTCACGACCCGTCTAAAGCAAATATCAGAGTGCGCTTCGGGCGGGTCGTGATGCCACAGGCATGAGCGAAAGAAAATTCATGTCTGTTAGACGGAAGCTGATTTAATGTTATTAGATTTAAATTAATTACTTTGAAAAAAAATAGATTGTTTTTTTATGCGCAAGCTTTATAGTTTATTTGTGAAAAACTAGATGCACATGTATTTTAAGAAAGTTTATGACACACAGTACTGATACAAATTTTCAATGACAATACCAAAAAATGAACATGCCAATAATATTAAATTCCATTACATAAATTATAGTTTAGCAGTTGTCCATGACACAAAAGAACATGACTGTAACTATTACAAAAAAGAATTGTCCAATAGTAAAAAAAATAAAATACATAGAACTTGACATAACAACAAACAAAGTAAATCTCCAGGAACCTGGAACTTGACGCAGCTCGGGCTCAGGTAGCAGGTGGTGCAGTCACGGACGCTAAGACAAATTACAAAACAAGAAAGAAAAAAAGTCTCAGAACATTGATAAAAAGTGAGCAAGTTAAAATAAAGTATGAGCAGGGAAAATCAAGAATATTTGTGTACAAATTTTTATATGAGGCAAAGCTAGTAAGACAGATAGATAAACAAATCAAGCAGATACAACTAAAATTATTAGCCTATTCCAGAGTATAACACATATTCGTTCATGTAAAGACATAAGCTGTAACTTGTGAAGAGTGTAAGGCTCTATTTGTTTGGGCGTTTCGCTGCTCCATTTTGGGCAAACGCCGTCGGAAAGAGGGTAAACGAATGAATCTCCGACGGCGTTTGCTTTGTTTCCACCCTCCCGCCTTGAGAAATGCCCCAAAAAGCTCCGTTTGGAATAACCACCTCCCCCCTCCGATTCGAACACTCCGTTTCCACCCGCCGGATCGACCCGCCACCGCCGAACCAAATGGAGCCTAAGTGTTTTTATTTGATGCACATGATTCATATTCAAGTTCAGACGCAAGAATTATCAGAAAATTTGTGCTTGCTATGACCATTTATTGGTTCCCGTTACAAAAACAAGTGAAACTCATGTCAAGATGTTGCACCAATTAAACACTATATTTTCCATGATTGCTTATGATATAAACGAATTATGAGATTCATGGTTCTGTGATTACTAGCACATCAAGACATGTTACTAATTTAACAATTCTAGTATTCAAGAGTAAAATTCAATAAACATGAAAATGAGTGCATGAAATTAAATTCAATGTTTGCAAGCGAGAGAGATTTCTTTACTTGCTTTAAATAAGGCCGAATTTGACAGTGGCGGTTAAGCAGTGCAAGCAAAATTGAAATATGGACCCTTTTTGAACCTGTTCAAGCCTTCAAGGTCACATAATTGATGTTCGCCGAAAGAAAAAATTCCTACGCTAAGCACAGACATTTGTTTATCACAAAACTCAAAAAAGAGAGGGGTTTAGAAATTTACCTCCCTCAAAAGTGAGGGGAGAGAAAATATCACAAAGAATCGGGGATTTGGTGACGCTTAGGTGACAAAAACCCTAAATCAGAGCGGGCTTTGGAGAGATCCCACCAATCGATCCGATGAACGACGCCAAAAATCAAAAAATACAAGGTGATTAGACAATTGTAGGAGGGGATAACACTTAAATATCAGGATATACAAAATTTGAAGCGCAAAAATTAACCAAATACTTTCAATAAAATCTGAATAAAGGGGAAAGAAGGAGTTTTTTACCCAAGAAGACCAAATCCAGGCTCAAAATTTGAGGAAAGGCGGAATCGAGCAAACTCTAGGTGTCCCTCTTGAAATCCACCGACCAAAATGGAGAGGAAGGAGAGAAGTTGGGGCTGCCGGAGGAATATGTCGCTGTCCTCGAAGAGAAGAGGGAAAGTTGATGTCAGTCTCAAGAAATGGAACGAAGAAGAGTGAGACAAGTCTACCTTGTGCTGCCCCTCGCTGATTGAAGAAGGTGAAGGAGGGGGGCTGTTGCCGTTGTTGTCGGCCTGAGGGAGAGGAGTAGGAGGCGTAGCGGCAGAGAGGCGAAAAGCGGTGGTCTTGCAAAAGACGGGGTTTGCAGCAATCGGGAGCGGGAGACGCGGGGTCGGCAGAGGCGGGCTGTGCGACTTACGTGTGGGGTGCGGGAGAACCCTGGACCAGGGGATTAAATCGGGGTGGGGGTGGGGGTGGGGGGGGGGGGCTCTGTTGATGGTATAGGGGGGGGGGACCTAACATCTAGTTACAAATATGCCATTATTAACATTTAATCAATTAAAATTCCCCTTTTTTACCTAATATTATGAGTTGTTACATTCTCCTCTATTTAAGAAATTTCGTCTCAAAACTTTTGAGGATTCTCTGAAAGGACCTTTTAAGGCGAAGTTTTAAATGACATTCATTTCAACAAGATTTGCAAATCAAAACATGATAGTTAACTATGAATATAATGAAATAAAAAGGAAAACAAGTTCAGGGACTCACCATGATCAAGAGAAGAGCGGCAGATACTTGTCACGCATGTCTGATTCAAGTTCCCAAGTCTACTCCTCTGACTTGCCATGCATCCAAAGCACTCTAAACATAAGAATGGTTCTCTTTCTATGCATGCATTCTTGATACTCTACGATCTTAGTGAGCTCGACCGGATAAGAAAGATTGACTTCAAGAATCACTGGAATTTCCTCAATGACGCGGGTAGGATCATGAATGTACTTCCGAAATTGGCTAACATGGAAGACACTGTGAACACCGACCAAAGAAGCAAGTAGCTCAAGACGATATGCCGATCCTCCGACATGCTCTGAAATGGAATACGATCTCACGAACCTCGGGATGAGCTTATGATGAAGAACAAACCATTTCACCCTAGGAGAAGGGGAAACCTTCAGGAACACTTGATCACCCACAACAAATTCTAACGGACGACGACGCTGATTGACCTACTTTCTCTGCCTCTCGATGACACGACTAAGCTGAAGTCGAGTCTTTCTTGTGACTTATCCATTTCTTGAAGTAACTCAGTCCACAAAACAACCTTTTCACCCACTTCTAACCAATAGAGAGGGGTCCTACAACAACGCCCATACAATGCTTTGAAGGGGGATCTTGAGGCTCTCTTGATAGCTATTGTTGTAGGCGAATTCAACCAATGGTAAGTGCTCGTCCGAAGCTCCCTTGTTCTCCGGAATGTAACATCGAAGCATGTCTTCAAGTATCTGATTAACCCTTTTGGTCTGACCATCGGTCATCAGATGATAAGCAGTGCTCAAGTTGAGTTCGATGACCAAAGCTTGCTGAAAGCCCTTCCAAAAATGTGATACAAATCTCAAGTCACGATTTGATACAATCCGCAAAGGAATCCCATGAAGTCTAACAATCTCTGACACAAAGATCCGAGCCATCTTTTCAGTGGAATGACTTTCCTTAACGGGATGAAGTGAGCCACTTTAGTCATACGATTCACTATGACCCAAATCGCATCATACCCTCTCGGAGTATGGGGCAAACCTGTGATAAAATCCTTAGAGATGTCTCCCCACTTCCATTATGGGATAGACAGAGGCTTCAAAAGACCTCCAGGTTGCTGATGCTGAGCTTTCACCTTCTGGCACGTCAGACATCGAGAGATGAAGCGAGCTATGCAATTCTTCACACCTGACCATCACACAATCTGCTTCAAGTCATGATACATCTTATTGTTGCCTAGATGACTATATATGCGAGATTCATGAGCTTCTCGACAAATACGATTTAGCAATTCAGGAACATCAGGGGTGCATACACGACCTCGAAAACGCAGGACATCGCCAAAGACAGAAATCCGAAAGAGTCCCAAGTTCAACGTGTTGGCGAATGCGCTGGAGTACGAGATCAGATGGCTGCAAATCTTATACCTGTTCTACCCATAATGAACCAAAAACTTCTTCTTGACCCTCGGGTGAGATGGATATGTCCATCCTATCGCGGTCCTCAATTAAGGCTGCAAGAGTAGCTGACATGGGTGCACAAGTGGAAACAGAAGCCTATCGACTCAACACATCTGCTACTGAATTGGCTTTACAGGGAACATACATGAGCTACAAGTTATAATTTGCCATGAATTCGATCCATCACCTCTGACGAAGATTGAGATCCTTCTGAACAAAGATATACTTCAAACTCTGATGGTCGGTGAAGAAGTGATACTTCACGCCATAAAGATAATGTCGCCAAAGCTTCAACTTAAACACTACCGCAGCGAATTCCAAATCATGAGTGGGGTAGTTGCGTTCATGAACTTTCAACTGCCTCAACCCATAATCGATAACAAGATCATCCTGCATCAAGATACACCCCAATCCAATTCCGGAAGCGTCTGTGTAAACTGAAAGATCTGCCCCCTTTGTAGGAAGAGCTAAAAATGGCATCACATACATACGCTGTTTCAACTCCAGGAAAACCGGCTCACACTGATCTGACCATTCGAATCTAACATACTTTTGGGTTAACTAGGTCAGAGGAGCAGCAAGTGAGGAAAAACCCTTAACGAAACGTTGGTAGTAGCCCGCCAATTCAAGGAAACTGCGAATTTTAGTAGGGGTAGATGACCGCTTTCAGTCCATATTTGTGGAAATCTTTGCAGTATCAACGAAAAGTCCATCTCCTGAAATGACATGGCCAAAGAAAGCGACATGATCCAGCCATAATTCACACTTCGACAACTTGACATAGAGTTAATGCTGACGAAGAGTGGAGAGAGTGATCTAAGATGTGCATCATGTTCCCCACGAGTCTTGGAATAGACCATAATATCATCAATAAATACAATGATGAACTTATCCAAATATTCACTGAAGACACGGTTCATCATATCCATAAAAATAGAAGAAGCGTTTGTCAAAACAAAGAACATAACTAAGAATTCAAAATGTTTATACCGAGTTCTGAAGGCGGTTCAGGAAATGTCGGATTCTTTGATCTTCAGCTGATGGTAACTCGATCTGAGATCTATCTTGGAAAAGACGGTACTACCCTTGAGCTGATCAAAAAGATCATCCATTCGCGAAAGAGGATACCTTATTCTTGACTATAACCTTATGTAGATCTCGATAATCAATGCATAGTATCATAGAACCATCCTTCTTTTCACGAAGAGAACGAGAACTCCCCAAGATGAAGAGCCAGGACGAACGTATCCACGCTCAAGTAGTTCATCCATTTGCGATCTTAGGTCCTCTAGTTCGCGTGGCGCCATACAATATAAAGCTTTAGATATGGGGCATGTTTCAGGCTCTATGTCATTGGAGAACTCCACATCTCGATCTGGAGGCATTCCAGACAGTTTGACAGGAAAACGTCAGGAAACTCGAAACAATCGGGATAGATTTAAGTTGAGGAGAGACAAAATCCAAAAGCAAAGCATATACAAAACAAGCAGAACATTCTTGATTAAGAAGACAAGTGAGACACACAACAATAATTACCTTCAGGTGGCTGCATGTCTGAATATGAATGTTGTAGTCCTTTCCATCGATGCTGAGATTGACCCTCTTTACCACACACTCCAGGTTTGCTCTATACGCAACCAACCAATTCATGTCTAAAATTACATCAAACTCTGTCATTTCCAGAACTATGAGGTCGGCAGAGACTTGCAATTCACCAAGATCAGACAATTGATAATGCCCCTATTAGAAAGGTGTAGATGACCGGGTATAGAGATCTCATAAGGGACCTTAAGTGCTGAAGTAGGCCAACAATGAAGGTCAATAATATGACGAGCGATAAAAGTGAGATGCACCGGAATCAAATAGAATTTGTATCAACTTATTCCTGACTCTAAATCTCCATAAAAATGAAAATTGCAGACGCAAATCATAATTGTTCCATACCAGAGATGACGTCGGTGGATGCGAGCGCTTCGCCCTGAGAGATGACGTCGGTGGATGCGAGCGCTTCGCCCTGAGAGATGACGTTCAACACAGCTTTGCCCTTTTCCTGAGCTCCCAAAACAGATTGCAGAGGCTGAGCGGGAATCGACCTTTCCTTCATAGGGCAGTCTTGGATGTGATGCCTAACCTGTCCACAATGGTAACAAGCATTCTTCTTACGGCGACAGTCCTTCAGCAGGTGGCCTGGCTTCTTGCAGTAAGCACAAACGATGGAGGCAGAGGCAAGCGTCAACTGAGGGTGTTGTGCATGAACAACCATCTTCTGCTTCTTCAGGAGGGTGCGACAGAATTGGAGGACATGACCCACCTTGTGGCAAAAAGTACGTACTTCTTTGGCGCACCCTTGCGCTTGTGGTCAGAGGTGGCAACATTGCTAGAACCATGCTGGACCTTCTTGGCAGTACGATCCAGCTCAATAGATTTCACTTGCAAGGCGGCTCCCGCAGTCTTAGCGTTGGTGGTGGCGCCATGAGCTACCACATGCCGACGGAAATCATGTCAAAGTCCCTTCACGAAATGACTGATCTTCTTGGAATCATCAGACACGAACTCCACAACAAGGAGGGATAGAATAAACAACTCCTTTTCGTACTCGGTCATAGTTCTGCCGAGCTGCTGAAGGGACAAGAATTTCTCAGCAAGCCTGTCCCGCTCCACCGAAGAGAGAAACTTCTCCAGGATAGGTTCCTTGAATTGTCCCCAGGTCAAGATGACAGAATTGAGGAGATTGTTGCGCAGGTGTAAGCATCCTCGGTCAGCTGGTAGGCTGCAAGAAGAACCTTCTGAGCTTCTGGCTCTAAGTGCTTTTTCATCTGGGAGAGCCACTCAGAGCTGACGAAGTAGTCTCGATTGCCACTGTAGGAGGACGACTTTAGACTCTTGAATGCCAGACTATCTGCCATCGCTACAGGAGGAACAATCAGACTTGACACGAGCGGGGTAACCAGGGTGACAACAGGCGAGCCGGTTCTAAAATCATTTGCAGGAGGAGCAGCGGTGATAACTACTTCCGCTATTCCTGCGTGGCCGGAATCAGAGGCTGGATCAGGAGTTCGGCGATCCTCTTCCAGGCGAGCGAGTTGTTCCAGAATCTGCCTCAATAGTTGGGCAGTAGCAACTCCATAACCCCCCCTCCCCACGTAGAAGAGGTAGCCTGCTTGCGTTGCGAACGCTTATGAGTCATATAAACATGATACCAGAGAGTCAGGTAAGTGAAACAACCATGCTGAATATAAATGATTGAGACTAGAGGTTCTAACATTTCAATACTGTCGAATACGTAAATCATGTAATAGTTACAACATTTTCATTGGACAACTCTAGATAATGATCATGCAAATGCAACAATATAATCACGTGCAATGACACATAAAGCTTGGGCTATTTCTTAATGCACCTCTGATTATTCTAAAGCTAAAATAGAATGTTAATGCTAACAAGAATCTATGATCCAACAAGATTTGGGTTCCTAAGAAGTAATTTCTTTTGCAGGAATGTCCAAAGGCCAATAAAACTTCTATTTGGTACTTATACAATAGATGTTCCAGGCACATGACTGGATTAATGAGACTATTGACAGATTACTCAGTTGAAGATGGACCTGTTGAGCCTGATTTATATAGGGTTTTTAGGACTCATCCAAGCTAATTTTCACGCACATGCACTTCACTTTTAGTTTCTTAATGCTTATATTTCACTCGTTTATACTTTCACTCAGAGTGCACATTTTGGTCCATTGTGGTGTGCAATTGCGCACTATATTGGTGGGGGTAAGCACATGATGCTCCCCATATCTTTTTGAGCTATTTTTCTCTGTTTATGTGTGCTGGAGGCCCGTGCCCCAACATAAACCAGAGGATGGATCACATACAGAGCTATTTTTCTCGTTTCGATGCCCTAAGGCCGTTACCTTCTACTGATGACACCCCGCGCTCTGCTGATCCAGACACGCCTTCTACAACTCACCCCATCAGTAATTTTGTTTCTTTGCATCGATTATTTCTACTGCTTAACACCTTTGCGATGTCATTGTTACCGGTTTCCACCCTTACTTCTTTGCAGGATGCTCTTCAACATCCGGGGTGGCGGACGACTATGGATGAAGAAATGGCTGCCCTTTGGGCCAATTACACCTCAGATCTTGTCCCTCTCCCTTCTGGCCAGACATGTGTGAGCTGCAAATGGGTCTTTACTATCAAACATACTCCAACTGGGATAGTTGAACGGCTAAAGGTTCGCCTTGTAGCCCGTGGTTTTACTTAACAACACGACCTTGACTATGAAAAGTCCTCCCCTGTTGCAATGCTAAACACTGTGCGTGTCTTGATCTCTCTAGCCGTTCATCGTCATTGGCCGTTGCATCAGTTGGACGTAAAAAATTCCTTTCTCAATGGTGATCTTGCTGAGACTGTCTACATGCAACAACCTCCCGGTTTTGAGACCACAGGGGAGTCACTTGTATGTCACCTCAAGAAATCTCTCTATAGTCTCAAACAATCCCCTCGAGCATGGTTTGACAAGTTCAGTCGGGTTGTTAGTGATGTTGGGTTTACTCGAAGCTCGACAGAATTCTCTCTCTTCACTCGTCATTGTCCATCAGACACCGTTATACTTCTGATTTATGTGGATGATATTTTAATTACCGGCGATAATTCAAAATGCATCCATATGATCAAGGAACACTTGACCTCCGTGTTCCAGACCAAAGATTTGAGGAATCTCCGATACTTTCTTGGCATCGAGGTAGCTCGTCGTCCCGATGATCTTGTCTTATCTCAAAGAAAGTATTGTCCTGATCTTCTTCATGATGCTGACTACTCTTGTTGCAAGCCAGCTGACACACCCATGAATGCCAACCCCAAGCTCCGTGCCTATTCCTCCGACTCTCATACGTTCCTACCAAACCCATAATGTTATCGACGTCTAGTGGAAAAGTTGATCTATTTGACAGTTACAAGACCCGATATATCATTTGCTGTTGGGATTGTCAGTAGGTTCATGCATGGTCCACAAACTTCTCATCTTCCGGGAGTTGAGCTCATTCTCCGATACCTGAAGTCCGCTCCTGGACAAGGGCTAGTATATAATCCCTCCTCGCCTCTTTCTCTCATTGCTTACTCTGATGCTGATTATGCTGGATCCCTGGATGATCGTCGTTCCACAAGTGGGTTTTGCACATAATTTGGTGGACTTCTTGTTACTTGGCGAAGTAAGAAGCAATCTGTCGTCGTACGCTCATTTATAGAAGCTAAGTATCAATCAATGACTCATGTTGTCTCTGAACTCACATGACTAGAGAGCCTTCTAGGAGACCTGAGTGTCAAACTGTCCTCTCCTTCTACCTTGTTCTATGATAGTCAAGCTTGTTATTCATATTGCTAAAAATCCTGTGTTCCATTAACATACCAAGCATATAGAGGTCGACTGTCTCTTTATTCGGGAAAAATGTTCAACAAAGAAAATTGGACTTGAGACATGTTCTTGCTACTGAACAAATCGCTGATATTCTTCAGTTCTTATCCAAGTTTGGTTCCTACGACTTGTATGCTCCAGCTTGTAGGGGAGTGTTGAAGAAATTGTAATGAAAAGCCCATCATGGAGGCCCATGTAAAAGCCCTCTTAGGAATTAGTCCCACACTTTATGATTGAGTTTTGACTCTCATCTCTCCTCCTATATATATATATATATATGTACAAATACATGTGATAGAATATGAGAAATTATTAAAATTGTTGATTTTCTCTCTCTTCTTTTGTGTTTCTCTACAATTTGCATGGCACATTTCTAGTGTTTTTTATTCCAATTTGGAATACTTTTGATTTGTCTGATTGCTGTTATTAGTGCTGCTGCAGACCTATCAAATGTTTGCTTTATATTGGCATATCTTCTTCTAAGTCATCATCTTTACTGACTATTTCAGCGTACTCCACAGTTCTGATCATTTCCAGGCTGTCTATTTCTATCTAAAGCTGTTCCTCTCATTTGTTCAGCTGCAGTCGTTCAGCTCAAGACTATGACTAGTACACTCGGTGTAGATGAACAATTATCCAGATGTAATGTTGAGAAGATAATGTTCTTGCAAAGGATACTTGGATATGCTGTGTCAATAGTAGCCGGCTTTATGGAATTGTATTCATCTGGAAACAAGAATGCTCAATATATAAATTTTCCAAGCAATACTTCTCTGATAGACATTCAGCCTGAAATTTCATTGAAGAACCTAAAGGATTTGGTGTCTGAAGAAAGAATTACTTGGCAAAAAAAAGCAATTGAGTTGGTAATGGAGGCAGGTGGTGTCAATTGGTTAGTAGGTAAGGTATGCTTTTCTCATTTCAGTTTACATGTTTTTTACTTTTTGACTGATTGTCAAACTGTCTTTTTTTCTCAGTTTTTTCTCGGGTTAACCAAAGGATCAAATTTATATAATATATAATTAATTTTCAATGCGTGTAGAACTTGGTTTCTTAAAATATTACTAATGGGGATAACCCACCAGAGATGGCTCGCCGCAAGGCGAGTCCCACGATCTTGTATTCGCACACGAGAACTTGACCGAATCGGCGATCCGACTCCGCAAATATGTCCGGATTTTTGTTTACTTGCATTTTCATACATTACATTGTATTTTCAGTTTTTATTTATTGTAATCGGGTCCGTTACATTAACAACCAATTATAGCCCCGATGTAAGGGATGCCCTAGGTAGTTTCTTATAAATAGAAGTAGGGGGGGGGACTTATAAATAGAAGTAGTTTCATATATGTACATACATAATGTATTTTTATAAATTACATAATAAACATATATACACATAATGCATGTTTATAAATTATACAATAAACATATATACATATAATGTATGTTTATAAATTACACCAAAAGAAACGTTGTCGATAGTAAATGACATAAAGATCATCAAATGAGAGCGAGATGAAAAAGAAGACAAATCATGACTTAAAGGTATGCACGAAATGTAGCACAATTAAATATTACCGCTCGGACGCTTAAAAAATAAAAAAAATATTTTTAGTGCTCATCATATATCGTCCGCGAGATATTGCCCGATATATTGGGCAAGACTGATATATCGGGCCTGAAGACCGATATATCGGGGCCTGAAAACTGATATATCAGGGATATTTTTTAAAACTGTATTTTTTTAAAATGTTGATGTCGTGACGTTTTCTACTAAAAACCTTTATGTCGGCTGACATGTCCATCTACAACACTGCTTCTTACCCCTAAGAAGGATGCCAGCTGTCGCATGTGTATTGATAACATAGCTATTAACAAGATTACTCTGAAGTACCGCTTCCCTATCTCCGACCCGACGACTTATTAGACACGATCAGAGGTGCTCAGATCTTCTCGAAGACTGACCTTAGTAGTGGTTACCATCATATCCAAGTTCGGGAAAGGGATGAGTGAAATACTGCCTTTATAGACCAAGGGTGATCTATATGAGTAGTTAGTCATGCCATTTGGGCTATCGAATGCCTCGGGTACCTTTATGAGAGTCATAACGCAGGTGTTGCGGACCCCACATGGGCACGTTTTTAGTCGTATATTTCGAGGACATTCTGATCTACAATTAGATTCGCATTGGCTACTTTGAGCATTTGTGTGACGGCCCCCTTATGGTTACCGCTACAATATAACTTAGCATATCATTAGAGTAAAGTACGAACAATCAAAGTACATCAGTATGTGAAAGACTACTAGAAATAAAAGAACATGACAAAATAAACCATTTCATTTCCTTAAAGTTCTGATACATATATATATATACACACACACACATGAGTCCCAAAAGGTAGCCCTACATACAAAAGGGGCTTACCTTACTACACCTATACAACTGCAACTGACAACATATAAACAACTGACATATATATCCTGATCACTAATCTCATACTGACACTGACACTACATGGAGTAAAACTGGAACTCCTCATGAGGACACTCTGGGTCTCTGCAGCTCTCTCTGTGCTTCTGTAGTACGCCAAGGACTGATGAGTAAACCTCCACCCAAAGACGGTACTTCTTTTCCTGCCGAGGAGTGCATGGTCGACGTTGACTACTGGTGACTGGAGCCGCCTCTTCCTTGACCTGTTTAGTTTTATTTTATATTAGTCAATTGACTATGTGAATTCTTGATTTTCCTTGCTTTTCTTTATAGTTTCTTTTTCTTTAGGTTCAGTCCTATCATGACTTATACTTTTACATAATGTATCTTTTCTTTTTACTTCATTTTTTTAACGTGGGCTATCAAAAATTTAAATTAAGTGTCCTTATCTCACACTAAGGTAATGTTTTCATGTGCCCTTGTCTCGCACGCACATATTTCCAATCGTGCCCTTAACTCGCACGATAAAGGAAGATTATTCTCCCCATCTTCCAATGTGGGTTAATACTTCTATAGCCCATCATCTTGTCTTATTACATTTCTCTTGCGGTTTAATCGTATAGTTGCTCTTGCCTGGTTATTAGCATCTTATCTTATTTACGCAACTAAACATTTACACATTTAAGTATAATATACGATGAAGGAAACATAAGAAATTGCATTATATAAGGAAAAGAACTCACTCCTAATTTTTCCTTGTCCTTCTCCTTGCGTTGATCCGTTTCTCGCACTTTTTCCTTGCCTTTATTCATGCTTTTATCCTTGCCACCGTCTTCTCTACGATTCCCAGCACTTCGGGATGCCATAACCTAAGTGACATTACTCGTAATTATTAACCAAACATACCATACATACCACACATGGATTGCATAGGTTCCACTTGACCTACTTAGGTTAAGGGACATAATTCCAATTGGGCTTTGCTGTCCTACGTGTATCGTTACCACGATTTGAGTGAAGGGGCAGCCAGACCTAGCCTCCAAATAATTATTTGGAGTTAGGGGACTGATTTGCCCTCCAATCATTTGCTAGAAACTCATGGGGAGGAAGCATACTTGCTACAAATTCCTTCCCCAACCTCATGCATGTGCCTAAACTTGAAATCCCTAATACTTCACTTAGGGTTTCTCCAAATGACTCAAAATTGAGAATTAGAGCATGAATAATACTTACAAAAACTTTTTATACACGTAGGATTGAAAGATAGCTTTAACACACAAAACCCTAGGTTTTCTCCCTATCCAAAACATTTAAAATCTTCACACAAGGACAAAGAGGAATGGAGAGGAGAAGATTACCTCTCCAATGAAGGAGGAATCACGCGAAACAGAGGAGATTTGAGCCTCCTACGGCGAGCGGCATCGATCGGCTCTGTGCGGCTTCCGTCGGGCGCGAGGTTTCGGTTTCTGGAGCAAGTGAAGACCACGGCTTTCTTCCGCCTATTTACCCGATGCCGCCAGCCTTTCACGTGACACGCATCGTGGAGACTGCCAAATGCCGGTCGCTTACTCCCCCGACCGGCCCAACTGCGTTTAGGACTAATGCAATCATAAGTTTTCTTAACCTAATGTTATGTCATAACATAATAGCATATTTACCTGCATAAGTTTGCGTGACGTCACAATTTGAGACTCTTATTTGATATTCTCAGTAAGGAGAAATTTTTTGTGAATTTAAAGAAGTGTTCATTACTGGCTGAGTTGGTTCACCTCTTAGGATTTATTGACTACACTAATGGAGTATCTATTGACCCTGAAAAGGTAAAGTCCATTCGTGAGTGACCCATACCCTCCTATAGAAGGTTCGTCAAAAGGTTTAATGTGATTATGACCCCTTTCACGAGTTGCCTCCGCAAGGGAGATTTTAAGTGGATCGTAACGACCACTCTTATATTTGAGGAGATTATGGAGAGATTGACACCACCCCTATTTTGAGACTCCTTTATTTCAGTAGAGCATTTGATGTCGCGTGCGATACATTTGACGTTGACATAGGTGATGTGTTGAGTCAGGAGTGACATCCGGTTTTTTACTTTAATGAGAAACTGAACGAATCCAAGCGGAAATACTCGAACTACAATCGAGAATTCTATGCCATTGTCCATTCTATGCGTTACTAGAGGCACTGTCTCCTACCCTAAGAGTTTGCGATTTACTCTATTCACTGGGTGTTGTGTTACTTGGATTCACAAAAAAAGTTTGGATATCGACAAGCCAAGTGGGTCGAGCATCTGCAGGACTTTCATTATGTTCTCAAACACCATGCGAGTGTTGAGAACAAACCTGCAGACGCTTTGAGCTGTCGAGTCACATTACTGCATACGCTGAGAGCCCGAATGGATTAGTTTGAGGGTGATTTCTGACTATCCTGACTTGTATAAGTTTTGGTGAGGTATACACCCTTTGTCGAGAGATTCCCTAGAACCTACTAATGGGTTCCAGATTATTGAGGGTTATTTTTACCGAGGGTCTCACCAATGCATACCCAGGATCACCTATCGTGATTCCTGATTTAGGAGATGCATGCTTGTAGCGCTACCAAACATTTCAGTAGGGGTAAGTCAATAACTATTGTGCATGACTGTTTTTATTGGCAGAGCCTGAAGAAGGATGTGGCTCGCGTCATCAGACACTACCATACCTGTCAAACGTCCAAGACGGCCAAACAAAACACCGACATGTACACTCTATCTCTCACACTAGCCATGGGAGGTTATTAATATGAATTTTGTGTTCGGGCTACCTTGCACCTTGAAGAAGCTCGACTCTATTTATGCCGTCGTCGATCAATTTTTTAAGACGACTCATTTCATTGCGCCCAGTAAGACTGCAGACGCATGTCATGTCCCATCTCTATCTGTGAGGGGCGTCTTTAAGCTACACGGTTTGCGAAAGTCCATAGTGTCTGACAGAGAAGTGAGGTTCATGAGTTACTTTTGGAAGACATTATGACACAAGATTGACACAACCCTAATGTTCTCATCGACTTACCACCCTTAGACGAACGAGCAATCTGAGGTGGTTAATCAGAGTCTAGGGAACCTGCTTATGTATCTGGTGGGTGAGCACACATCTAGTTTGGATTTGGGCCTCCCCATTGCGGAGTTCGCCCACAATAGTTTAATCAATTAGTTTACTGGGTTGAGTTCATTTCATATAGTATTTAGGTTACGAACTTAGGAAACCTATCAACCTTATACCCGTTCTACCAGAGTCTCGCCCCAGCAAGTCAATTGAGTCCTTTACATGTCATTTGCATGAGTTGCATGAGTCAGTCTAACGACTGTTCGTTACTAGCAATAAATATTATAAATCACATGCAGATGTTCCCATGCGAGAGTAGGTATTTTTGAAAGGCGAGCAGGTGATGATGCAAATTCGTGCTGAGGGGCTCCCTCGGGAGCCTGCTAAAAAATTGAGCATCAAGCGAATAGTTCCCTAGTCCTCACACAATCATGAGACAGATTAAAACAAATGCCTGTGAGCCATAGTTGTCAAGGCGCGCGCCTAGGCGCGCCTGAGGCGCCGGGCGCACCAGAGGCGCCGGGCGCACCAGGCGCGCGCCTTACAGGCTCCCAGGTGCGCCAAAGGCGCGCCCGGGCCTTTCAAAGTATGTTTTTTTTTAAATTTGTTTTTGATATGAGCAAAAACATGATCTTAGACGCACCCGAGGCTCCTCCTAGGCGCACTTGGGAGCCCAATTCGCTGGAATTGCTCGAATTGGGCGCCCAATTCGCTGGAATTGCGCGAATTGGGCGCCGAATTCGCTCAATTTCCTTTTTCCCCCATTTTTACGCCATCACGTGCCTCAGGCGCGCGCCTGCGCTTTGCGCCTAGGCTCCAGGGGCCCTTTGCGCCTCGGTGCGCCTTGCGTCTTTGATAACTTAGCTATGAGCTTGATATTCCCACGAGCATGAGTATCCATCCCCTATTTAATGTTGAGGACCTGTCGCCACAGTATGAGCCTAACGAGTATGCGGAACCGTATAGTGAAGACCCACCTGAACGTTCACCTCCATATCCTCACTCCCACAACCAACCTGCTCCCGAACCCCACCCACCTTTGGGCCAGTCTTCTATGGCTTAACCATTGGCACCATCGATCGCTCCGGGTCCACCAACATGTGAGTTGAGGGAAGAGAGCATCACTGAGATAGTATCACATGAGTACGTTCCCTCTTCGGACGGTCCTGTATGCCGATGCTTAGTACATTGGCGATGTTGACCCTTCACCGACGACACTTGGATAGCGCCTGGAGAGCTTGAATGACTCGCCTCTGAACTTCAAATATAGTATGATCGTCTCCATTCATCGGAGATGAATGCTTTTTAGTTGGGGGGAGTTGATGGAGATCACCCACTAGAGATGGCTCGGGACCCATGATTGTGTATTCACACAGGAGGACTTGATCCGGATTTTCGTTTACTTGCATTTTCATAGATTACTCTTCTGATGGATTCGACGACTCCTCTATAGAGATCAAGCGCCCACAGTCGCCACAGGCTCCTCTGTCAGGATCCGACTGTTTAAATGTCTTTCTCGATAGCCTCCATCACCTCAAACCAACCACTGCACTGCACGCCACTTGGGGCCACTGACGACCTCCTTCCCACCATACCTAGCCCATACTCAGTGTTTTCGTTACCCGTTTCTTTTTCGACTTCTTTTTGATCTGTTCCACTCTTAGTCAAATCTTTGTTCTGACACTTTCTTCCCTGCTAGCTGCTACCCGAATCACGACGCCCTATCTTTGTGTCAATCATACTATGAATCCCTAAAAACCTAAACTTCAGGGATTTTGGCCTTTATTTTCAGACTCGTATCAACACATGAGCCACTGCACAACTCTCCCACTCTTTTCTCTTGGGTATTATTATTTTAAGTTTATGCTTAGTTAGTTGGTCTTTAAATTTTAGAGCTTAGCATGCCCTAAATTATCATTAATTTGTTTGCCGTTTATTTTTAAAGGCCTGCATTCGTTATTTCCTTTTCAGGCATGTGGAATGATGTGTCATATGTGTTGCCTGTTTAAATGCTAGTTCATGCACACATTGTCTTACGGAGCCTAGGTTACAATACCTCACTTTATTGCTCCGCGTGTTTAGCTTGCGCCGCTTAATGTAAAGTAGTTCAAAAAATTGATTTGTTATCAAGATCCTCCTTTCCGATTTACATCGAATTAGGAAGAAAAATGGGTAGAATGATAATTTGGATAGAAATTGATCAAAATCATTTGCGAATATATTTAACACCGTAAGCAGCAATCAACAAGAACTAATGTAAACATAGAATTCATAAAGCCGTTCAGAAATAGTTGAAATAAAAATAATTATGATGATAATAATGCATGTTTACATGTTAATGTCATGGTCATAAATAAGAGATGTTTAATATGGGTATACATGTTGTATGATGCACAAGTATGAGATGTTTTGGTTTTTATATCATTAGGTAAAGCGGACGAAGATAAAAATGGTTTTTTCATGTGAAGTATACTTTTGATAAAGTGTGATGAAAAGGATGGGCATTAACAACTCACAATGTTTCTGCAAGCATATATTAATTGATTTGATCCTTATTCTCTGACCTTAAAATGACATGGTTTTTCTGTGCAGTGTGAAGCCGCACGAAGCATTCACAGATGGCTTGCCAGTGGAAGATTATCTAAATTTTGTTTACCTGGTCATGACCGGTTGGGCTAGTGAGCCTTGGGAAGTCGCATGGTTCCACAATCTCTAAACAAATATATGTGTTAGTAGTGGCGATAATGATGCTCATTCCACTGATGTTCCTCCTCTTCTTCTTCCTTACACTCCACCACAGTCACCTCTTCCTTCCGCTCCACCACAGTCACCTCTAAGGGGCCCTATGGCTCCTATCCCGAGACCTTTGCCTGAGGATTGACTATCTCTTCCGATCTCTCCTTTTCCTTATATATACCACCGTTGTCCCTCAGGTACACATGTTACTAGAGTTACACCTCTACCGGTGCCCACTTATGCCTCAGATTCCTATGATGCTGATCTGCATGTCGCTCTTGCATTACTGAAAGGTAAAAATACTTGCACACATCATCCTATTTCTAATCCTGTGGTTTATCACCTTCTTACCCGAGCCCATCAGGTCTTTGTTTCTTCTTTCTCTTTGGTTGTTACTCCTAAAACATGACAAAAAGCTTTTGGTATACCGGTATGGACTCAGGCTACGAAAGATGAAATGTCCGCCTTGGTCAAGAATCACACATGGCCTCCTGGCAAGAAAGTTACTGGTTCAAGGTGGGTCTTCTCTGTTACGCAAAACAAGATGGTAAGGTGGAACGATACAAAACACGACTGGTTGCCCAAGGATACACCCAAACTCAGGGAGTATACTTCGAGGAGATCTTTGCTCCTTTAGCAACGATGGATTCCATTCGATTGTTATTATCGTGTGGTGCTTGCTTGGACTGGGATCTTCATCAATTGGATGTTAAGAATGCATTTCTCCATGACGAGCTTGATGAGGAGGTGTACATGAAATTCCCTTCCGGATTTGCGAAGGAGCTATAGGGCTTGTCTGTCGTCTAAGGAGATCCTTACATGTCCTGAAACAGTCATCTAGGGCTTGGTTTTGTTGATTCCTCACGACTATACTCAAATTTAGGTACAAGAAGGCACAATCTGACCACACTATGTTCATCCGGAGATGTGATTTGAGGGTTGTGGTTCTCAACGTCTATATGGATGACATTATGATCACCAGAAACGACACAGACGAGATTGCTAATCTCAAGTCCCTATTATCTGCTGAATTTGAGGTGAAAGACTTGGGTATATTACGATACTTCTTGGGTATCGAGGTGACTAGATCTACTAAGGGAATCTTCAGATCTCAACACAAGTATATATTATATCTCTTAAAGGAGGCTGGGATGCTTGGCTGTGTTCCCGCGAACACTACTCCTATAGTAGAAAATCATGGGATTGTGGAAGATAGTGATGATGATCGATTTGATGTATCACACTATCAGAGATTGGTTGAGAAACTCATATATCTATCTCACACACGTCCTGATATTACTTATGCGGTTGGAATTCAGAGTAGATATACGCACACTTCCAGGATCAGACATCAAGAGGTAGCACACCGTGTGTTACGGTATTTGAAGAAAGCCCCTGACCGTGACCTCTTGTTCTCTAAAAAACAACCACTTGAAGATCAAAAATTTTACTGATGTGGATTGGTCTGGATGTTGTGATGATTAAAAATCCACAACATGATACTGTTCCTATGTTGGTGGAAACTTAGTGACTTGACGTAATAAGAAGCAGAATGTGATGGCCAGATCTAGTGCTGAAGCAGAATATCGTGCTATGTCACAAGGCCTGTGTGAGGGTCTATTGTTGCGTACTGTGTTACAAGATCTGAGTTTTTTTGTGACCGCCCCCTTTTCTTGTTCTACGATAATAAATCAGCTATTAGTATAGCTCATAACCCTGTCCAACATGACATGACAAAGCACGTGGAGGTTGATCGTCACTTAATCAAACATCACTGGATAAAACGACACTGGTTACACCTTTTGTCTATTCTAAAGATCAACTAGTAGATGTCTTCACCAAAAGCTCGGGAAGTGATGTGTTTACCGACAATATTCAGAAACTTGGGATTACCGACATCTTCCGTCTGATTTGAGGGAGAGTGTTGTAACTCAAGTTATTATTTTCCAAGTCGTCCTTTTGTATTATTCCCATTTGAGGGTAGTTTGGTCATTTGGTCTTTCTTGGGCTTGTATGGAACAAATTTCGATCAATATTTTGGTTCAACTATATGATGCCATATTTTCTAGCTTAATAACTTAAAATCATCTCACAATTGAATTAATATTCTGAAACTAATTGACCCAAACAAAATATGCACCAAAATAATTTCAAAATACCTTTAGTAAAACTACAAGCAGTCTGACTAGCAACTTTGAAGCACTTCATATTGGCAGATTATTTCCAATGCATAGTCAGTTCTTCAAAGATATTTGCTAGTTTTTGTGCATTTTGGCTGGGAAACTGTGTTTTCTTCGTGTCATGTGTTTCTCTATTCGGCAGTTCTGTAGGTCTCTCACTCTTTTGCTACCGCAAGATGTATGTTATTTTAAGTTAAAACTGTGGAAATTAATCGATCATCTCATCTTCTATATATTGATGATTTCTCCTCCTTGTACTATAATCTGTAGGTTGTCATCAATTTTCTTGCTATTCTCGAGTAATATATCATTTTGTTCTTTTTATTTTTTCTGCAATTTCTAGCTGTATGTTTTTAATATAATATTGACCTTTATTATTCTGCTGATTAATTGGTTGAACTATTGGTGATTATCTATTCAACCATTTATTTTAACATCCTGATTTTGATGATGTGGGCGGTTAGATCTTCAAGGCAAGAAGTGTCTTTGGTGCAGAGAAGTCCGAAGAATGGTAGCTCTTGACAAACTTATTGGTGAAAAGGTGCATGAATGAAATAAATCTCACATCGAAATCGGGAAAAAGGGTGACTGGATTTAAGTATTAATTTGGATCTCGAAATATCAGAGACGCTTTTTCAGGGCTAATGATGGAGTTTTGTTATGAACTTCATAGTTAAGTGCGCTAATGTGAGCAATTTTGTGATGAGTGACCTCTTGTAAAATACTTGTAGGCTACCTATGGAAGCAAAGATAAAACCGCTCGTTTCAACTTAATATGGGATAGTCTGAAGCAAAGCGGACAATATCTCAAATATTGTGGATTGGGTCATTACAATCTGTTCAATCGTTTATTAGCGTTACACAACCGGCTTGTATGTTATTGTTATCTTTTGGTAGTAAACTATTATGGGTTCCGGATTGGGAGCGGGTGCGCAGTCGTAAGAGGGACAAGTCCTAGAGAGTATCCTCACGACTGACATAACCTTACTGATGGTGGGGATAGAGGCGGAGTCCGAGCTTGACCGATAGGAGATGGGTAAGAGGGGAATCTTGCCCGACCCTAGCCCAAACTTGAGTTGAGAGAAAGAGGAGACGAGAGAACTAAGAGATTGAGGGGGGATTAATTCGTGCTTCTATACAATACCCCCCTTGCTCACTTATATTGTGAAAGGGGAAGATTCCACAATATTACAGTATGACCCTCACCGGGCTACATGATATGTCAGTAAAATAATGTGAGCAAAAAGAAGATACTGTACGTAAATCAAAGATACATCTGACTATAGACATACACCATCACCCCTGCGTAGACCTGTAACATAGACATCTTGGTAGTGCTCTAGGAATTAACATTGTCATTACTCCTTAGATCTTTCAATATGCGATACTTCTATGGAATGCTATTAAATTTTGGTAATTTTCAATGCAAATATCTGTTTAATATTTTGCTTAGAATAATTTTATTTATTTTTCCAACTTCTCACAGAGCTTTTACGAGTCATTAGAAGACTGAATTTGAAGGAGCAGTGGACTGATTTATCTCTTCATTATTTAACATTGAGTGCTTTGAAGTTAGCCCTGTTTAATAACCCCAGGGCGCAAAATCATTTCAGAAGCATTGGGGGTTTAGAAGTTCTGCTTGATGGAATTGGTCCACCATCAAGTAAATTCTCAGACTCTAGGCATACCGTTTTTTCTCGAGATGATAGGTAATTAGTGTTTGCAGAGTACTGTTTATTTACTTAAGTTTTTTAGAATTAAATTTGATTTTGTGGAGCACTTTAAATAATTGCTGTGTTAAATTAACTCTTACATCATAGTGCATGTCAAGTAACTTTTACTTCATATTGCATATGGTTCCATTAAAGTGTTACCTTGAGATTTCAGTGGTTCCTTTCATATACAATATTGATCTAAGTAGTCTTACTAGCCTAATAGTTAGTGTTGTCAAGCATTCCAATCTAATTATTGTTCATTCAAGCCTGAATGTTGATTACAGTACCCGCTCTTAGACCTGAATAATTTGGCCTCATTATTTTTTGTAATTGCCATGCAAATTTGATCTTCTCAAACATTAGATTGGTCTGAAATGTTTTACGAATAAATGATTCTTCCGCATTTCCTGTCCACACTCTTCCAGTGCAAGAATTGACCTGTTTGTCAATTACTTCAATACAGTTAGTGTAAACTCCCATACATTTACAGCTCACTTCAAATTTTGATCTGGTTTAATGCAGCATAATATCAACATCATAAGCTCACCTTATTACTGTCAAATTGCTATGGCTGTTTTTATCCCTGGAATAGTTCCACTTATTATCTGTCCAGTGTATTTTTCCCATTCTAATTCTGTATATTGAACAATATTCTTGGAATGCAGCAGAAATTATATCTTTGGAATCTTTCAACTCCAGGTTATTTCCATGATGGTTTTAAGGGAGACTGTGTATCCTTCCAATTTTTTTTAAAATATTAATATTTTATTTATTCTTCTTACTTTTTGCTTCTTTGTGTATATTGCTTAACCTTTGATTTTGTGGTAATCCAAAGTAATCATTCCTTTATTTTCTATGAGAAGTTATTCTTTAGTACTAGTTTTTGATTCTCCCTGTGAGGGTGTATTTTAGATTTAGTTGATTGTTTTATTGCCACCCCCTAGCCTCAATAGGACCTTACCCCGAGTCACATATTGAATCCATTCATTTTATTGTGTTCTCAATGAGAAACAGAAAACAACAGTGTTGTTGTTGTTTTCTGTTTCTAGTTGAGAACACAATAAAATGAAGGGATTCGATATGTGACACAGGGTAAGGTCCTATTGAGGCTAAGGGGTGGTTTCTAAATGTAGACACAAATCCGACAATTTAACTTTCAATAATATTTTTATAAAAGACAATACTAGATAGACCACAATAGTTAATGTTTAACAAACAAGGAAACCAGTAAAATTGTATTAATTCACGGGGTTGGACAGGAACATACAATGTTACAACTCTGTAACAATGATTACAAATTGATATACCTTAAGTAGAGAACTAACACACAATTCAACACAAAATAAATGACCTCAGACTAGAAAGCTTACACAATTAAGAAGTAAAAGCTGGGTTTATTTCTGGAGGGCTTTGGGAGGCTGGAAATGAGGCACGGGGTTGGATCTGGGCCTCTAGGTGGGCTCAAACTGCTGGACAGCAGTGTTTTCTTGAATGGGGCTGTCTTTGGAGGTGCTGGCAGAAGTAGAGGGCTAGGAGGATGGGAATAACTCTGGACTTTAGTTCCAGGTACTGGAATGAAGGGCTGGGAAAAGGACAGCCACTGTAATTGAGGGGGAAATGGTTGATGATACTGGCGGGGGGGGGGGGGGGGTGCAGGGGTTTCGCAGGTGGTAAATAAGGAAGCAGAGGGGGTGGGTATTGCATGCTGGTTCCTGTGTGCTGGGCAGAGATCTGGAGGGGCTCCAGCAGGGAATTAGTGATGAAGGTTGCGGTTCTGGAGTGTTTGGGGACAGGAATTGACAGAGGGCAGCTGGGGAAATTTCCCCTAGTCTCGGCTGAGAGTCCTGGAAGCCGGGGAGGGCTGAGGAGTGGTATATCTAACAGCAGTAATGAAATTCCAGAGCCTGGATGTAGAGCTGCTCCTCCCTGAACAAATTACAGTGGCAATCAGTGGGATGGCTGTGATCTGGAGTCTAGGGAAGTGGGCGCCTACTGATTGGGAGTAGTTGGGGGACTTGGTGGGAAGGGGAGAGGTGGATCCACATGAGAGGGTCGAGGATTTAGTGGGGAAGTGGGGAAATGGGAGAAGGGGAGGAAATGTAGGGGTAGAGTCCTAAGTTTTTGGAAGGTGCTTGTAGTGGGATAATGGAGTAGCGAGGAGTTGGCTAGGGAATGGGGATGGTGGTGGCTGGCCCAAGTGTCTCTGGAGGGGATCGCCAGAGGTGGTGGCCGGAGGCAGTTTCCGACGATCGCCGGAAAATTGAACATGAAGGGGGTTTAAGTGGTGGTGATGGAGACTTGACGGAGGTGGCTAGAAGTGGTTTCCGGTCGTCGGAAAACTGGAAATGGATGGAAATGAGGGAGATGCATGAGGCCGGTTGGGAGGAGAGTGTAGATTGGTTCGAGGGGTGGACAGATGGAGGTTTGTATGGAATGGGTGGAAGTGGCTAGTTGTTGATGGTGGGTGGGGTAAGGGGAGGTGGTCGGTTGGTGCTTGTGGGGGAGGGGAGGAAATGGTCGGCTAGTGGTTGTGGGGGACGGTGAGGGAGGAGAGGGAGGTGGTCGGCTGAGGGAAGTGGGGGAAAAAGACTGGTGGCCGCGTGGTTTTGGGGAAGGGGAGAAGGGAGTAGTGTCCAACTTCGCACTTGGAGTTCCGGCTTCAGCACTAGGTGATCAAAATGAGGCGTCCGTGCACTAACTTTCAATAGCCATCCATGCATGGAGCCCTCTACCCTTATTTATTGACTAGAGAGGAACAATGAACGGTTATGATCTTCCGTTTGTTGATCCTTAAAACACACAAAATAAAATGAAAACAAAAAACTATAATAGACAATATTTCGATTGGTGATCCATTCGTGATGAGCGGTCCTAATTATCACTATGTTCATGGTCGGTGGGAGTAATCATAGAGCATGTATTATATGTATTTTTTTTCATAGTTCAAATTATAGCGTATATTATGTGTTTTATTGCATGAGATTTATTTTGAAAGATAAAATTGATTAATAATTTTTTTTTCTATTAAAAAAATAAAAAGTCAAAAAAGGAGAGCTTGATTTTAATATAATAAGCTGTAAAATGTAAATATTATAAAAAAGTTATTTCTTATTTTATTGAGTATTATATTTTTTAAGAAGAATTTTAAAATATTAATAAATACAAAAATGAAATTCAAATTCAGTCTATGTATTAATAAATGAGAATAAACTAATTTAATTCTGAACATGAAGGGGGTTTAAGTGGTGGTGATGGAGACTTGACGGAGGTGGCTAGAGGTGATTTCCGGTCGTCGGAAAACTGGAAATGGATGGAAATGAGGGAGATGCACGAGGCCGGTTGGGAGGAGAGTGTAGATTGGTTCGAGGGGTGGACAGATGGAGGTTTGTATGGAGTGGGTGGAAGTGGCTAGTTGTTGATGGTGGGTGGGGTAAGGGGAGGTGGTCGGTTGGTGCTTGTGGGGGAGGGGAGGAAATGGTCGGCTAGTGGTTGTGGGGGAGGGTGAGGGAGGAGAGGGAGGTGGTCGGCTGAGGGAAGTGGGGGAAAAAGACAGGTGGCCGCATGGTTTTGGGGAAAGGGAGAGGGGAGTAGTGTTCAACTTCGCACTTGGAGTTCCGGCTTCAGCACTAGGTGATCAAAATGAGGCGTCCGTGCTCTAACTTTCAATAGCCATCCATGCATGGAGCCCTCTACCCTTATTTATTGACTAGAGAGGAACAATGAACGGTTATGATCTTCCGTTTGTTGATCCTTAAAACACACAAAATAAAATGAAAATAAAAAAACTACAATAGACAATATTTCGATCGGTGATCCATTCGTGATGAGCGGTCCTAATTATCACTATGTTCATGGTCGGTGGGAGTAGACCCTCACGGGTTGTGTGACATGATCCCCATCAATACGTACGCGTAAAATGTATTATTTGTGTAGTAATCATAGAGCATGTATTATATGTATTTTTTTTCATAGTTCCAATTATACCGTATATTGTGTTTTATTGCATGAGATTTATTTTGAAAGATAAAATTGATTAATAATTTTTTTTCTATTAAAAAAAAGTCAAAAAAGGAGAGCTTGATTTTAATATAATAAGCTTTAAAATATAAATATTATGAAAAAGTTATTTCTTATTTTATTGAGTATTATATTTTTTTAGAAGAATTTTAAAATATTAATAAATACAAAAATGAAATTCAAATTCAGTCTATGTATTAATAAATGAGAATAAACTATTTTAATTTAATTGGCTGTTAATTTAATTAAATTTATGCTACTTACCTCTTTTAATTTGATTAAAAGAAAACTTTTGTGCACATTTGAAGCCAAAAAATGTACCACACATTGCATCACAACCGTTAGATCTAAGATGAGATGTCTGCAAATAAAATTTTCTCCCAAAAATATGTTTCCTGAAAACGCAATATCCCGATGCCCATTCTCCACAGAAACATATCAGCGGTTTCATGTTACGCTGCTTCCGGAGGCGGCACCGGCGGCCTGTCCGGCGACCCCGACCGCCCGATTCAAAAGAGGTAACATAAATTTTGTAACGGTCCAAAATCCGCCACAATTTTAATATTCATTTCGAGTAGATTTCTCATAGGTATATACAGCAGTTATAATACGAGAAAAGTGTACCAGGAGAAAACATAAAATCACATTGCACTATGAAACAGATTATACAAACTGTCCAATGAAAATACTAGTACAAGAATGTCTACATGTATTAAACACCTAAAACATATACAAAAAGTAGACACATAAGCTAACCCGTGGACGAGCCGCGTCTTCGACTGGTCTTCTTTCTACCTATGCCTGAATCCGTCTAGCGGGGTCTGGTACGCTGGTGCTCGGTTACTATAAAATAAATTCGGAACCAATTAGTTTTGAACACTAAGTGAATTCCTTACCCTTACCTATAGCTTCGCACTGCAAGCAAACAAAAGAGTCAGCAACAATTAAATCTATATCAGGATATTCAACAATTCTATATATCGGGTATCAAATCATATTTCGTTCATTGTATATCAAAGTTCATTCATTCGTGATTCCTTTCTCAAAATGCCTGAGGGTCATTCAATTCTCAAACATCTGGGTCCGTCAACCCTTCATATCAACATCCTCTTAAGGGCGCTCACACGCGCAATAGTCTTCAACGCCTCCTAAATTGGATTCATATTTTGTAGGAGTTCGACCCATCCTATGAGGTGTGAGAGTTCTACCCCTCTCACGAGGTGTAGGAGTCTGAAGCATCCCCCCTACCAGGCCGACCCTTAGCATTTTGATACGTCGACGCGTTTTCAATTTCAGTTATTTCATTTCTGAATCGTTTACTGCTTTTCAATTTCTTCAATTCAAAACTAGAATTTATTTATCTTTGGTTCCCCTCAGAATTCTATCGCTCGCTAAGCCAACGTTAGCATATTCAACGATTTATAGTGTCAATAATATCAAATAATTCAAAAATAACTAAAGTATCAGGTGCATAAAAGAAATGGTAATGACTCACCCCAATTTTTCCTTTGCCCTTGTTACTCGTAGGATTCTCATCGCGTCTATCCCCGGACGCCATCCTTTGCAGTATCAATACATCATTTACTTTAGGGTTGCGTTATAAATAGTTACGATTAGACTCCTACGACGATTACAACTACGACCTATAAGAGTTGTCTAGGGAAGGGCTAACGTGGTGACTCAACATGAAGGCGCATCATGCGATCAACAAGGTTTCTTATGCCACCAAAACTAATTCCATTTGCTCCTACAGACAATCATAATGACAACGTCAAAGGCTGTGAATAGCAGCGTAAGTAAAGTGTAAAATCCATCTAAAACAGCCACCATCAACAAAAAGCAACCAACACACACACAAATCCCACAATACAACAGCCGACCAGCACACTCAAGCCCCATAATACCTGTAGCAAGCCATCACAATACAACCCCCAAGCACAACAACAGCCGACCATCATTTACAAGGAAAGCAAGACAAACCAACCCCAAATTCTGAAACCCTAGTTCTCAAATTGCTTGAAAATCATAGATTATGGCACAAAAATTATATAGGAAAATTTCATATGCTTTTCATAAACTCAAAACTCCATAAATCGTTACCCTAGGTTTTAAGCCCTCTCCAATCTATAACATAACTTCATACAAGAAGAGAGAGGATTGAAGAGAAAGAGATTACCTTCCTAAAGAAGAAGTAATCGTGCGAAACAGAGGAGATTGGAGGCGGCTAGGGCAATCAGCGCAGGAGCGGCTCCGGTCGTTCGTTCCGTCAAATATGAAGCAAAACGAACAAAGCACGATTTCATATATTACGGGATAATTCCACCGCTGAACCCAGGCAACCGGTCACACATCGGTTTTACCGGTCTCAACCCATGTAACACCCCTTCCCAGTTTTTCAATAATCAGCCATCCGGCCGGGTCAGCAATATAAAGAGAACTAGGAAACGGTATTAAAACTAGTACACAACAGGTATAAAGTAGAAGCTACTAAAAATTTATAACTAGCAACGAAAGCTAAGAAAGTAAACTAAGGGTAACCACATACCTGATATCTGGAATCACAGAGCCACTACACATGAATAAAACTGAAATAACTGAAAATCTATAATTTTAAGCGCTAAACCACAAATATTACCTTTACGTGGAGTGATTGAGGCTCTCAAAACGCCCAACCCAAATTCCGCGGAGGATCACGAACTCCAAAAACCTATTTAGTGCATTAGGAAACAAAAATTAGTTTAGCCTAATCTCTAAAACGAAGGATCTCCACGAGGGAAAAGAGATAATGGAGGAATCGACTCACCGGAACCAAAATAGTTTCCACTACCACCGGCTAGGGTTGAATCCGACACTTCCACGCCCAAGGAAGGAAAAGGAAAGCTCACCGATGCTTGCAGAGGAGGGAGGAGTCGGAAATGGTTTTCCGGAGAGGGATCGGCCGCCGGCTATGGTAGCGGGATGCGCTGGGTTCGTCGGCTGCGAGAGAAGGAGACGCCGCAGGGTCTGCTTGCGGAACGGGAAATGACGGGAGTCGGGCTGCGGTTTTGCTTATTAACCGTAAAGAGGGGAAAATTGATATTGGCACCCCAATCCAATTCCTTTGAAAATTAACTCATTTTCACCTCTCGCGTCACTAAAATAAAATGCGTCGCGCACTATTCTTAACGCACTTAACGAACTAACGGTCGCTAACATAAGGAAAAGTAACATTATACCTTGACGACGCGCTGCCTCGATCAAAATCCGCCGCGACTTGCCCCTACAAATTTTAAATAATTTTTCGCGTCAGATTTTCGGATGTTACAAATCTCCCCTCATAACAAAAATTTTCGTTCTTGAAAATTGTAAGCATACCTGAATCGAAGAGAAAAGAATAGTCTGCATTGCTCTTAAGCTCATCCTCTCGCTCCCAAGTATAATCTGGACTGCCACAGTTCATACAAAAGGACTTTGACCATGCGAATCTCTCTATTCCTGAGCTTCTGTATCCGTGAATCCACTATTCTGACTGGTCTAACCCGAATACTAAGATCTGTCTCGATGGTGCTTCCTCGGTACTGATAATCTGGCTGGAATCTCTGACTGCTTTCCTCAGATAGGAGACGTGGAATACATCATGTACACCACTCATTTCCTCAGGTAAGGCCAACTTGTAAGCAACATCACCAATTCTTTCCAGCACCTCAAAAGGACCAACGAATCTGGGGCTTAGCTTTTTCATCCGCTTTATTCTAGAGACTCCTCTGACTGGTCTGACCTTCAGATAAACATAGTCTCCAACTCTGAATTCTACTGACCTGTGCTTCTGATCATGATACTTGGCCTGACGATCCTGAGCTGTCTTCATACGCTCCTGAATGAGCTTGATCCTGTCAGTGGTCTTATCAATCCATGACTCCCTAATGGTAGATCTCTCTTCTCTTTCAGCCCAACATAACGGTGTCCGACAACGTCGACCATAGAGGGCCTCAAACGGTGCCAATCCAATACTCGCCTAAAAACTGTTATTGTAGGAGAATTTCACAAGAGTAACATATTTCTCCCACTTTCCTCCAAAGTCCAAAATGCACATCCGTAGCAGATCCTGGGAACACCGTAAAGTCGAACTATCTCGTACCCAACCGCTCCTGTACGTATCGCCACTCCCTGGAGGTGAATCTGCCATCTCGGTCTGAAATTATAGTCCTGGGAACACCGTGAAGTCGAACTATCTAGTCTATATATAACTGTGTTAATCTGGAACCCTGATCTGTCTTCTCAAGAGGAATGAAATGGGCAACCTTAGAAAGACGATCTACTATAACCCATAAGGAATCATTCCCACTCTGCGATCTCGGCAGACCATGTATGAAATCCATGGATATATCCTCAAATGTCCACTCAGGAATGGGAAGTGGCTGCAACTTGCCTCCAGGCCTTTGACACTCGACCTTAACCAACTTGCACGTCTCGCACTTCCCTACATAAACTGCAACATCACTCTTCAAACCTGGCCACCAGACCACCTTCTTGAGATCTGCATACATCTTCGTGCTACCCGGATGTATAGAATATCTGGAATTGTGTGCCTCAAATAGAATATCCTCGCGAAGGTGACTAACATCGGGGATACACACCCTGCCATCAAACAATAGTAAATCATCCTGAATACTGTATCTCTCCTTCTGACCTGTCTGCACTGAGCTCCAAATCTCTGCCATCTTTGGATCCAACGGTAGCGCTGTCCTGATTCTATCCTTAATGTCGCAGGTGATCTCCATCCAATTCAACCTTGCAGAACCAAAACTACAGCGTGACACAACGGTAATGTCCAGTCTCTCCAGCTCTCGCACTAACTCCTCCTGCTGAGTGAGAAGAAACACGAAACCCTACGACTAAGGGCATCAGTTACAACGTTCGCCTTTCCTGGATGGTGCTGAATGTCTACGTCGTAGTCCGATAAGAAACTCTAACCATCTGCGCTGTCTCAAATTGAGTTCTCGCTGATCAAGGATATACTTGAGGCTCTTATGATCAGTGAAGATCTCACAACGAACGCCATAGAGATAGTGCCTCCAAATCTTCAGAGCATGTATGACAGCTGCAAGCTCCAAGTCATGCACTGGATAGTTCCTCTCATGAACCTTTAACTGTCTCGAGGCATAGGCTACGACCTTTCCATGCTGCATGAGAACACATCTCAAACCCTGACCTGATGCGTCGCTATAAATCTGAAACCCGTCAGGCCCTGAAGGTAAACTCAATATCGGTGCAGTCATCAATCTGCCCTTCAAGTCCTCAAACACCAACTCAAACTCAACAGTCCAATCCAAGCCCTTACCCTTCCTAGTGAGGGAAGTCGGTGGTAAGGCTACCTTTGAGAAATCTCTGATGAATCTCCTGTAGTAACCAGCAAGACCCAAAAAACTGCGAACCTCTGAAACTGTCGTCGGCCTTGGCCAATTCTTAATGACCTCTATCATCTTCGGATCGACACTAACCCCTTGCTGACTGATGACGTGACCTAAGAATGCAATCTCTGAAAGCCAGAACTCTCACTTTGAAAACTTGACATACAACTGGTTCTTCCTGAGGGTGCTCAAAACAATCCTGAGGTGCGCGACATGATCTTCTGCACTTCTTGAGAATACTAAGATTCATCGATAAAGACGATAACAAAACGATCCAAGTACTCCTGAAATACCCTGTTTATCAGGTTCATAAATACTGAAGGAGCATTGGTCAGCCCAAACGGCAAGACCACGAACTCGAAGTGTCCATACCTGGTACTGAAAGCCGTCTTCTGAACATCCACGTCCCGAATCTTTAACTGATGGTAGTCCGACCTCAAATCTAACTTGGAAAATGTGCACGAGCCCACCAACTGGTCGAACAAATCATCAATCCTGGGAATCAGGTATTTGTTCTTTACTGTCAGCTTGTTCAACTCACGGTAGTCTATGCACAATCTCAGACTACCATCCTTCTTCTTCACGAAAAGTACTGGAGCACTTCAAGGTGAAGTACTGGGACGTATAAAACCCCAATCAAGCAACTCCTGCAACTGGCTCTTCAACTCCGCTAGTTCCCTAGGAGCCATCCGATAGGGGGATTTGGCTACCGGTGTAGCCCCAGGCTGCAAGTCTATCGGGAACTCAATCTCTCTATCTGGAGGGGCACCAGGGAGCTCTTCCAGGAAAACGTCGGGGAACTCCTGCACTACTGGTACCTCTGTCAAGTCAGCCTTAGCCTCTGCATTCATCAGTACTACGAAGGTTTCACAACCCTTACTGATGCACCTTCTAGCTTGGACTGCGGAGATGATCATCTTCACAACTCCCTTCAAGCCCTGAAAAGAAAACGCAGTCTGATTAGGGCCCTCAAACTGTATCTGCTTCGCCCTACAGTCAATCCTGGCGTTGACCGCCGAAAGCCAGTCCATTACAAAGATCAGATCGAATCCTGCAATAGGTAGCTGCAAAGCTTCCACGATAATCTCGGTATTACCAAACTGCACCGGTACCCTGCACTTATCTCTGGTCTGCAGAAGGGATCCATTAGGCATCATGACTTCCAGTGGTACCGTCTCTGGGGGGACTTCTAAATTCAGTTTCCGCACTAGAGATTCTGCGATAAACGAGTGCGAGGCACCCGTATCAAACAGAATTTTGGAGGGTAAATCACGAATCATAAGGATGCCTACACGAATGGTTTTTAAAATGAAAATAGTGTCACTACGGAGGATTAAATAAAACTTGTTAAGCAAAATAAAGCACTTACCAGTCACTACATCCTTCTGATCCTTTGCCTCCTGTTGACCAAGCCCATAAGCTCTGGGCTGCACCAAATCTCGACCCTGCTGTGGTATTCCATCAGTAATCATCAAAGCTTTGCCCTTGTCTACTCTGCTAGGGCCACCAACCTCATACTTCGACTGCAGGAACAAATTACATTTGTCATCTACAGTAATTTCATAAATGTACAAAAAAATACAACTAGGTTTTGATTACCCGATTCGAACCAACTTCCGGACAGAAACAGGCTATGTGTCCAGGTTGACGACACTTGTAAACACACGCCCGCCCTGGCCAAACACTCACCTGGATGACGACGCTGACACTTGGGACAAAGGGGGTAGTCCCTGCTCCTGTCACCAGATTGACCATTCTTCCTCGCATCAGGCTTCTGCTTCTTGTTCCAGTTCTTCCCTTGATCATTCCTGCTCTGCTGTGGCTGATGCGAATCCTGAGATCGCTTCGCACGGAAATTACTTCGCTTCTGAACCTTTTGCTGATCAGCCTCCAGCCTGCGAGCCGTATCCACTAAGCTCCTGTAATCAGCGTTGACCATAGTCATCAGCGGCTGCCTCAACGAGTCACCGAAACCATCCACAAAACGGCTGCACTTCTCAGCCTTATCTCCCTGCATTACGCCCGCATATCGAGTCAGATGGGTAAACTCTCGCTCGTACTTCAGCAACAGTCCTATCCCCCTGAAAAAGCCTAAGGTACTTATCCTGGAGACCTCGTCGTGCAGAAGGAGGCACAAACCAACTTGCAAGGGCTCTAGAAAATTCGCCCCACGTAAACATGTCTGGCGTACGACCTGGCCAACAGAATGGTCATACTATTTAAAACGAACGAATCACTTCCAAAAATAAAAGGAATTTTCATAACACTTTACCTGCAGGATCATCTGTCCGATACTTGTCCCACCAGACCTTTGCCTCTCCTCGGAGGAGGAAAACTGCCAGAGGAACTTTCTTGTTCTCTGGGCACTCCAAAACATCCTCTCTGGTGTTTGCTACCCAATCATCTGTGTCCATCGGGGTCTCATCCCCACTGTAGTTCGAAGGTTGAAGCTCTCTAAAGTTCCTCAAATAGCGCTCCAGGGTCATCTCCACGGGTGCTGGGGCAGGAGCTGGTGCAGGGGCTGATACTTGTACTGGAACTGGAAACCCTGCAGCCAGTCCTCTCTGAAATTCCATCAAGGCAATACGGTAACCGCCTTGGCAATCTGAGATGCTATGTCGGTGCCCTCTGGAGCTGCTGGAACTGGTGGTACCTGTGGCACGGACAGCGTCTCCCATAGTCGCGTTAGGAACAGAGTCCTGACGTGAAGATTCACCCGGTTCACTGACTCGAGTTGCCTGATAGAACATAAAAAGAAATCTAATTATTTATCGAGTATCTGAGAAATCTGGCTTAGCAACTTTATTTCGTACTCTAGCGAAAACTAGGGCTTAAACGCAACTTAAAATACTCTACTACCTTGTCTCTGTGAAAACCTTCTAGGGTCCAGGGATCCTAAACCTGGCTCTGATACCAATTTGTAACACCCCTTCCCAGTTTTTCAATAATCTGCCATCCGGCCGGGTCATCGATATAAAGAGAAATAGGAAACAGTATTAAAACTAGTACACAACAGGTATAAAGTAGAAGCTACTAAAAATTTATAACTAGCAACGGAAGCTAAGAAAATAAACTAAGGGTAACCACATACCTGATATCTGGAATCACAGAGCCAGTACACATGAATAGAACTGAAATAACTGAAAATCTGTACTATCATAATAAGTCTGATACAAGATATATAAAATATTAACAAGTTACACTGTCCACAACTACAAGTATATACTGAAGGTAAAAGAAAACTGAATGGGAAAAATACTACAAACTGACGCCACCAACGCTCATCCTACGCGTAGTTTCCCACCCGGGTCACCTATAAAAACGTTGCCCACGAGGAGTCAGAGTAAAGAAAAATAACTCCTCCTAGTGACACTAAAAACATTTTATCATAATATGGATGTATGCCTTTAGAAAATATGGTTTCGTGCATTAAAAACTTTTATGCTATATGTTATGCATGCCTTCAGAACACTACCTGGTCAAAACATCTGCCTGATCTATGTTTGTGACTTTCAGTTCACTAACCCAAGTCCCGACGTTTACTAACTAGTGTACTGTCTCACGTCAGGTCTATACTTGAGTTCTATGTGACTTCTAACCTGCACCTCTACTAGGAAGGCTCTAGTCAGAGTAGCTTCTAACGCGCATCTGAAACTGACGACCCGAGACCATCTGACGAACTCAATTGTTCTAGTGTCGCGCGGACACGGTCTTGAATCTACTAACTGTCTCAAGGGGAGTCAACTCCCAAGACACTGCTACTCATAGGATACCATATGCCATATGAGAAAGGTAGTGCGCCTCTACCAAACACGAAAAGACTGAAGTGTGCTTACTGACCTTTTGGTCAAATGCTACTCTACTTGGGACATCTCTTTTGGTGTACTACTGAGCGACCCTTAACTTTCTCATGGTCGACTAGAAGGGACATTCACGCCCTAACTTAGACAAATTCTCACACTTGCGCAAACGTATAAGATTTCGCACCTAACGCTAGTATATTTGATCTGGCTATTAGGGTCTTGGAAAAGTATTTACCCTACAACTAATTCCGCGACCTTTTTCCCACTGCAACACCTTTATGTGCTTGACTATGATGCTCGTACGAAGTTTACACGTGTGTGCATAAAATAATTTATTGATATGTCTAACTAAAAAGAATTAAAATTCCTTACAGTGGTGCTGCGCCGCTCGTACACTCGGCGCGGCGACATCTTCTCTTCCGAAGGCAATCTTACTGCTGGGGACCTTCAGAATGCTGCCCCGACCCCACCAAAGTCCTGCAATTTAGGGCAATCCTAATTTCATAATTTTTCCCTTTACGATTTCCCGTGGAAAATTTATATACCACTAGGGTTACAAAATTTTAAGCGCTAAACCACAAATATTACCTTTACGTGGAGTGATTGAGACTTTCAAAGCGCCCAACCCAAATTCCGCGGAGGATCACGAACTCCAAAAACCTATTTAGAGCATTAGGAAACAAAAATTAGTTTAGCCTAATCTCCAAAACGAAGGATCTCCACGAGGGAAAAGAGATAATGGAGGAATCGACTCACCGGAACCAAAATAGTTTCCACTACCACCGGCTAGGGTTGAATCCGACACTTCCACGGCCAAGGAAGGAAAATGAAAGCTCACCGATGCCTGCAGAGGAGGGAGGAGTCGGAAATGGTTTCCGGAGAGGGATCGGCCGCCGGCTAGGGTAGCGGGATGCGCCGGGTTCGTCGGCTGCGGGAGAAGGAGACGTCGCGGGGTCTGCTTGCGGAACGAGAAATGACGGAGTCGGGCTGCGGTTTTGCTTATTAACCGTAAAGAGAGGGGGGGGGGGGGAATTGATATTGGCACCCCAATCCAATTCTTTTGAAAATTAACTCATTTTCACCGCGCGCGTCACTAAAATAAAATGCGTCGCGCACTATTCTTAACGCACTTAACGAACTAACGGTCGCTAACATTAGGAAAAGTAACATTATACCTTGACGACGCGCTGCCTCGATCAAAATCCGCCGCGACTTGCCCCTACAAATTTTAAATAATTTTTCGCGTCAGATTTTTGGATGTTACAACCCATGCACAACCACAGCCAACCCACACACCGGTTCACCCATTGCACATCCACAGCCAAACCCAATTCCAACCGAGCCCAAGTTCAATTAGGCTCATATCAAAGCCGGCCAACTCAAGCCATTCAATTTAAATGAAAACGAAGCGGCCGTCATAAAAAAAAAAGCAAACGGAAAATCCGAACATCAAAATTAAAGTGCGACGTCAAATCAACACTGAAATCAATTGTGTTCCATCATCGGGGAATATTTATAGAGCCTTTTATTTATATATATTGCAAACATATTAATATTAGAATTCAGGTCTTACAATTCCTCCCCTCCTTATCAGAATTTTCGAGAAATTCAAGCTTTTTCTCGATTCTCAAAGAAAGAGGAAAAAATTTTCATCAGCAAGTCCTCTCGCTCCCAAGGAGCATCCTTGGCGGGGTGACCGGTCCACCAGAACTTGATAAAGTTCACCTGTCGATTCTGAAGGTTCTTGCTCTGCCGATCAACAATTTGATAAGGTGTCGTCGGACTGGACAAATCAGCTTCGATCTGCACATCACAGACAGATATCATCAAATCTGGGTTCAGAATATACCGTCGGAGTGCGGATACATGAAAAACATCATGCAACTTATGTAATTCAGTAGGCAGAGCTAAGCGATACGCCAGCTCACCAATACGTTCAATCACTGGGAAGAGGCCAACATATCTTGGACTCAGTTTTCCAATTCATCGCAATCGTGAAATCCCTTTAAACGGTTTTATCTTCAGATACACTTGATCGCCCACAGCAAATTCCACCAGACGATGTTAGACATTATAATTTTTTTGTTGCAGATCCTATGCAATTTTCATTCGTTGTTGGATAATGCGGACTTTTTCCTCAATCCTATTTGTTTTCTTTTTCGGAAACAATTTCTTCTCTCCATCATCCGCCCATCTCAACAGAGTCCGACATCGCCACCCATACAGAGCTTCGAACGGGGCCATTTGGATCTCTGCTTGGTAGCTATTATTATAAGCAAATTCAACCAACGATAAATATTTTTCCCAGGAGCCTTTCAAATTCAAAATCACCATTCGCAATAAATCCTCAAGTATCTGAATGGTGCGTTCGGACTGATCATCTGTTTGCGGATGAAAGACTGTACTGTACAGAAACCTTGTTCCCATTCTATTATGCACCCTTCGCCACAAATCCGACATAAACCGTCCATCGCAATCGGACACAATCGTATAAGGGATACCATGTAATCTCACAATCATATTTACGTAAAGTTTCACCAACTTTTTAGTCGGCCCGCTTTGCTTGATCGGTATAAAATGGGCGCTTTTTGTCAATCGGTCAATAATGACCCGATTCCATCATTCCCTGCCTTGCTGCGAGTTAGGCCTAACACAAAATCCATCGCAACATCATCCCACTTCCATTCTGGGATGGGAAGGGATCAAAGATATCCAACCGGTTTCTGATGTTCTGCTTTCACTATCTAGCAGATGTGACATTGAACGATGTATTGAATAACATCCTTTTTCATATGTGGCCACCAAAAATCATGTTTCAAATCGTGGTACATCTTTGTTCGGCCCGGGTGAATTGAATATGGTGTATTATGCGTCTCATACAAGATATCTTTTCGCAAATTATCAGCATCCGGTACACATAGCCTGTCATTCAGGAATAATAAGGCATCCCTTTCAACAATGACACTCGCTTATCCCCTTCTCAATTTTTCGAAGATACCCATCAAGAAGGGGTCTTGCGATATCGTCTTCCGAATTCTCTCTTTTAGCGAATATTGAATCCGCATCTGGAATAACTGTGCTTGCTTTTCTTCAGGTGTGGATATCACACAAATCTCCATCTCCTGTAACATGTCCAGAAGCTTCTTATTGTACTGTGGTATCACTGATAACGCAACAATATTCTTTCTGCTCAAGGCATCCGCGACTACATTCGCCTTACCATGATGGTATTGGATATCCAGATCATAATCTTTAATAAATTCCAGCCATCTTCTCTGACGTAAATTTATTTCCCTTTGATCGAATATATATTTTAAACTCTTATGATCAGTGAATATTTCACATCGAACACTATACAGGTAGTGACGCCAAATTTTCAAAGCGAAAACAATCGCCGCTAGTTCCAGTTCATGCGTCGGATAGTTCTTCTCAGCTTCCTTTAATTGCCGGGAAACAAAGGCAATTACCTTCTCACGTTGCATCAATACGCAGCCTAACCCTTTGTAGGATGCATCGCTATAAATTTGGAAACCATCTGAGCTTCAGTCATCACCAACACAAGTGCAGTTGTTAATCTTTCCTTCAAAGCTTCAAATGCTTGCTGGCAATCATCTCCCCACGTAAACGGCACATTCTTTCGCGTTAATTGTGTCAAGGGAAGCGCGAGCTTCGAGAAGTCCTTGACGAATTTCCGATAATAACCCGCCAAGCCCAAGAAGCTTCGTACTTCAGTCACCGATTTTGGTTGGGGCCAATTGATTATTGCCTCAATCTTAGTTGGATCAACAGATAACCCTTCTGCATTAATTACGTGGCCTAGAAAAGCCACTTCATTCAGCCAGAAAGGACACTTTATGTATTTAGCATACAACTGATATTCTCTCAGCGTTTGCAAGACACGACACAGATGCTGGGCATGCTCTTCCTCTGTCTTGGAATAAACCAATATATCATCGATAAACACAATCACGAACTGATCCAGAAATGCCTTAAAAACCCGATTCATTATGGCCATAAAAGCTGTAGGAGCATTTGTTAGGCCAAAAGAGAGAACAACAAATTCAAAATGTCCATACCTGGTACTAAATACTCTTTTAAAAATGTCTCCTTCCAGAATTCTCAGCTGATGATATCCTGCCCGAAGGTCAATTTTCGAGAATACGCGGGCGCCCACTAGCTGATTAAATAAATCATCAATGCACGACAGAAGATATTTATTCTTAATTGTCAATTTATTTAATTCGCGATGTACTCGGTCGGATAAATTTCTTATCAAGCAATTCTTGCAATTGCACTTTCAATTCTGCCAATTCTTTTGGCGCCATCCGATACGGAGTCTTTGCGACGGGAGAAGCTCCTTCATTTACTTTAATTTCAAATTCAACTTCTCTGGCTGGAGGCACACCCGATAACTCTTCTGGAAATACATCCACGTATTCCCACACTACGGGCACGACTGTAATTTCTTTCTTCTCTTCTTTCATTTCTTTAATCATCACCAAAATGGCCTCACAGCCTTTCCGTACCATTTTCCTGGCTTTCATTGCCGAGATTCTAATTTTTGCAACTTCGTCTAGACCCCTGTAGATCATCGAACTTCCATCTGGGCATTTTAATGCTACTTCTTTCGTTTTACAATTAATAACAGCTTCTCTATCCGATAACCAATCCATACCGAGGATGATATCATACTCGACCAGTGGTAGGACTGCAACATCGGCTTCAAGTTGCTTATCGTTAAAAGACAGCGAGACCACGGCTCGCTCTTGCGTCATCAACATCGTATTATTTGGTAGCAGCACGTTCATTGGTTTTGCAATTTGATATGGTCGTATAACAATTGTATTGAGAATATATGATGAAATAAAAGAGTGACTAGTGCCTGTATCAAATAAAACTTTCAGTACTTGATCATGAACATGCAGCATACCTGTCACAACAGTATCATCTGCTTTCGCCTCTTGCTGACCGAGATTGAAAGCTCGGGCCTGAATCATCCTCTCATCTATGACCCCTTCAGCGGGTGCCGATGCAATCGACTCCCCTTCCTTGGATCTCCCAATGTGATACATCTTCTGGGTCGGTAAGGCTGGGGCTCCCTTCAAACTTTCATCCTTTTGTAGCTTTGGACAATCTCTTCGACGATGACCCGGTTGGCGACAGTAAAAGCAGACTGCAGTCAAGCATTCCCCTCTGTGCATCTTGCCACACTTGACGCACTTTGTTGTCGTTGATTGGGACACTTGGGCGCTCACTGTCGATGTTGCTTGTTGCTGTTTCTTCTTTTTCCATGGGGCTTCTCCTGTTCTGCCCGATTTATCCTGGCTAGCACCTTTTTTGAACCTCTTTCTCATCTTCATTCTCCTGTCTCTTTTCATTATCCAATTCTACTAATCGAGATTTCTCTACCAATAACACATAATCTGTAATATCAAACGGAACCACTGAAGCACGAATATCATCCCGCAGCCCTTCCTGGAACCGCAAACATCGAGCCTCCTCTGTTGCCACTGCGGACTCTGCATAATATGCTAAGCTGGAGAATTCTGCTTCGTATTGCAGGACAGAACAATTTCCCTGCACTAAACGCAAAAACTTCTCCTGCAGTTGTCTTTTTTCCGTCCGCGACACAAACCATTTTGTAAACTCGCGAACAAACTCCGTCCAAGTCACGTTCGCTAAACCTCGAGTCTGAAACTTTCCTTTCATTAAATTCACCCACCATCGCTTAGCCTCTCCCTACAGAAGGAAAACAACCAATTCCACTTTTCTTTCTGCTGGGCATCGCATAGTATCAAATATCGTCTCAATCCGTAAAATCCAGTCTTCGGTCTCGATCGGGGACAAGCCACCGTGAAAAGTCGGCGGTTTCAATTCTAGGAACTGCTTCATATCATTATCAATCAAGCGAGGCTGCTGAAGTTCCACAAGTGCTAGAGGAGGCACAACTGGCACAACCGAGGGTCCGACAGGAGGAGGCACAACTGGAGTGGTGTCCCGAACTAGCCTAATTGCTTCAGCGATGGCTTGGACAATATCAACGATATGCACTGAGGAAGGCTGTTGCCCACTCACACTTTCTTCAGACCTGGAGTCCCTGGAGACCTCAGGTTCATTAAGACTCTCACGCATCCTGCGGCTCGAATACACTTGAAATGTTTCCTGAAGATAAACATGAAACAATTCAGTATGTTAACAGTTCAGTATGTTCAGATATTCGAATTTCATCGCTGTGATTTATGTTACATTCTGGTACTTTCTGCAATACATGCACCACGAGAAAACCTCCCTCTGATACCACTTAATTGTAACGACCCAAAATCCGGCACAATTTAAATATTCATTTCGAGTAGATTTCTCATAGGTATATACACAACAGTTATAATACGAGAAAACTGTACCAAGAGAAAACATAAAATCACATTGCACTATGAAACAAATTATACAGACTGTCCAATGAAAATACTAGTACAAGAGTGTCTACATGTATTAAACACCTAAGACATATACAAAAAGTAGACACATAAGCTAACCCGTGGACGAGCCACGTCTTCGACTGGTCTTCTTTCTACCTCTGCCTGAATCCGTCTAGCGGGGTCTGGTACGCTGGTGCTCGGTTCCTATAAAATAAATTAGGAACCAATTAGTTTTGAACAATAAGTGAATTCCTTACCCTTACTTGTAGCTTCGCACTGCAAACAAACAAAAGAGTCAGCAACAATTAAATCTATATCAGGATATTCAACAATTCGATATATCGGGTATCAAATCATATTTCGTTCATTTTATATCAAAGTTCATTCATTCGTGATTCCTTTCTCAAAATGCTGAGGGTCATTCAATTCTCAAACATCTGGGTCCGTCGACCCTTCATATTAACATCCTCTTTAGGGCGCTCACACGCGCAACAGGCTTCAACGCCTCCTAAATTGGATTCATATTCTGTAGGAGTTCGACCCCTCCTACGAGGTGTGAGAGTTCTACCCCTCTCACGAGGTGTAGGAGTCTGAAGCATCCCCCTACCAGGTCGACCCTTAGCATTTTGATACGTCGACACGTTCTCAATTTCAGTTATTTCATTTCTGAATCGTTTACTGCTTTTCAATTTGTTTAATTCAAAACTAGAATTTATTTATCTTTGGTTCCCCTCAGAATTCCATCGCTCGCTAAGCCAACGTTAGCGTATTCAACGATTTATAGTGTCAATAATATCAAATAATTCAAAAATAACTAAAGTATCAGGTGCATAAAAGAAACGGTAAGGACTCACCACAATTTTTCCTTTGCCCTTGTCCCTCGTAGGATTCTCATCGCGTCTATCGCCGGATTCCATCCTTTGCAGTATCAATGCATCATTTACTTTAGGGTTGCGTTATAAATAGTTATGATTAGACTCCTACGACGGTCGCAACTACGACCTATAGGAGTTGTCTAGGGAAGGGCTAACGTGGTGACTCAACATGAAGGCGCATCATGCGATCAACAAGGTTTCTTATGCCACCAAAACTAATTTCATTTGCTTCTACAGACAGCCGCAAGGGTTACAATGGCAACGTCAACGGCTGTGAATAGCAGCGTAAGTAAAGTGTAAAAGCCATCTAAAACAACCACCATCAACAAAAAGCAGCCAACACACATACAACTCCCACAATACAACAGCCGGCCAACACACTCAAGCCCCATATTACCTGTAGCCAGCCATCACAACACAACCCCCAAGCACAACTGCAGCCGACCATCATTTACGAGGAAAGCAAGGCAAACCAGCCCCAAATTCTGAAACCATAGTTCTCAAATTGCTTGAAAATCATAGATTAGGGCACAAAAATTATACAGGAAAATTTCATATGCTTTTCATAAACTCAAAACTCCATAAATCGTAACCCTAGGTTTCAAGCCCTCTCTAATCTATACCATAACTTCATACAAGAAGAGAGAGGATTGAAGACAAAGAGATTATCTTCTTAAAGAAGAGGAAATCGTGCGAAACGGAGGAGATTGGAGGTGGCTATGGCAATCGACGCAGGAGCGGCTCCCGCGGTTCGTTCCGTCGAATATGAAGCAGAACGAACAAAGCACGATTTCATATATCACGGGATAATTCCACCGCTGAACCCAGGCAACCGGTCACACCACTGGTTCTACCGGTCTCAACCCATGCACAGCCACAACCAACGCACACACCAGTTCACCCATTGCACATCCACAACCAAACCCAATTCCAACCAAGCCCAAGTTCAATTAGGCTCATATCAAAGCCGACCAACTCAAGCCATTCAATTTAAATGAAAACGAAGCGGCCGTCGCAAAAAATATCCAACGGAAAATCTGAACATCAAAATTAAAGTGCGACGTCAAATCAACACTGAAATCAATTGTTTTCCATCATCGGGGAATATTTACAGAGTCTTTTATTTATATATATTGCAAACATATTAATATTAGAATTCAGGTCTTACAGATTTAATCAAATTAACAGCCAATTAAATTAAATTAGTTTATTCTCCTTGATTAATACATAGACTGAATTTGAATTTCATTTTTGTATTTATTAATATTTTTAAATTCTTCTAAAAAAAGAGATAAATAGCATAAATTTAATCAAATTAACAGCCAATTAAATTAAATTAGTTTATTCTCCTTGATTAATACATAGACTGAATTTGAATTTCATTTTTGTATTTATTAATAATTTTAAATTCTCCTTGATCGGAGGTGGCCTTGCCCGCTCGCCACCGGACAACCCCCGGCTGGTTCGCCTGGGTCTGGCGAACCTCCTGGGGGTCGCCGGTCAGGCCGCCGGCGCCGCCTCCGGCGGTAGCATGAGAAAATGCACCGCCGGGGCGGTGCGGGATCGGGATTTTTTTTATTTTTAATTTTCTTTTTTATATTTCGTTTTTTTAATATATTAGGATTTTTTAAAAAAATTTACATAAGAAAAAAATGGGGGGAAGCCTGCCGGGGGCGGGCGAAGCTCGTCGCGTGCCAGGTACTGTCGTGCGGGGCATGAGTGCTCCCCCGTGCACTGTCACTCGTGTGTATATATATATATATAAATATATAAATAGACTGTAGATGTATTATTAAGTATGTTTTGAATGTATGTGATAGAGAGGGTGATGGGGGAAAAAGGTTTTTGATAATTGGCGTGACTTGGGAGTTAAATTTAGCTATGAAATTTGAAAGGTCTCGTTCTTACAAATTCTACCTTTTTAACATGTAATCTCATCTTTGACCTCATTATTTATATTTAAAATGTATATGGAAACTTAAAAATTTGACAGAGCTTCATTGCAAAATATATCAATATTCTTCATAATTTGAAATATAAACCTTATCTCTCAAGTTCCTTTATTTTATATCACTTTGCCCCTTAACTACCGCTGCAGTTTTGGGAATATAAACAATTTGCAGTTCCTATGTGAAAATGGGCGAGTACATAAGTTTGCAAATGGTGTATGTTGGCCCGCTTTCTTGCTTCAAGAGTTTAAACAGGCATGGTTTGCTTTGGCTTCATCAGACTCTCAAGTGGTTAAATCACACACTACCAATGTCAACTCTGACACAAGTTCAGGAAAAGGATCCACTCACGTAGATTGCTCAGATGGTTCAAATTTGATAGAGTGGAACAGATATTCTGTTGCATTGAGTAGAGCACTTTGTTCATTTCTTCTTCCTCCCGAAGATATCAAATCTAGTCGCGATGAAGCATTAGTGAAAAGTTCCATGCCTGTCTCTTTAGGCTATTGTGAACTTTCTATTAGGTGGAGCATGAAGGTTATACTCACCATTTTTCCATGCATAAAGGCGTGCTATAGTGAAAGTCAGATACCAAATCATATAAGGTGATATTATTACCTGCTCACTTCTTCTATTTGTTGAATCTCTAGTTATTTCTGTATAGAACTACTGTCATTATGAACACTATTTTCAGCCATTTTTTCCGATTCTGCACGAAAGTAAATAAAGCAGTGGTTTCTTCTCCTTTTTGTACCTTGTGGGATATATTCTGAAATTTGGTGAGTACTTACTGAGATCTTGATAGCCATATTTCTAGTCCAAATCTTATGGAGAAATAATTCGGCTTCATTCACGTATTTATTGAGTGATCAAGAGAGATTTTGGCTAAAGAGCATCTATACCCTTATCAAATCAGTGATGTTGCAATCGAATTAGCAATCCAACAAAACACCCCACACAACTCCACAGATGTAATCACAATGCTATTGCTAAACACAACATAAACTTAGCAAAATGTAACTAGATCTGAAATTGATTGATAGCATCATTTCAGTGTAAAAGTGAGAATATTAATTCAGCATTCAAACCAAGTATTGAGACAGGATAATCATCAGACATTCATAAGCAAATTGGCAAGACAAGCTTGATTCTAAGAGGTTGAATACCTTTGAACAGATCAAAGAAGGACAAGCAGCTCTCACTAGTCTGCACTCCGGGAAGACAGAAAAATGGAAAAGTAAAACAGCCACTAGACAATGCATAACCCCTCCTTATCACATCACTTATTTATACTAATATTTCCCATTACAATTTTCTTAAGTACCCTCCTACTAACTAAGACAAATTACATCAAACTGCCGTTCCCGCCAAAACTTAATTTCAAATGGCTGTTAGCTCTCCTCAGCTTCAATTGGCCGTTAATTATCCCCAGCTTCATCATTCACATTCCAGATCGCATCAATACCTCCCCGATCAAAACTTTCTTGGCCTCAGGGAAGGAAGTGAGGATAATGTTTCTGCATAACCCACAAGTTCTCCCAGGTTGCCTCCAGTGAGCCGTTAGCCCATTGAATCAACAATTAAGTTATCACCCTTCCTTGACGGTGTGGTTGGGTCCAGGAAGGCCACCACAAGATTTGTATGTTGGCAGATTCAGGTATGTCTAAACAGTACGCCACCGCGCCCACACGTTCAACCACCCTTAAGGGGAATTTTTTTGAGAGAGTGTTTGGAATCTGTGCAATTGAATGCTTACTTGTTTATACGGCGGTAGACGAACTTAAGCCCACAAACCAACTTCTAATTCCCTTTCCCTGCTTTTGTTGTTAGCGAAAACCATGTCCCTTACTACCAAAGACATGTCTATTTATTCCACCATTGAAGAATCCGCAATGTAAGGGAAATGAAGAGTAGACTGCTATCCATAGACTATCTCATATGAGGTCATCTTAATGGAACTCTGAAAGGTCATATTGTACCACCATTATGCTAGACGTAGCCAGGTGGCTTGCTTCGTGGACGTTCAAAGCACATACATCTTCGATAACACTCCACACAATGATTTACAACCTCCGTCCGACCATCCGTTTGAGGATGATATGTCGTTGACATATTTAGTTGAACTTGTAGAACCCAAAAGAATTCCTACCAGAATTGGCATATGAAAATTGAATCTCTATCGCTGACAATAGAATTTGGTAGGCCATGCAATCAAAACATTAAATCCATGAAAATTTGTGCTACAACTTCTGCTGTGTAAGGATGACTAATGGCTACCAAATGCACTTTTTTACTCAGCCTGTTGACCACCACAAGATTTGTTGTTACTTTTTGGAAGACCCTTGACAAAATTCATTAAAATTCCCTTCCAAATGCGATTTGAAATAGGCATGGGTTGCAACAAACCCATTGAGCTTTGATTACCCGGCTTACAATTTTTGGAAAATCGTACAATTTTGTATGTATCTTTTAACTTCTAACTTCATGTTCTTCCAAGAAAAACAACTTCAAGCGAGGATAGGTGGCCTTGATCACCGAATACCCCCCCCCCAAGGCTCAATCATGGTAGAGTTGTAGCTGTTTTGTTTCGATTAATTCCACACTTCCCACAACTATTGTCCACTTTTTTTTAAAACAAATCGTGAATTCATTGATACTTGGGCTTGTATAGGTTATTCTTTTCTTTTTGCCTGATAAGTTTGGGATTTGCTCGTCCAGGATCCATGAGTCTTTTACCTGCTTCATAATCCAGTGGTAAATACTACCCTTTCCTGCAATTCCAACCTATTTACTGCTGCCTTCCGGGATAATGCGTTTGCACACACATTTTCTTTCCCTTTTCTATATTGAATGGTGTAATTGTAACCCATTAGCTGGCTTGGAATTTTTGCTGATTAGGGTGGCTAACCTTTGCTCAAGCATGAACTTGATACTCCGATGGTCCGTTTTGATGATGAAATGCCCACCCATCAAATAATGACACCATTTTTGGACTGTTGAGAAGATAGCGAGTAGTTTCTTCCCATAGGTTGATAACCGCATATTCTTCTTTCCTAAAGCCTTGCTAAAGAAGGCCAGGGGATGACCTTCCTGCATCAAGACAACTCCCACTCCCGCACCCGTTGCACCCGTCTTAATGATCAATGTCTTATGAAAATCATGGAGTTGTAACACTGGTGGTATGGAGACAACTTCCTTTAAGTTTAAGAAGGCCTCTTGTGTTACCTCATTGCATTGCCAATTCTGCAACTTCAACAAATCAGTGAGAGGCCGACTATTAGTCCACACCCCTTGATAAACCCGCGGTAGTACCCAGTTAAGCTCAAAAAACTCTCAGCTACTTTAAGTTTGTAGGGGATGGCCAATCCAACATATTCTGCACCTTAAGAGGATCAGTGGAAACTCTCGCTTGAGAAATAATATACCCATGTAGTGCATCTCTTTCAAGCCAAATATGCACTTTTACTTGAGAAAAAACCGACGTTTGCTCAACAATTTGAAGGTAATTCTCAAATGTTTTAGATGCACCTGCCATGACCTTTTGAAGATGAGAATATCATAAAAAACTTGGATGAATTGCCTCAGATGCTCCTGAAACACCTTATTCATTAACACTTGGAATGTATAAAGGCGTTAGTGAGTCAAAATGACATTACAAGGAACTCATAATGGCCCTAGTGAGTTCTAAATGCCGTCTTGTATATATCAGCTTCAACCATCCTCACTCGGTGGTAGCCTTCTCTAAGATCCAATTTCGAGAAGAACATGGAACCATGTAACTCCTCAATAACATATCTCTAAGATTTGTATTACTACTACTAGCTTGCGCTGTTGAACTGGAAGCGAGTGATCTACTGGGTGTTTGAAGCCTCTCTGTTTTTTGGATCACCTCAGGTACTTTGATTAGTCCCTTCCTTTGGATGATCGCCAGTTTATGTCCTGAATTCTCGCTAACTGGAAGACATCTTAAAGCGATTAGGGTTGAAACATCCCTATAGTGAGTTCAATTTCTTCCTTCATACCAGCCAAACAGAAGCTAATGGCCTGATGTTTCGGAATGTGCACTCGACAAAAAAGAATGTCGAAATCATCTAGGTAGAGTTGGACTATAAATTTTTTTAAAAGATTTTTCAATTCGTTCATCTGGTCGTCAAATAGAATAGATCCAAACCAATTCTGCAGGGCTTGCAGATGTTCCTCCCAACTCGGCCATTGTCGAGTGAGCCAAGATTTCATATGTTCTTGATGCTTGAACAGAGCCTTTCCCTCCATGTTGACTGACACGATCTTCACTTTCAGCTCAACCGGTGTGCCATCAATGTCGAAGAATTGATCACACTTATAGATCCACTCCATCACCGCTTCCCCAAAGAAACACGGAAACTCAATGCGAAAAAATCTCGTTGAAGGTTGATATGATTTTGGGAATGCATTTCGATTGTCTGCCGGCGCATGCCCACCTGTATTGTCCACGAATCTCTACAATCCGAGGTAGCAAACGTATGCTCGGGTGTTCGACTGTTTTGATCTATCCTGGTCTGAATCTTCCTCGCCATAGAGTCTTGATTCTGCTTGAGTAAAGCCAATTCACTTTGTAAGCCATTCTATTTTGTCTCCTCCGACAGCGACATGATTGTGGCTCAGGATGTTACTCTGATACCCTATGAAGCACGAATACTTAAAAATGGGCAACGTATCGACTCGAACGCGTATTAGATACAAGAAACGCCCGGAAACGCGCGGAAATGCGTTTCCGAAACTGCAGGAAACACACTTTAAAATAAAAAATAAAAAATAAAAAATATTTTGGATTCACGTATCCCTCTGGGGGGATACGCGAATCCCGCTAGGTTTTCAATCCCGCTAATCTCACGCTAGGCGGAATCTCACGATATACGCGAATCCCGCTAGGTTTTCAATCCCGGCGCTGCTCCCCTCTCCCGATCCCTCTCCCGATCCCGGCGCTGCTACCCTCTCCCGATCCCTCTCCCGATCCCGGCGCTGCTCCCCTCTCCCGATCCCGGCGCTACTCCCCTCTTCCGATCCCGACCGTGGTTAGCTTCTTCTTCTTCTTCACCTTCTGCACCTTCTTCTTCTTCTTCTGCACCTTCTGCACCCTCTTCTTCTTCTTCTTCTTCTGCACCCTCTTCTTCTTCTGCACCTTCTGCACCCTCTTCTTCTTCTTCTGCACCCTCTTCTTCTTCTTCTTCCGCACCTTTTGCACCCTCTTCTTCTTCTTCTTCCGCACCTTCTGCACCCTCTTCTTCGTCTTCTTCCGCACCTTCTGCACCCTCTTCTTCTTCTTCTTCCGCACCTTCTGCACCCTCTTCTTCTTCTTCTGCACCTTCTGCACCCTCTTCTTCTTCTTCTTCTTCTCCTTCTGCACTTTCTGCACCCTCTTCTTCTTCTTCTTCTTTTGCACCTTCTTCTTCTTCTTCTTCTTCTGCACCTTCTGCACCCTCTTCTTCTTCTGCACCTTTTTCTGTTAAGATTTTTCTGTTATGCAGCTTATGCTTTTTCTGTTAACTGTATGTAGAACATATGTAGAGCATTTCATTAGTTTCAATTTTTGTACCGGAATATATGTAGAGCATTTCATTAGTTTCAATATTTGTACCGGAATATATGTAGAGCATTTCATTATCTCTATTAGTATGATCTCTGTTAACTGTATGTAAAGCATTTCATTAGTATACACTATTTGTACCAGTATAAGATTTTTCTTAAGTAATATTTTTAGTTGTTAGCTTTTTCTTATGTAGTATAAGCTAATTAACATTGCTCTAGACATGGATTCAATAAACTTTTTTCTGTATGTATGTTGTTAAATCCTAATTGTTGTTATGATTTCATTATTGTTTAAATTAGGTTTCATTATTGTATAACATGGATTCAAGTAGCAGCGTTACTGAAAATGATGAAAAGCCTTTTTGGAAATATGTGACAAGAGGCAACAAGTTAACTGAAGGAGGTGGAAGTATAAGTTGGACATGTAATTTTTGTGGTAAGCCTTACAAAAGCTCATACACTCGTGTGAAGGGTCATTTATTGAGGATAAAGAGTAGTGGAATTGGAGCATGTAACAAAGTTCCGGCTTCCACATACAAGAACATGTTGAAGTAAGATAAAGATGCTCAAGAACTTATTGAGCAAAGACTTCCAAAATTTTTACCGGTAGCTCCAAGTACTCCAAGTGGAGTTGGAAGTGTTGAGAGTGTTGATGATAAGCGGAGAAGAAATGATGGTCCAAGCGGTGGAGAAAAGAATCCAATTTCTAGTGCATTCAATAATGAGGATAGAGCTCATTTAGATGCTTTAATTGCTAGGGCATTTTTTTCGGCGGGGTTGTCTTTCAATCTTGCATGAAATCCTTATTGGAGGGAATCTTATTCTTTTGCCGCTAGTCATAGCCTTGCGGGATACGTACCACCCAGATATAATTCTTTAAGAACCACATTATTATTGAAGGAAAAGATCGTAATTGAAAAAAGATTAGCTCCCATTCGAGGGATGTGGTTAGAGAAAGGAGTTAGTATTGTAAGCGACGGATGGAGCGATCCACAAAAAATACCACTCATTAATTTTATGGCAATAACCGATTCAAAAGCAATGTTCTTGAAGGCGGTTAATTGTGAAGGTCAAACCAAAGACAAGTATTTTATTGCGTCTTTGATCAAAGAGGTCATTTTAGAAATTGGATATGAAAAGGTTGTTCAGATTATAACAGATAATGCGGTGAATTGCAAGGGGGCGGGACAACTAATTGAGAGTGAGTTTCCATCAATCTTTTGGACTCCTTGTGTGGTGCACACTCTCAATCTAGCTTTGAAGAATATATGTGCCGTTAAGAATTCAGAGAATAATGCGGTTACGTATGAAAAATGTTCGTGGATTACTCGTATTGGTGATGATGTCATGTTTATTAAAAACTATATAATGAATCATTCCATGAGATTGACAATGTTTAATGAGTTTGTTAGTTTGAAATTATTATCTATTGCTGAAACTCGTTTTGCTTCAATGATCATCATGTTAAAACGATTCAAGCTTATAAAGAATGGACTCTAAAGAATGGTTATTAGTGATCATTGGCTTCTATATCGTGATGATGATATGGAAAAGGAAAGACATGTGAAAGAGAAGGTTTTAGATGATGATTGGTGGGCTTCCATTGAGTATATTCTTTCATTCACTGCTCCGATCTATGATATGATACGCTTTTGCGATACAGATAAGCCTTGTCTTCATCTAATATATGATATGTGGGATACAATGACTGAAAGGGTGAGGAAAACTATCTACACTCATGAGAGGAAAAGAGAAGAAGACGTGTCTACCTTTTTTGAGGTAGTACATGCTATACTTGTGGATCGTTGGAAAAAAATAGCACTCCGCTTCGTTGTTTTGCGCATTCATTGAATCCAAGGTACTTATCTTTTTAATTATAAATTTATATTTTTTCTTAATGTCTTTTGTTTGATTAATTTTTAACTCAATTTTTTTTAGTTCACTAGATATTATAGTGAACAATGGTTAGCGGAGGATCCAAATAGAGTTGCTCCTCATAAAGATCCGGAAGTTAGCAAGGAAAGACTTAAATGCTTGAAACATTATTTTCCAAGTTTAATGGAGCGCAATGTGGTCGCCAAAGAGTATGCAGAATTCATTGATAAATCAGGGGATTTTAATGATTATGATTCAATTCAAAATCGTTATCTCTTAGATCCAAAGACTTGGTGGCTAAATCATGGATCGCCGACCCCTTCACTTCAAACAATTGCATTAAAATTATTAGTACAACCATCATCTTCTTCATGCGCCGAGAGAAATTGGAGCACTTACTCTTTTATTCATTCAATGAAAAAGAATAGAATGACACCACAACGTGCAGAAGATTTAATAAATATTCATAGCAATATTCGACTTCTTTCTAGAAGAGATCAAAAATACAATGAAGGAGAGTGTACATTGTGGGATATTGCGGGCGATGGCTTTGAGTCATTCGAAGATATAGGTACACTGGAGATAGCTAATTTATCGATTGATGAATCAAGGTTGGAGCTCTCGATTATTGAAGAAGATGATGAAGTTGATACTTGATACTGTTGGAGAGAATGTTTAATTTTTAAACTCGATATTTTACATGTGAATGTAACAAAACAATGATCAATTGATGTAATGATATATTGATTTGGACATGTGATAGATTGTTTTTTACGGTGATTGTTTTGTTGAATGTTATTTATAGCATTATATGAAATGTCAATTGTAGAAGTGGAGAAAGCCAACCTTGTATATATGTCCACTTGGTACAAATACAAAGAATGAGTACATATATATAGATGAGAGAAAGAGGGAGAAAAGTCCTATACACAATGTGGGACTAAAGAGAGGAGAGAAAAACAATAAATGCTATACAAATGGGCCTAGTTTAAGTGGGCTTTTCCAACACTCCCCCGCAAGCTGGAGCGTATAGGTCATATGCACCCAGCTTGGACAAACACTGGTAGAACAGGGTGCTTGATAAGGCCTTTGTGAGGATGTCGGCAACTTGATCAGTTCCTGGAACATGCTTCAATTCAAGTTTCTTCAATTGAACCTTCTCACGAACAAAGTGACAGTCAACCTCGATATATTTTGTGCGCTCATGAAACACCAGATTGTTTGCGATGTGTATGGCGGCTTGACTATCACAAAATAGAACAGCAGAGGAGGGGAGTTTTACTCCTAGGTCAGTAAGGAGACTTTCAAGCCATGTGAGTTCTGAGACAACCGAGGCCATCGATCGGTATTCAGCTTCTGCAGAGGAACGGGCTACCACAGCCTGTTTCTTACTCTTCCATGTAATAAGATTACCACCAAAATAAGTACAGAACCCACTAGTTGACCTTCGATCGTCCAGGGAACCCGCATAGTCGGCATCAGAATAGGCAACCAATGCGGGAGCAGAGTCAGAGGTTTTGTAAACCAGCCCTTGACCCGGAGCTCCCTTAAGGTATCGAAGAATTCGTTCAACCGCTTGAAGATGAGAAGCCCGGGGGGCATGCATGAACCGACTGACAACCCCAACTGCAAATGATATATCCGGCCTCGTGACTGTTAGATAGATCAACTTTCCCACAAGGCGTCGATAGTATTCCAGGTTTGGAAGCAGCAAATCGTCATCCGAAGCATGAGCGCATAATTTGTGATTTGCCTCCATCGGGGTACAAGCTGGCTTGCAACCAGACTGACCAGTATCTTTGAGAAGATCGAGACAGTACTTTCGTTGGGAGAGCACCAACCCGTCCGGCCGCCGGGCAATCTCGAGACCCAGGAAGTAGCGAAGTTTCCCCAGGTCTTTAGTTTGAAAAACAGTGCTCAGATGTTGTTTGACGTCTTGAATCCCCTTTGAGTCATCCCAAGTGAGAAGGATGTCATCAACATAAACCAACAGAAGGACGGTGCCAGTGGCCCGGTGTCGGATAAAAAGGGAGAAATCTGCAGAACTCCGAGTGAACGACGGGAGCTGGACTCAGAGCGACATCGAGAGCAGGGAAGAATGGAATATCTTCACGAAAAGTCATGTCAGCCGAGACAGTAACCTTGCGGGTAGCAGGCGAATAACAGACATAACCCTTCTGAGTGCGCGAGTACCCCACAAAGATATGCTTGGTGGCACGAGGGTCCAATTTGTCTGTGGAGGGACCGAGGTGGTGAACGTAGCAGGTACACCCAAACACCCGGGGAGGAACGAGAAAAGGCGGAGTTGTGGGAAAGAGGAGGCTGAAGGGAGTAGCATACTGGAGGACGAAAGACGAGAGACGGTTGATGAGGAAGCAAGCCGTGGAGAGCGCGTAGTTCCAGTATGGTTTGGGAACCTGCATTTGAAGCATAAGAGAGCGAGCGACATCAAAAAGGTGACGATTCTTGCGCTCGGCGACACCATTCTGTTGTGGAGTGTACGGACACGAGGTTTGGTGAAGAATGCCGAACTCAGAGCAGAGAGTGACAAAGGTATGTCTGGTGTACTCCCGCGCATTGTCAGTACGAATAGTGCGAATAGGCGCAGAGAATTGAGTGCGAGTCTCAAGTATGAAAGCCCGGAATACGCGGGGAAGTTCAAAGCGATCCCGAAGGAGATATAACCACGTCATGCGAGAGTAATCATCAATAAAAGTAAGAAAATACCGATAGACAGAAATACTAGTAAATTTGTACGGACCCCATATATCGGAGTGTACTAAAATAAAAGGAGCGGAGCTCCGAGTACAATGAGGAGGAAACGATGAACGGGGCTGTTTGCCCAAAATACATGTGTCGCAGCGAAAAGCAGGGAGAGTAACATCAGGAAGAGCCTTCTAGAGGACTGGAAGAGGAGCATGTCCCAGACGGCGATGCCAATCCGAAGAGGAGATAGATGCGAGGACAGTGGGAGAGTCGTCAAGAAGATAGAGCCCATTCTGCAGCCGTCCTCTACCAATGATAGTCCGTGTCTGCTGATCCTGTATGAGAAAAGAAGAAGAAGTAAATGTCACGGAGTAATTAGAATCAGTAGTAAGGCGACCAACAGAGAGTAAATTGAAAGGAGAGCCCGGAACATGTAGAGCCGAGCGTAGGAGGAGAGAAGAGGTGAGAGAAATATCAGCACATCCAGAGACTGAAACCGATGCCCCATTAGCGACAGTAATGTACTTCGGGTGAGGTGAAGACAAGTACTGAGGTGGCCTAACAGAGGTGATATGATGAGTGGCACCAGAATCAAGGATCCAGCGCGTGCCAGAGGATAGACAGTCGATACCTTCATTGGAGATAGAGGCAGCAGAGGCAACCGAGGCAGGCAGACGGCTGAGCAAGCCATGAAGATGCTGGAGCTGAAGACGAACCTCGTCGAGATCAGTACGAGAGGAGGCAGAGTCGGTAGTAGCAGCAGAGGCTTGCGGACGAGGAGGTCGGCCATGTTTGCGATAGCATGTGGACTCAAGATGGCCATCTTTACCGCAGAACGAGCACTTATGCCTAGACCGGCCACCTCGACCCGGCCGCGAGAGTCAGAGCGGCCACCACGGGCAGAAAAGGGAAGAGGCAATAAGGGTGCTGGTGCCTGTTGAACAAGGGCCGGAGAAGGAAGTCCGGGAACATCCGGAGGCGGTGAGACTTTGAGAAGCATTGAGCACACATCGAAAAAAGATGGTGTAACGGTAGAGGAGAGGATGTGAGCCCGGACACTGTGAAGATGAGGTGGTACCCGAGCCATCATCATGGCGATACCCACAACTTCCTTTTGGGTACGTTGAGCAGCGAGATCTAAAGTGGGAGGCTGATGGTGGATCCAAGCCTCAACCAGAGACCGGGCCTGAGCAACAAAGGACGTCAGGTCGGTTGCGCCACTGCTATCAAGGGCCTGGAGAGCAGTGATGATATCATATAAATGGTGGAGACTATCCTTGCCCGAGTAGAGGGTGTGGAGCTCGTCCCACATGCCTTTGGCCGTCTCATGATACATGGCCAGGCGATAAGATTCGCCATCAAGAGAGTTGAGAAGCCAAGTCTGCACACGCCCATCATTGCGTAACCATTCCTCAGTAGGGACACCGATAACGGTCTGAGTCAAGTGATGAAGGAACCCCTTTGACTGTAGGACACGGCGAACCGAGTGTGCCCATTCCACAAAGTTCTTCTTGCCAGTGAGCGAAATTGTAGTGATCCGAAGCTCGTCGCGGACTTCCTGGAGAGAGGCCGGGCGTTCAGGAGGAGGAACTGCCGTGCCGACTGAGTCCGCAGATGTAGACATGGGGGCGACCTGGAGGAGTAGAGGAAGCGGAAAGACAGCGGACTGGAAGAGGTCGCGGCGAGCTGGAGGAGGCCGCGGCGAGCTGGAGGAGACCGCGGCGGACTGGAGGAGGCAGCGGCGGACTGGAGGAAGCCGCGTTGTGCACAAAGGCGCTCAGCAAGGAGCGGACTGGAGGAGGCAGCGGCGGACTGGAGGAGGCCGCGGTGAGCACAGACGCTCAGCAAGGAGCGGACCAAGAGAGGCCGCGGCGGATTGAAGAGGCCTAGGCGGACTGGATCAGATCGCGGCGGGCTGGATCAATCCGCAAGACTGAAAGAACGCAGAGGCGAGCCCGCGGCGGACAGGGAAAAGAACTTGGCCGCCTGAAGAGGAAGGAGAGCAGCCGCAAGCAGGGGAGAAGTGCGGACAGAAGGAGGCCGCTGCGCTTACGGCGGACGAAGGAGACCAAGAAGAGGAGGCGAATACCGAGTTCGCAGCGGACAGAAGGAGACCGAGGGATCGAGGTCGCCGAGGTCGCGCCAGACAAGAAGAGGCCGCAGCGGACTAGGGGAAGCAGTGGACCCCACAGGATGGCTATAAAGAGGGGGCCAGAGGAGGAAGGAAGAGGAGGGAAGAGAAGTGGTTCCACGGGAGGAGAGGAAGCGGTCTGGACAAGGGAGGCCGCAGGTGTGATGCGACTAGAAGTTGCGGACACACACACGCAGGCCGCAGAGATCGCAGGCCGCAGGGCGGATAGGAAAGGGAGTCCGCACTAGAAGTTGCGGACACACACACGCAGGCCGCAGAGATCGCAGGCCGCAGGGCGGATAGGAAAGGGAGTCCGCAGGAGTCCGGAACCTGGCTCTGATACCATGTAGAAATGGAGAAAGCCAACCTTGTATATATGTCCACTTGGTACAAATACAAAGAATGAGTACATATATATAGATGAGAGAAAGAGGGAGAAAAGTCCTATACACAATGTGGGACTAAAGAGAGGAGAGAAAAACAATAAATGATATACAAATGGGCCTAGTTTAAGTGGGCTTTTCTAACATCAATGATATATAATAGTCTTATTTAATTTTTTCATTATATGTAAAAATAGTTTATTAGTTGTCTTATTCTTATATTAATTAGTACTTATATTAAAATAATTTAAAACATTTCCCGTATCCTTATTTTTTTAAAAAATCACGTTTCCCGTATACGTTTCGTATCATATCCTGTTTCCGTCCCCGTGCATCATAGCTGATACCAATGATGCAATCTAATAAGCAATCCACCAAAACACCCACACAACTCCACAGATGCAATTACAATGCTATTGCTAAACGCAACATAAACCCAACAAATGTAAATAGATCTGAAATTGAATAATAACTTCATTTTGATGTAGGGGTAGGCTAGTGGTGCTCGGAAGCTAGTACTGTACGTGCACGTGTGAGGGAATATGCGAATACAATGCTACATGCAATGAAACAGTCGGATAGCAACGACAATTAATTTAAGCAATGAGAATTAACAACAACACACAGTTAATCAAAATAAATAAACAATTAAATAATTTTAGCGATTTGGCAACGGCTTCCCCCGCGCGGAGGGCCTAAGCAAGCGGCGGCGATTAATTCCACAAACAAATATTAGCATAAAAGTACAACAACTACCAAACTATGATCACAACACAAATATAGATAAACAACCAAGTGCAAATGTCAAATACAAAACACAATACCACGAGATACTCACGATGCAGTGGGCTGATTCGAGGTGGTGGAGAATTTGAGGGACCGGATGCAAAACGGGCGATCGGAGGCGAACACGGTGGCACGGTGACGTCACAGTGGTTGCCCACAGTGAAAAAGAGGGGATGTGGGCCGGAAACGGCGAGATCCGGCCACTAGAGAATGAATCAGTGTGTCGGTGGGTAGATCTGCTAATTTTAGGGCGGATCCGGGCTACAGGAGTGGGAATACTTAAGTGGACGGTAGATCGGGGGAAGGTAGTGCTAGATCAATTAGATCTAGGGTTTTCGGAGCGTTGGGGGGTGGATCCACGGCGGAGGAACAAAAGGGAGTGACCGACTAGGGTTGATAAGGCCCTAGGGTGGCCGGTGTGGGTGGAGGGAGGCGGCGGCTTGGCTGGGCTGCTGTGGGGGGGCCGCCGGTTGGGGTGCTGGAGACAGGGGTGGCGGTGGGGAGGAGATGGCTGGCCGACTGGTGTAGGGGAGGCGGCGGGAAGGGGGTAAGAGAGGCAGCTGGGTGGGGGGGGGGTTCGAACAAGGGGCCGGCTGCTGTTGTTTTCACAGAAGGCCGGCAGAGTTTGGAGGCGGTTTTGGGGTCTCTGGCGGTGGAAAAAGCGGGGGGGGGGGGGGGGGATGGCTGGAAAATGATGGAGGGGGTCGGGGGTTACCTTGGGGGAAGGTTTGACGGCCTAGGAGTCGTCACCTAGGGTTCCACAGCGTTGGCACCGGGGAGGGATTGCTGGAATCCGGAATTAGTCTTCTCCAAATTCTGCAATGCCCTCAAATCAGCCCCCTAACATCCTATTTATAAGAAAACACAAACTAGGGCATCCCCATCAACGACTATGATTGGCCGGTGGGTTAGCCCTTAAAATACATCAAAATAAACTCAAAAAATATAATGTAATATTGCGTTTTGACTCGCGGCGACGTGCCGGACGCAACCGCGGAGTCCGATCGGCGATCCGATCAAGTCTTCCTGCGCGAATACATGTATTCGCGCCGCCGCAAGACGGGGCCCACATACATGTATTCGCGCAGGAAGACTTGATCGCATCGCCTATCGGACTCCGCGGTTGCGTCCGAGACGTCGCCACGAGTCAAAACACTATATTACTTTATATTTTTTGAGTTTATTTTGATGTATTTTAAGGGCTAACCCACCAGCCAATCATAGCCGTTGATGGGGATGCCCTAGTTTGTGTTTTCTTATAAATAGGATGCTAGGGGGCTGATTTGAGGGCATTGCAGAATTCGGAGAAGACTAATTCCGGATTCCAGCGATCCCTCCTCGGTGCCGACGCCGTGGAACCCTAGGTGACGATTCCTAGGCCGCCAAACCTTCCCCCAAGGTAACCCCCACCCCCTCCATCATTTTCCATCCATCCCCCCCTTTTTCCACCGCCGGAGACCCCAAAACGCCTCCAAACTCTGTCGGCCTGCTGTGAAAACAGCAGCCGCCGGCCCCTTGTTCGAACCCCCCACCCAGCCGCCTCTCTTAGCCCCTTCCCGCCGCCTCCCCTGCACCAGCCGGCCAGCCATCTCCTCCCCACCGCCACCCCTGTCTCCAGCACCCCAACCGGCGGCCCCCACCTACAGCACCCCAGCCAAGCCGCCGCCTCCCTCCACCCACACCGGCCACCCTAGGGCCTTATCAACCCTAGCCGGCCACTCTCTTTCGTTCCTCCGTCGTGGATCCACCCCCCAACGCTCCGAAAACCCTAAATCTAATTGATCTAGCACTACCTTCCCCCGATCTACCGTCCACTTACGTATTCCCACTCCCGTAGCCCGGATCCGCCCTAAAATTAGCGAATCTACCCACCGACACTCCGGTCCATTCTCTAGTGGCCGGATCTCGCCGTTTCCGGCCCACATCCCCTCTTTTCCACCGTGGGCAGCCACCGTGACGTCACCGTGCCACCGTGTTCGCCTCCGATCGCCCGTTTTGCATCCGGTCCCTCAAATTCTCCACCACCTCGGATCAGCCCACTGCATCGTGAGTATCTCGTGGTATTGTGTTTTGTATTTGACATTTGCACTTGGTTGTTTATCTATATTTGTGCTGTGATCATAGTTTGGTAGCTGTTGTACTTTTACGCTAATATTTGTTTGTGGAATTAATCGCCGCCGCTTGCTTAGGCGCTCCGCGCGGAGGAAGCCGTTGCCAAATCGCTAAAATTATTTAATTGCTTCTTTATTTTGATTAACTGCGTGGTGTTGTTAATTCTCATTGCTTAAATTAATTGTCGTTGCTATCCGACCGTTTCATTGCATGTAGCATTGCATTCGCATATCCCCTCACACGTGCACGTACAGTCCTAGCTTCCGAGCACCACTAGCCTACCCCTACATCACCATCCCTGAAGGGTAGGTGCGAGCATATCTCACAATTATATCCCATTCATTTTTTGTTTTAATGAAATTATTCAGATCACATTTCTATATTCTAATAGTTCTTTTGTGAAAATCAGTTGTTAAAATCATAATTTGTTTTTTCAAATGTTTTTTAGAGAGTTAAAATTTGAATAACATGATGAATCACATGTAAGTTGTTTACTTCTGTCCCCTCTCAAGGGAGCAACAAAAACTGCACTGCATGTACATTTGCTTGTTTTTTTGGAATTCCAGTTCTTTCTGACGCTAGTTCCTTCTTAATCTATAATGCTTCTACAACAGAGTTTTTGGCAACACTATGCAGTATTGCATCCTTCGCACGTTCAGAATGGTTCTTGTTTCTGCTCCAGCTCTTCTTGAAGTTTTTAGGGAAGAGGGAATTTGGGGCATGATTTTCTCGGAGAAGTTTTTCTACTTTGGGTCGTCTTTGAAAGAGTTAGATCTGAATTTTGAAATCATCTCTGGTGCCTTTGCTATCTCTGAAAGTTGGAAGGATAAATCAAAGTGTAATGATGTTGACTTTATTCAAGTCGAGGCCATTGCTTTCTTGGAATTTGCAGCAACATTAAGCTCAAATACAAATAATGTGGTATCATCTTTATTATCTTTTTCTTCTCATTGCTACATTAGATTTAATATGTTCCTGTGTTGTTTTGCTAACTCTTACATTTGTTGCTTGGAGATCTAATTAATGTTTGCATATTTCTGGATAAATATCTCAAGAAATATTGTTCTGTTGGATCATAAGATATCTGAAGTTGCAATATTTTGATTATGTTAGGGAGTTTGTTTTTTGTGCAATGTGGATTGAGTTCTATTTAAATGTTATTGTTGATTTCTTCATCAAATATAAATTTGCTTGTAATAGGTGAGAAGGAAAACACAATCTGTCATGGGCATAAGCGAGTCACCTTTTATTTCATATTTTTATGCATCATATTATGTCTAGGTCATTTTGAATGTGTTCGTCATTTAGGTAGTTTAACAAATATTTTGGGCGGAAGGGCGTCATTTAGGTAGTTTAACAAATATTTTGGGCAGAAGGGCTTATTCATAATTAGGTCATGTAACTTCTATTTAAATGCCCTTGGACTGTGGATATGACAAGCATGAAGTATTATATTTTCCTCTCCTTAGTCTCCTTCTTCTCTCCCTTGTCTCCCCAACCCTAATTGATGTTGAGCCTGACTCCCTCTTTGCATCTCGTAGGCCGACATCCGCTTGCTTCAGACGACTCCTCATCTATCCGACATCTCCACCCTTGATACCTCCGATCTCCTCTCAGACAAACTACATGCACGTTACGATGAGACTGATAACATCAGAGCCAACTAATTTGGTCCCTTGCCCTTTCCTCACAATTCTTCTAGAGATATTGGTCGGCGCCATCGTCATCGGCACAGCCATACCACAACAAATTAACCTCCAACAAATTTTCGATGCCTTCATTGTGTTGATTTACTCGCACATTCAACGACTTGGGAATGATGAACACCACCCTCGATCAATCCATCCAACAGACAGAAGTGATCTCCATAGAACTGAGACGTGATTTATGTGTCAGCGCTCCATTCAATCTACATGATCATATTCTATTTCTCGCTATTTTGTTCACTATTCTTCCCGTGGAGATGCCAATCCAATCTTTGGACAGTCCAACGACGATCGACACTGCTTGCTGAAGTCTGATGCTTGCGTAATGCCTTAATCGATGTCAAGCCATATGCTCTCTACAACGATGCTCTATTCAATCTCCACTATCAAATTCTGTCGACTGCTATTTTGTTCACTATCCTCCCTATGGAGATGCTGATCCAATATTTGGACAGTCCAATGATGATCAATACTGCTTGCTGAAGTCTGTTGTTTGCGCAAAAGTAAAACCCTAATTGATGTTGAGCCCTGTGCTCCCTGCAAGTCTGCATCGCCATTCCCTCCATTCCCACCGCAACATCATGGCATCCTTCCAAAGCCGTTGCACCTTGCGTAGGTTGAGCTGCACACCACATTACTTTTCGAGCCCAATGCCTTCATTTCGTGCCCAACGTCTTAAATGATTAATTTATTAATCAATTGATTAATTAATTAATCACTTAACTCAAAAGACAGATAATTAATTGATAAGGCTTTCCAGCATTACTTAATTAATTATGCCAGTAATAATTTTTTTTTTGAAAGACGCGAAGATAGATAGAGAGCATGTAGCAACCATCATTGTCTGAAGATAACTTTGCCTCTTTGGGGGGCAAGGGATCCAGGATCTTGGTGCCTTAATGAAGCCGAGCATGCTTCAATACCCACATGGATCATCATCATGATGTCAGTTGAGACTGGCTGATATAATTATTTAGAGACTGAATAAATGGGAACTTACTAAATCAAACCTGGTAATCACTCACAAGGGATCACAAGAATTTTATGCCACAACCCTCACCAACTCGATGGACTTATAGCCGCGCAACAAAGTCTCCAGCCGCTCATCACACGACCAAAAATTCTGCCCAACAAGTACATGTCGTTGATATTTGGCCTGCCCAGCTGTCACCTAATAGTCTCCATTTACCATTGTTCTCATTCATCAGGACACCCCTCTGCCATTAACCGTGCGCACAAGACGGGCATTACTTACATTAAATCTCTTCTCACACACATGAAGGCTAGTATTATTCTGAGCAGTCAATGGGTATCCCCACTAAGAAAGACATGGCGTCACTTGCGGATTATTCACCATTCTTCTACTGGTGCAGTGACCACATATTTTCGACAGGCAATGTTGCACGCCATTGTTCTGGCAAGAGACTAAAGAAGTAGATGATCAGTCATGCCTTCAGGTCTAGACACCGTATCATGGTTATGAGCTTGATGACAAGCTCAAAGAAATGTAGGGACTGTGTGTTATGGGCATTGACTAGTTGCATTATATTTCATATTTCTATGTATCGTATTCTGTCCGGGTCATTTCAATCGTGTTCTTCTTTTATGTTGTTTAGCGAATATTTTAAGTAGGAGGGTATTACGGTTGCACATGCCGACGAGACAAGCACACGCCGACGAGACGCCGTGACCAGCCCACACGCGAAGGAAGACGATGACGGGTCCGTCTGGAGGAGGAGAGACCAAAGACCGCCGCCGACATGGTTATCTTGTTTGCATTTTGTTATGTTATATTATGTTATATGTACGCTTTATTATTCACACTGCTTTTTCGTTATCTGCACCCATCACCTATAAGAGATTGTGCTGTATTTGTTTTTCATTATGCTTGGATGTATGAAATTTAGGGTTGCTCCCGAGATTTTTCTTCTCGTTCCCTCCTTCCTCTCCCTCACCACCGCCAGCCCTCCCCCTTGCCGGATTCCTCTCCGGGATCGTATCAATTTTGTCCAACCTGGCTCACCTCCTGCCATTCAGCTGCCGGTGCTCGCCAATCGTCCACGAAGCTTCTGCCCGGTCTTCCTCATCCGCCTGAATCGCGACCCGCCAAGCCCACCGCGACTGTTCGTATCTCGCTGCTGCCTGTATCGTGACCCGCTGAGGCCGATCCGCCGGCCTTGTCTCTCGCCTGCGCCGCATCCTTCACATGCATCAATCTGCCGCATCGCGCTGCCACATACAACGAAACTGCATCGCTCCACCACATCGCCCGCGAACAGCGACGCCAACCCAACCCGCATCGCCCCACCGCATCACTCGTGTGCCACGACGTCAGCCGCCATCCTGCTGCTTGCCCAACACCGTAGCACTTCTGCTTCTCTACTCGCCCCAACACCTTCATCCTGCTGGTCCCTTCCGGCGCGACTTCACTGCCTTCCTCAGGCTGCCGTTGGAATGACTCCCAACACTCGCTCCGCTGGTGATCTTCCTCCGGATGTGGCCGGCGAAGCCCTAAGCCACCTCTTTGAGGCTCAAGAGCAACTCGTCGCCTCCATACATGCCTTTCTTCTTGCCCACCACTCCAAGATCGACTCCCTCTAGGTGTTGGCTGCCTCCTCTGGATCCGGCTCACCCGCAGACGACAGCTCTCTCCTCGGCGCCGGGCTGCCGCCCATTCTTTCCGGGACCACTCCGCCGCCCATTCCTGACAAGTCCACCCTCTCCCTCGACATTCCCTCCTTTGCCAGGTTTACCTGATGGGTTGGATCGCTAAAGCGGAGCAATTTTTCGACCTCAACTATACACCGAACCATGACAAGATGTCTATGACTGTGCTTGGCCTGGACGACTCTACCTTCTAATGGGCTTGGTGGCTCCGCCAATCCAACCCGTGCCTCTCCTGGTCCGAGCTCAAGCAGGAGATGATTCGACGGTTTGACACCAGCTATTCCGGCTCTTTTGCAATCGAGGGTCTTTGCGGCGTCTGCCAGACAGCCAGCCTGGACGACTATGTTGATGAGTTCATCGCCCTGGTCTCCCACTTCCCCGTACTACCGCCCGATCATTACCTGGGCTTCTTAATGCAGAGTCTGTTGCCACATATATGCCCTCGTCTCCGCACGTACCACCCCCACACAATCTTTGACGCCATGGACTTGGCGCGTCGAGTGGAAGTTGACCTCTCCCTCCGACCACCTACTCCTACGGCCGATCACCGCCAGTCTCGACCGCCTTGGCCACCACCAGATATGGCTCCTCCACCGCGACTGCCGCTTTGGTGGATAGCGACGCAAGCCACAACCTCATCTCTGAGCGCCTGGTGCAGTAGCTCCGTCTTCCCTCGGTTCCCTCTCCGGATGTTGTGGTCCCCCAGGGCGATGGGTGCCTCCGATTGACTCAGGGCAGGGCCGTTGCACCATTGTGTCTCTCTCCGTGGGATCCTACTTTGTGACTGCGTACTTCTACGCATTTGGCCTAGGCGACATCGACACCATTTTTGAGGTGGCTTGGCTCTGCACGCTCGGCGATGTACGCTTCAATTGGGCGACTATGACCATGGAGTTCCTATACGGGGGCCAGCCATGTACCGCCTCGACAATGACTCCCCTCTCCTCCACTGTCTGGTCTCCCTCTAAATGATCTAGCAGACCACGGACGTCGACCTCTCTGCGGTGCTGTAGTCCCTCTCGGGCCCGTCCTTGTTGCCTTTCTCTTCCCCGACAGACCACCCAAAGCTTTTGGCTGCTCTCACCGACGTCATCCAACCTCCGACAGGATTGCTACCAGCCCGACCGACCAACCGACCAACCGACCGACCGTGCCAATTCCCTCCAGCCTAGGACCACAACAACCTTGGCGCAACCATTCCGTTTTGACCATATGCGGAAGGATGAGCTCGAGCCTCTGATGCAGGGGATGCTGATGGGGGGCCTTACCCGTTCTGGTGCAAGCCTATTTTCTAGCCCGGTTCTTCTGGTCCGGATGAAAGACGACAGTTGGCGCCGTACCACCCAAGTAAGCTACTTGATCACCGCTACCACCTTCATGGGGACTATAACTTGCAGGAGGTCCCTGTTGTTGGGTCTTTTTGTCTGGAGTCCGAAGCTACGTGGCTGCCCCGAGATCACTTCTGCCGCTAATCCTTTTATTACTGCCTTGGGGACAAAGCATATTTTCCAGACAGCGATATTTTTACGGTGTGCATGCTGACGAGACACGCACACGCCGACGAGATGCCGTGTGGAGTCCACACATGGAAGAAGACGATGATGAGTCCGTCTGGAGGAGAGACCGAAGACGCGTCGCCGACATGATTATCTTATTTGCATTTTGTTATGTTATATTCTGTTATGTGTATGCTTTATTATTCACACTACTTTTTCGTTATAAGCACTCCGCACCTTTACGGGGTTGTGCTCTGTTTTTTTTCATTATGCTTGAATGTATGAAATTTATGGTTGCTCCTTAAATTTTTTTTGTTCCCTCCTTCCTCTTGTATGATATAGCGCATAACCAACTGGTCCATAAGCTCGAACTTAGGGAAAGACGCTACTTTTTTCCCTTTAGGAAGTAGCAAAGTGCCACAGGTCAAGTGAAGGAACACTGGACCCAACAATCCCCCGAGCCTCCATCATGACACGCTGGCTCAGAGTTGGCCACCACATGGCTCAGATGTGGCGCACCACATGGCTCAGAGGTGGGGCACCACATGACCGAGGCTGCCTGACCCGCTGTACCCACACAGGTGGAGAGACAATTAAATCAGGATAAACAATGCTACCCGAATTCGAACCCGTGACCTTCTTCTGATACCACTTGTTGGATAGAGCGCATACCCAACTGGTCCATAAGCTCGGATATGAGTTGCCTCTGTGCATTTTTATGTTACGTTAGGTCTAGGAGTTGCCTCTATGCGTTACCCAACCTGGCAAGCCTCAACCATCACCGGGTTCCCTAATCGTAACAAGGTCCGACGGTCCGCAACCCCTTCACCCCAACCCTCTATGCATCCATTATTCATGTGGAGGGTTGTTGAGGTTGGGGATCAAACCCCAGACCTCCTTGAGGTGTGGAGATTTCATCTCAGTTGGTGATGGTGGATGAAATCTCCACACCTCAAGGAGGTCTGGGGTTCGATCCTCAGCCTCAACTACCCGCCGCATGAATAATGGGTGCAGATAGGGGTTGTGGTGTAGGGGATGCGGACCCTATTACGATTATGGGACCCGGTGATGGTTGAGGCCTGCCCGGTTGGGTAACGCGCATAGGCAACTCCTAGACCTACCGTAACAGAGGGCTTATTTGCAATTAGGTCATGTAACTTCTATTTAGATGCTCTTGGTGTCTATGGATATGGAAAGCTAGAAATATTCTATTTTCCTCTCCTTAGTTTTCCCTCTTCTCTCCCCTCCTCTCCCTATCCCGAACTGATCCCCACTCTAGGGAATTGTGAGGTTGAGTTTGGTCCCTCACCGCATCTCATAGGTCGAGCTTGGCTTCCTTCAGACGACTCCCTTGTATCTTCGACATCTCCGCCACCTTTGTTACCTCCGGTCTCCTCTCCAACAAGTTGTGGGCATGTCACACGTCAAGGCCCATAACACAATCTCATACGTTAGTTTCTTGATCACACAATCAATTAGTTGTATTCTATGACTTTAATATCAATTTTATTTTGTGTGAGATGTCAAGAAAATTGCTAGTTTCTTCATCACACAGTCAAGTAGATGTATTTTCTGCTTCATTCTCTTAGCATGGTGTGGTCATCCTTTCAAGGTCGCATTTGGATGTGTGCTTTCACATTGAAATCTATCATACTTTAGTAGCAAGTTAATCCTTTGGGAATTTGATTTTCTATGATTCGATACGTTTTTCTATCAAATTGGTGCTACTTGTATTACTTGAAACATATAATTCTTCCATACTTTTATCTCTTGTTGATCTTTTACGCATTAGTTTATCTGACATATATTTCATCAACTTACCCGTTACAAGCTGTTCCTTTTCTCCAACACAAATCTGCTAATTGTATTGCATGAAAGATATAATACTTCAATACTTTTGTCTCTTGTTGATCCTTTACGCATTAGTTTATCTGACTTGTAAAGGATTAACTTACACGTTTCAAGCTGTTCCTTTCTCCAACACAAATCTGCTGGAGACTTGAATGGATGCTATTGCTTCTGGAAATATCATTTTCCCTTGTCAAGATTCGTTGGTTTTCACATTAGATCGGTGTATTGATCGATTCATTTAATCAACTGCAAACACTGCTATTTGATTTATCATATATATATAATATATATATATATTATATATATACATACATACATATATATATATATGTATATATGTAAATGTATGCATGGGTCTATTTATCTATGTATAAGTATGTGACGGCGATAGTACCTCGATGTCTCGATATTGAGTACTATGGCGTACATTGTGCATGGAAGGACCCTATGCATGGTGGCCAATATTTATAAATATTTTTTTGATTTTACATTAGCTTTATGTAATAAGAAATCATGCGTTCTGTCGAGATGTCGGGGGAGGGTAGGCGGTGGTGGGGAAAACAGTGTGTGAGAGGGAGAGAGAAAAGGGAGAGGGGATTAGGGTTAGAGATTAGAGGAAGGGAAATACATACATTCATCCAAGATAAGAATTACATGGTCCGCTTGCCCTCTTATAGTGGCGATGAGCGAATACAAAAAGAAATACATAAAATAGGAAATACAAAAAAATACTAAAAACGCCTTAAGCAAATAAAACAACATATTTAATATTTAAATATCCCCCGCGCCGACCCCGCCTGGCTCGTCTTCGTCGGTCGAAGCCGCTCCTGACGCGCCCGGTTCGTCTACATCGATTCGTGCTGCGTCCGCCCCACATATCTGTAACAATGCCGCCGTCTGGGAAATATGCCTTGTCCCCAATGCAGTCGCCGGAGTGGCCGCGACCGAAGTGATACTGGGGAAACCAGTTGGCATCAGACTCCGGATCGGAAGACGTAGCGACATGGACCATTTGCGAGCCAGAGTTCCCTTGAACGTGGTAGCGGCGACCAAGTAGCTTGGTTGGGTGGTTCAGCGCCAGCTGCCGTCTTTCTTCCGAACCAACGAAAGTTGGGCTGGTGGTAGTCCCATCGGAGGCTGTTTGACATCAGTGAGCGCGGTCAAAAGCTCTTGGTGGTTCGTCAGGAAAGGAAGAGGCACAAAGGATGTTCCCGTGAGGTCCCACAGCTTCGTGGAGAGGCCGACGTCCGTGGTTGCTGGATCGTGCAGAGGGAGCTCGGGGAGCGTAGGAGGCAGAGTTGTTGTCGAGGCTACATGGCTGACCCTTCTGCAGGAACTGTATGGACATAACCCGCTAATTAGCACACACATCGCCGAGGGTAGCAAGCCAAGCCACTCTAGGAATGGCGTCGAGACCGCCTTAGCCAAATATGTAGAAGTCCGCGGTCACGGAATAGGTCTCCACCGATAGGGAAACGACAGTGCAACGGCCCAGAGACGGACGGTGGCGCGCATCGCCCAAACGGACCGCAACATTCGGGGAGGGAACTGAGGGCAGACGGAGCTGCTGCACCAGGTGCTCTGAGATGAGGTTGTTGCTTGCACCAAGGCAAGGGCTGGACGACCAAAGGAAAATGAGGGTGCGGTCTCCCCGTTGTGCGGGAGAGGTGGCGCCTCGAGGATGGACGCACTGTTGGCTAGGCATGCGGATCCGCTGACGGACGAAGCAGCAAAAGGTTGTAACGAATCAAGCTTTGCGTGGATGGCGAGCAAGGAGGCCTGCAAGGAGGCCACAATGGACTCCTGGGTGCTGACACGGCGTTGGAGGGCCTCGTTGGCGCCCTCCGATGGCGCCTCAGGGGTGGAACGGGTGTTTGGCGCCATGTCAACGACGGAAGGTCTGTAGCGGCTGGAGGGCTGTAGCGGTGCGGCGATGGGGAAAAACCACAGTGCGGTGCTGCTGGCTGGCGTGCAGAACGACGGCGGGAGGGCGGTGCTGGGCGCGGGACTGAGCGGCGGTGCAGCGCCAGGAAAAACGCTGTGCGGCGCTAGACGGTGGTCGGGAGCAGACGTCTAGTGGCGGATGCGGACTTGGATCACGGAACTGAACTGGATTGCGGGTGCGGAAATCGGCCGGGGTCGCTGAACTGCGTGAGGCTGAGGCGTCGTGGTCCGGGCGGGATCGCGGATGCGGAAGTCGGGCGGGATCGCGGATGCGGAAGTCGGGCGGGGTCGCGGATGCGGAAGTCGGGCGGGATCGCGGATGCGGAAGTCGAGTGGGATCGCAAATGCGAAAGTCGGGCAGAATTGCGGAGTTTTCCGGCGGATGCGCTGTGGTTCGTGCGGGATTGCGGAAGTGGAAACCGAACAGAACCGCGAAAACGACAGTAGATCGTTAGCGAGGGACGCAATCGGCGGCCTGCGACGGGCGGGACGGAGGGTCAGACCAAATTGTCGCGATGTCGGGGGATGGTAAGCGGTGGTGGGGAAAATGGAGAGAGAGAGGGGGAGAGAGAGAAGGGAGAGGTGATTAGGGTTAGATATTAGAGGAATGGAAAGACATACATTCATCCAAGATAAGAATTACATGGTTCACTTGTCCTCTTATAGTGGTGAGTAACAAACACAAAAGAAAATAGTCAAAATACACAAAATAGGAAATACAGAAAATACTAAAAACATCTCAAGCAAATAAATCAACATATTTAATTATCAACATATTTAATATTTAAATATCCCCCGCACCGACCCCTCCTGGGTCGTCTTCGTTAGTCCAAGCCGCTCCCGACGCGCCTGGTTCGTCTTCATTGGTTCGCGCCGCGTCCTCCCCACATATCTGTAACACGTTCCCCAATATAAGGGATTGAAATTGAAATACTTAGATTCATTTAATGGTCCTATTTTAGTACTATGACCAATTCAAGCTTTACTTTTAATATAGCGTAAACACATATCTTCTTTTATATTATTGTAATTGAGAGTTGTGAGGTGGACACTAAAGTGTGTAATTTATCTTTTCAATTTGCCCCTCCTTATGAAATTTACATACCTACTGTTTGCTTCTTTTTTAAAGAAAAATCTCAAGATAACTGACAGGAGAAGTCGAGCCTCCCTCCGGTGGATGAATAAATGAAGCAAAAGATGGTGAAAATCCTCACCGAGCTAGCATCTAGTGAATAAAACCCACACCATATGGGTAGGGGTGCAAGCGGTTCAGTTTGCGTCGGTTTGCACCCAAACCGAAATCGAACCGAGAACCTTCGGTTTTTGGTAGTTCATAATCGACCAGAACCGAACCCGGTTTGTTCGGTTCATAATCGGTTCGGTTTTTGATCATTTTTTGGCAGTTCAGTTTCGATTTTTTGTATACTTTTTCACTAAAGATCTCTTGAAGTGAATTTGAATCATGAGAACCATTTTAAACATCTCAGTTTATTTTGTTCTTTGATGGATTTTTTGTACAGTCAATTAATTGATAAATAGATTAATTATTGCAACATTATGTAAATAGATTTTTGCGACCAAAGCTTATTAAATAGTTACATACTTAGGAGTGGAGATATATTCAAAGGTATATAAACTACTGTTCTTGTATTGTACTAAATTAATCTGTTTTACTGTTTATCCTATTAATTCACAAGCTATAATATACCCCAACATAAGTACATAACTAGATCACAAAATTAAAGTATTGAGAAATCTCAAATATTCGAGAATTAAAGAGGCACAAGACAACATTCTTCCTCAAATACACCAAATCTCACGACAAAATAAAATTTTCATAACCTCATGTCATTAAAAATCACCAGTAAAAATGGAGTACCTAGCAGAAACGTGGAGTATGGTAGTAGGAACACAGATTAAGTATACCTTAAAATGCAAATACTTACCAGAGTGCTTGAGCATCAATGAGTGCAATGCTGGAGCCTGAAGGTACCTTTAGAGGAAGCTTAGGTTGATGTCGATGTCCAACAGTGCGGCCTTAGAATGCAAGAGAGAGAGAGAGAGAGAGGAGTGAGGACTACCGAGAGCAAGAGTAGGGGAAGCTGATTAAGTGGATGGAGTGTAACATCCGTAAGTTTTGACGCGAAATTATTTTAATTGTAGGGTCAAGTCGCGACGAATTTTGATCGAGGCTGCGCGTCGTCGAAGTACGATATTAGTGTTGTCAGAAGGTCGCATTTATTAATTTGTGAATTATGTTAATTATATTTAGTGAGACGCATTTTAATTTAGTGACGCGCGCGGTGAAAATGGGTTAATTTTCAAAGGAATTGGATTGAGGGTGCCAATAACAGTTTTTCCCCTCTCCTCATACGGTTAACTAGAAAACCGCGAGGCTCGATCGTTTTATTAGGCCGCACGCCCCTATTCTCAAGGAAATAAACCCGCATACATCTCATTCTCACGGGAGAATAGAAAAACCGCAGCCTCCCGACGTTTCTCGATCCATCTTCCGCAAGCCCGACGACTCCCAACCGACGCCTCCCGCTGCAGTCCGGCGACCGATCCTCCTCCAGGAGCTTTCGCTGACACCTCCTCCTTCCTCTACGAGCGCCGGTGGATGTTCCTTTTCCTTCCTTGGCCGTGGAAGAGCCGGGTTCAACCCTAGCCGGTGGTAGTGGAAACGATTTTGGTTCCGGTGAGTCGATTCCTCCCTTATCTCTTTTCCCTCATGGAGATCCTTCAATTTGGAGATTAGACTAAACTAATTTTTGTTCCTAATGCCCTAAATAGGTTTTGGAGTTCGTGATCCTCCGCGGAATTTGGGTTGGGCGCTTTGATAGCCTCAATCACTCCACGTAAAGGTAATATCTGAAGTTTAGCACTTGAATTTTTGTAACCCTAGTTGTATAGAAATTTTCCACGGGAAAATCGTAAAGGGAAAAATTATGAAATTAGGGCTACTCTAAATTGCAAGACTTTGGTGGGGTCGGGGCAGCATTCTGAAGGTCCCCAGCAGTAGGATTGCCTTCGGAAGAGAAAATGTCGTCACGCCGAGTGTACGAGCGCCACAGCACCACTGTAAGGAAACCTAATTTCTGTTAGTTAGACATAACAAGAAAAATATTTTGTATACGCATGTGTATGCTTTGTACAAATATCATGACCATACATAGAAATGTGTGGTGGTAGGAAAACGATCGCGGAAAAAGTGTAGGATGACACCCTTCTCCAAGACCAAAGTAGTCAGATCATGAACAATAACGTTAGGTACGAAACCTATACCCGTGTACGTAAGCTTGAAATTTGTCCAACCAAGGGCGTGAATGTCCCTTCTGGTCGAACATGAGAAAGTCAAGGGTCGCTCAGTAGTACACAAAAAGAGATGTCCCAAGCAGAGTAGCATTTGACCAAAAAGGTCAGTAAGCACACTTAAGTCTTTTCGTGCTTGGTAGAGGCGCGCTACCTTCCTCATAGGACATATGGTATCCTATGAGTAGCAGAGTCTTGGGGGTTGACTCCCCTTGAGACAGTTAGTAGATTCGTGACCGTGTCCGCGCGACACTAGAACAATTGAGTTCGTCAGATGGTCTCGGGTCGTCAGTTTCAGATGCGCGTTAGGAGCTACTCTGCCTAGAGCCTTCCTAGTGGAGGTGCAAGCTAGATGTCACTTAGAACTCAAGTATAGAGCTGACGTAAGACAATACACTAGTTAGTGAACGTCGGGACTTGGGTTAATGAACTGAAAGTCACGAACATAGAACATGTATATGTTTTGACCAGGTAGTGTTCTGAAGGCATGCATAACACATATAGCATAAATGTTTTAATGCACGAAACTATTTTTTGTAAAGGCATGCATTCATCATATGTGAAAATGTTTTTAGTATCACTAGGAGGAGTTATTTTTCCTTACTCTGACCTCTCGTGGGCAATGTTTTTACAGGTGACCCAGGTGAGAAACTACGCCTAGGATGAGCGTTGGTGGCGTCAGTTTGTAGTGTTTTCTCATTCAGTTTTTCTTACTTACAACATATACTTGTAGTTGTGGACAATGTATCTTGTTAATGTTTTATATGTCATATATCAGACTTATTATGTTATTTCAGATTTTCAGTCATTTCAATTATATTCATGTTTAGTGGCTCTGTGAATTCAGATTCAGGTATGTGGTTACCCTTAGTTTACTTTCTTAGCTTCCGTTGTAAGTTTTAAATTATTAGTAGATGTTTCTTTTTACCTGCTGCATACTAGTTTTAATACTGTTTCCTAGTTTTCTTTATATCGCTGACCCGGCCGGATGACTGATTTCTGAAATACTGAGAAGGGGTGTTACATGGAGACAGGAGGTTGAGCGGTGCAGTCGTGCGACTTGGGATTTATTCAACTGGAGCGCGGGCTGAAATTGAGAAAAAAAGAATTAGGTTATTTACTGGCGAGTCAAACGTGAGGCGTGAGCCAAAAAAGAAGGAATATTGCAGCATTGAGTCTTGAGTCTTGACTGACCCATGGGCGGCCCGTGAATGACATAAACGACTGTATTTACGACGATCCTAATTTATGTATTGTGCTCTAGATCCTAATTTCCAAATCTACTAAATTTACCATAAACATTTTCTGTAACACAGACAATAACAATATAACACAAGGAAGAAAGCCAGAGGAAGCAGGAAGTCAAGAAGTCGTTGACAATGAAAATAATGAATCTTCAATACAAAATCTAAAGGTCAAGCAAAATCTAAGTCAACGACAGATGAACACAGGAAAGAAAACCAGAGGAAGTAGGAACATTGTGTAGACCTACAACAGATAACAATCCAAACAACGAAACAATTTCGTTTTGTTGTCTATTAAACTATAGAGACTAAATAAAATTTTTTAAAAATTCGGCTGATATAATGTGGAGAAATATCGACTGGTGTATCAGTGATCTATCAGTGGATATATCGGTCCATAGGTGATATATCAGTGGATATATTCCAAAATGATATATTGCAAAACAATGTCTGAAACGTCTCATTTTATCAATGAAACTTTTATGTCGTTCGACATGTCAGTCATGTCGGACGATATCCACAACTCTTGTGCTTGCCGCATTTTAGTGTTGCCTCAATTGTGAAGATGTTACTTGATTCTAAGCCATGCCAAAACAGGATGCCACATTTTACTTGTGCCTCTATTGTCACAAAATTAATAGTACGGTTGTCCATCCCCGGTGGCAATCTATGTTAAAATAAGAGGTTTGGAGCATGTTGCAACCCCCCGTTGGGATTCACTGTCATGTTATAGTGGTTTTGGGGGATCTCAATCCTAGTGGGGAGCTTCCCAAAGATGGTCGGAGGTGAAGGCGAAGGAAATCAGAGATTCAACTGCGCCTTTTCACGACTGCTTAAGCAGGAGAATCAGTGGATTGTGTGGTGGAAGAATGGAAGCCGGCACACTAAAACCCCGACCGAGCATTGCTCGGGTGCTGTAATTGCACTCGATTTATCACATGCTAGAAGAACAAATGGTAGCCGCGACAAGGCTTGCGACGAGGAACCGACACTTTGTTGCTTGTCCGATGGGTGCGTGGCACGGTGCCTGCTAGGTGTGTGCAGAGAAGCACATAGATAGAGCAGGCTCTACTTTATCTGCTATTCCTGTGATCTATGTGTGAATGAAGGGGAAGGATTTGTCGTCTGGGGCAGTTGTTGTTGGGCTGCGTGAGTTAGCGTAGGGGAGGGAAGGGATTTGGTGGTGGGGAGAGGAAGCCCCAAACCTCAAGCCAAGACTAATTGATTTGATTAATTTCTCAATATCCTGACCACAAGCCGATCAAGTATATAAAGAAATGCAAAATACCAGGAATACGGAAGTAAAAAATAGATTATGACGTCAAATATCCGCTGTTGTGCTGTCTCGTGCCATAATAATCTCCTGTAACTGTGCTCATGAAAGTTTCTTGACTTGGTTTGATCTTTAACATATTAAGTATAATTGTTTGATTAAGTTTTCTTATAAATTTACAACATCTAGGGTCAACTGCTGCTTGAGTGTTTTTTGGAATTTTGTTTTTTTGCAGGGCATGTCGTTATTCATCTTTAATTCAGTGATAATGAATTTATATTAATTAATATTTCAGGAAGCTTAAAATTTTAACTAGTACTTTGCCTTGTTGCCTTGGCAGCCAGAATGCTCTGTTTTGTTAGATGCACTTGAGCAATCAGCCCGTAATCCTGAACTTGCAACTATATTTTTAAGAAGTCTTCAACGGATTCTGCAACTTACAGCAGCACAATGTCTTGGTTCTTTCAAGTCTTTGGACGCTGTAAACCGAACCCTTCGGGTTGCATGCATTCAGGCTCAAGAGATCCGGAAATTCAATATTTTTCTAAGGGGTGAGAGGGATGTTGCTGAAGGATCTGGAGTAAGAAAAACCCATATGATCAATTCTTTGAAGGCATCTAAAAGCTGGGTTAAATGCATGGAATCTTCAATGGAGCTCTTTAATGATTATATCTCTATTGCAGAGCATGTGACACGTCTGGTTTTGCATAATTCTAGCTGTATTGATTGTTTATTTGAGTTGTTTTGGGAAGAAAGTCTCAGGAAGTCTGTATTAAAACATATTCTTGGATTACTTAAGGTCTTGTTTTCTCTACCCCTCTCTCTTTCTTCCCATCCATCCTCTTTTATTCCTTCCTCCTTCATACCTCCTCCTTCCTCAATCCTTCTTACTTCTCTTTCTCCATGTCTCTGCTTCTCTTTTCTGTTGTTTTTCTATTATAATTTTCATGGAAATGATGTTTGATGCAGCTCTTTTGTTTGCAGTTGCCTCCCTTACTTCCAGATGATCGAACTGCAAAATTGCAATTATGTTCTAAATACTTAGAGACTTTTGCTCGCGCTAAGGAGCGGGAGGAATTTTTTCCTGAAATATCAATTGATCTCTTGATTAACATGAGGGAAATCATTTTGATTGACCAGATCGTGAGTTTCTTCGAGACAAAGAAGTTCTTCTGTTTATAACATTACTGTATCTGATTTTAGTAACAACTACCTATCTTGGCTACTATTTTTCATGTTATTGCAGTACTATCAGACATTGTTCCGTGATGGAGAGTGTTTTCTTCATATAATTTCATTGCTAAATGGCACATTTGAGGAGGAAGTTGGAGAACTGTTGGCTCTGAATGTTCTTAAGACTTTGACCGTATTACTTAATGGAAGCAATGACTCGAAGGTTATACTGCTTGTTTACAGAACTAAAAATGTCTAGATTATGCTTCACGTGTACTAGAAAGACATCTATCCTCATGTTCATTATCATTATCTGGCATTATTTTTTTTGTGTAGTTTAAATCCAATTTATTCTGAGGTTCCTGGGTTTCAATTTTTTTCCTTTCCATTCAATTTGAACTTAATAATTCCACTATAGATAGTTCCTTCACTTGACGTATCACCATAAAATTTTTCTCATTATTTATACATGTTCTGTTTAACTTTATAGTACATCTCCTTGGGCTTAAGGCAGAAATTTCTATGAACTGTGAGGCTAATAGTTCGTAAGAAGAATTCATTTCATTTATTTTCATGAGGATGTGACATGTTGATGGAATATGATAAACAATTTGTAGAAGGTTTGAAGTGAACATCTTCACTTGATTATTTGGGCATGAAAGACCCTAGTTATACATCAGGAGGTTCAAAACTATATAATTTATAAGGTACAAAGTAATAAGTACAAGAAATTAACTACATGACTGTTTCTACACTATTGCGCAAGCTAGATCGTGTAACATCCAAAATTTGACGCGACAAATTTGCCTTGACACATAGGAGTTGAGATGAATTGACTCAAATGGGGTGCCAATAGCCTTTTCCTCCCCCTCTCTCATGCGGTTAATCAATAAACCCGCAAGCTTTTAAATCCCCCCCTTTTCTCTCGGGAATAAACCCCAAACCGCAGCCCGTCTCCCGCAAACAGACGCGCGAGCCCGTCCGTCTCCCGCTGCGATCGAAGCCGCGCCTCCCGCAAGCCATAATCGGCGTCCGATCCCTCTCCGGAAACCATCTCCGACCACTCCTCCCTCCTCTACGAGCACCGGTGGGCATTCCTTTTCCTTCCTTAGCCGTGGAAGTGCCGGATTCAACCCTAACCGGTGGAAGTGAACGTTTTGGTTTCGGTGAGTTCGATCTCTTCCTTTTTCTCGTTTTCTGCTTGGATTTCCTTTGATTTGGAAACTAATTTAACCTAGGTTTTCGTTGTGTTTGCCCTATCCTAGGTTTTGGTGTTCGTAGTTCACCACGGATTTTGTGTGGAGTGCGTTGGGAGCCTCAATCGCTACTTAAAGGTAATAATTGAAGTTTAACTCATGAATGATGCAACCCTAGCTATATATATATTTTTCCATGGGATTATCGTAGAGGGGAAAATTCTGAAATTAGGGATACGGTAAATTGCAGGATTTTGGCGGGGTCGGGACAGCGTTTTGAAGGTCCCCAGCAGTAGGATTACTTTGAAAGAGAAAATGTCGCCGCGCCGAGTATACGAACGTCGCAGCACCACTGTAAGGAAATCCTAATTCCTTTTAGTTAGACATATCAAGTAATGATATTTTATACGCATGAGTAGGTTTCGTACAACATCATAAGCATGCATAGAGAAGTGTGACAGTAGGAAAATAATTGTGGAAACGCGTATGATAACGTCTTGGTCCATAACCACGTTAGTAAAATCGTGAACGGTTAGTTAAGTACGAAACTTCACATGTACACGTAAGTTTGGAGACTGTCCGACCAAGGGTGCGAAGGTCCCTTCAAGTCGACCACGAGAAAGTCAATGGTCGACCAGTAGTACACCAGAAAAGATATCCCATGCAGAGTAGCGTCAGACCAAAAAGGTCAGTAGCACACCAGTCTTTTTGTGCTTGGTAGAGGCGCACTACCTTCCTCATAGGGCATATGGTATCCTGTGAGTTACAGTCTTGGGTGTTGACTCCCCTTTGAGACAGTTAGCAGATTCGAGACCGTGTCCGCGTGACACTAGAACAATTGAGTTCGTCAGATGGTCTCGGGTCGTCAGTTTCAGATTTTGCGCGTTAGGAGCTACTCTGCCTAGAGCCTTCCCAGTAAACGTGTAGGCTAGAAGCCACCTAGAACTCAAGTACAGACTTGACGTGAGTCAGTACACTAGTTAGTGAACGTCAGGACTTGGGTAAATGAACGAAAAGTCATGAGTATAGAATTATAGTGTTCACCAGTAAGTATAGGAAAAACATGCATATCATATATCATGAAATGTTTTCAATTCACGAGACTAGTTTTAAAGACATGCATGCATTCATATGTAAATCTATTTTAGTGTCACTAAGGGGAATTGTTTTTCTTTACTCTGACCCTTCGTGGACAATGTTTTTCAGGTGACCCAGGTGGGAAACTACGTCTAGGATGAGCGTCAGGATGGTGTCCGAGTGTAGTACTTTTACTATTTCAGTTTACTCCGTTTCAGCATGTACTTGTAGTTGTGGACAGTGTAACTCATTAATATTTTATGTATCTTGTATCAGACTTATTTTGAGAGTTCAGATTTTCAGTTATTGAAAATCTCATTCTTGTTTAGTGGCTCTGTGAATCCAGACATCAGGTATGTGGTTAACCTTAGTTTAATTTTTACTTCCGCTGTAAGTATTAAATCTGTTTTTAGTTTGGACTTTTATTACCTGCTGCTACTAGTTTTAATACTGCTTCCTAGTTTTCTTTATATCGCTGACCCGGCCGGACGGCTGATTTCTGTAATACTGGGAAGGGGTGTTACAGATCGTATGTGTCGTATGGGGACAAGCTGGAAACAAAACAAAAGACAAATGTTTGAGGTAGTGCTTTGGTGGGAATGTGTGCAATTTGGGAAGCTGCGTTAACATGCTGAAGCCTGATCACTCATAGCTTGACATTGTCTCTAATGAAGTGATAATTTAGTTCTATATATGCTTTGAGGTTCTCAAGAATGTTGATGACAACCTGATTATCACAAAAGAGAACCACAAGAGGAGATAGATATGCCAAGATTAACCAAGAGATTCTTAAACCAAGTAAGCTCGAAAATCAAACGGGCCATCGAAGTATATCCAACTTAGGCCACGTAGTTATAAAAAACATGCAACTTCTTACTCTTTCACTTGACTAGATTACCGCCAATGTAAATCCAAAATCCACTTGTAGGTTGGCAATCATCAATAGATCCTCCATAATCAACATCAGAAATAGTCTACTAGGGAGAGAGTAGAAGATGGCTGGTAGATAATCTCTGTCTAAGAGTTTGTTATGGGTCTCAAGCCGTTAGTTATCTAGCAATTACTTTATTAGGAATCTTTATGTATCAAGTTGTATATCTCAAGTCGTATTGAGTCGAATCGAGTTGAGTCGTAGTTACAGGTTATTAGTGTCTTAATGTTTTAATGCGCATGAATCTCTTTATATTGATTATTTACGCCCTTGCCATCATGGTCTTAGATAAGGGGATCTTGGGTCAAGTATGGGGGTATTAAAGAATTAAATCAAATTTTCTTCTCTCTCTCTAACTCTTCTCCTTCTCTCTTTAAGTCTACTCCCTTGCTCTTCTCATATTCTTCCCCATTCAAGGGTTAGCTCCATAGCTCGGTGGGCCGACATGAAGTAGAGGCTAAAGGATAAATATCTTCCGGCTTCCTATCACGATCATCTTCTAGATCAAGTGTATGCCTTGTAGCAAGGGACCCTATCCGTTACTGACTATATATCCCGCTTCGATGAGTTGGTTGTGCGTAGTGATATTCTTGAGGAGCCCATCATGACGGCTTCCCGTTTTCGAGCTGGTTGAGGACCGATATTCAGCGAGAGCTTATTTGATGCAGGACGACCCGTAGGGTTTGCATGTCAGTCGTCTTTTCTTAGGAAACTCTAATGTATGCGATGATTAATGGAATTTTGCATAAAGATTCTCGAGCGAGCGTTGCATAAACTTTAAGAAATTAAACAACTTTTAATTTTGTAAAATTTTAAATATCTATTTTGTTTTCAAATGAATTTCTTGAAAAATGGTTCAATTCAAAATCAGGAGAAGAAGATTAGCAACTTTCATTCCGTTCCCCTTGCCGTAGCAAAAACAAAAATTGAGAACTCCAAGTTACGTTTCCAATTGGAGTTTTCGACATAGCGTTTGCTGACAAATTCAAGCGAAAATCTAGCAAATGAATCTAATATCCTAGAAAAACAAAGTTGACACACACAAAGGAGGGGGAAGAAGCAAGTTACCCACAGAAAGAGTCGTCTTTCCGCAATCAAATTCGACGGCAATACCACGAGGAATTTCTCGTCACCTTCGATCTCCCACTTCGAGGTCGGCCGCTATCGCACACATGCATCACAGAGAAAATTCGCTCTCACACAATAGTGGTTTCACGAAATCTCATTCACTCATCTGTTTAAGGTAGCCACAACCAAACAAAATTTCTTTCAACTCTTACGGGAGCAAGCAGCAAGCATTACTATTTTCATCAACAACTCTCAATCGAAGCAGGAAAAAATTTTCATCCAAATCTCATTTCAACTACACAGAAGCAACCAAAGCAATAATCATTTCAACTGTTCATTATCTCCCTCTCAGCGGAAGGCAAGCAACAACATCAATTTTCAACATTCAGCAACAACCAACCACCCTAAAAAATACACGCATATCCCTCTTTATATTGTTTCAATGAAAAAAAGAAACAAAATAAAATAACTACCTAACCGGCTGTGTGAAGTAGCAGACACGACAACTTGGATTCATCGAACTTTTTCACAGCAGTTGCAGGGGATGTGTTGAAGTAGACGGTTGCAAAAACCTCTGGTGGTTGCAGGAGAAATTGAGGGGCCGACTTCGGTAAAATGATGAACATGAAGCCCACACCATGTGAAGCTGAAGAAATCAGGAGCTTTATCGTTGCGTGCTGGCCCATTGTAGGTCTGGTAGTTGCAGGCGGCATTGTGGGGTTGAGAATGGCGAGGGAGGTGCGTGAATCCAGTGTCGGGCGTGCTCGTCGGAAGCAAAAGATTTTGCGGCCGAACCAAGCCCAAGGGGAGAAGGCGTCCTGAACTGAAACTTCTTGGCCGGTCCGGTTCAGCAAACATGATTAAAAGTAGAGAAATCTTAAACTTAAATATGACGAATACGCTCGCAGGCGTGTAAATAACTCTGACCCAACATAAATTATAAATAAAAAAATTGCAAAGATAACATAAATTAAAGTGCAATAACTCAGTGCCGATAGAGGTACGGTCGGGTGTGGCGTCAATCACTTTTGCGTCGACCTGATCTGTGCTGGTCTACACCATTATTCCTCACCGCCTTGAGGTGGTTGAGCAAATTTTTCAGTTAGCCCTCGAGTATGAGCAATACCTTCGTACTGCTGGACCCATGCCCTTCCCTGCGCGGATGTACAGTGCCCCATTCTGAAGATCCCCCTCCCCCGGCCCCTATGGCCGCTCGCGGGCCAGTCGATGATAAAGGCAAAGCAGTTATCACAGGTGCTCCCAGACCTGGGGTATTCAGTGCTTCGGGTGTTCTGGTAAAGGCCACGTGGCGGCACATTGACTCATGCAGAGTTTGCTTATCGATGGAGAGTGTCTCGATACTTGGGTCGAGGATGCGACTGAAGAAGTGATTGTAGCAACTGTCGAGGAAGGTTGGGAGAGTGACACCGAGAGATCCCTTGAGGTTGAAGTAGTTAGATGTCTCCTGTATACCCCACACACTGATGAGGACTGGCGTCACACCACTATCTTCTATACATTCTTCCCTAATGCAGGTGGACCCTGCAAGCTTGCGATAGACGGTGGCAGTTGTGTCAACATAGTGGCCCAGAAGGGGGTCGAGCGCATGCAGCTTAAGGCTGAACCGCACACCCCATCCTTACAGGGTCATTTGGGTGGACAAGAACGTCATCCAAGTCACTCAGCGTTGTTTAGTTCCTATCATCGTCTCTTCGTTTGTGGATAAGGTATGGTGTGCTGTGATTCCGATGGACGTAGCCCATGTACTTTTAGGACACCCTTGGCTCTACGATCGGGACATCACGTGTTTTGGCCGATCAAACACGTGCGTATTTTATGACAAGATATGGAAGATCACATTGACTCCGACCCAACCTAAGGATAGAATCAAAGGGTGGGTCGACCCTTCCACGAGTATGAGTACCGCGAGACCCGTACATATCTTGAGGCATAATGAGTTTGTGTAGGAGAGTACTGATTTTGGTATCATATATATTGTCGCCTCCACTTGGTGATTGAAAGCAGGGCTGACACACCTGAGCTGCACCCAGAAGTGAGCCGGGTCTTAGCAGAGTTTTTTGATATCCTTCTTGATGATCTTCCAGACAAGCTTCCACCCCTTAGGTACATCCAACATGCCATCGATTTGATCCCGGGAGCCTTGCTTCTGAACCTGCCCCATTATCGCAGGAATTCAGATGAGCACGTTGAGCTTAAACGACAGGTTGATGAGCTTCTTAGGAAGCAGATTGTCTGTAAGTGCCTGAGCCCATGCGTCATTCCCTCCCTTCTCACCCCGAATAAGGACGGCACCTGGCGAATGTGTATTGACAGCCAGACGATTAACAAAATCACAGTCAAGTACTGTTTCCCCATCCCGCGACTCGATGACCTAAAACACCATGGAGGGAGCTGAAATCTTCTCGAAGATTGACCTCCGCAGTGGATATCACCAGATTCGAGTTCTTGAAGGGGATGAGTGGAAGAAAACATTTAAAACCAAGGATGGTTTATATGTGTGGTTGGTCATGCCATTTGGGATCTCGTATGCCCCGAGTACATTCATGAGGGTCATGACCCAGATCCTGAGGCCCTATATGGGCAAGTTCCTTTTTGTTTACTTGACATTCTGATCTATAGCCTGTCACGATCAGATCACCTTACCCACCTTCGACTTCTTTTTGACATCCTCCTCAAGGAGAAACTATTTGTGAACCTCAAAAAGTGCTCAGTCATGTCGACTCTGTGCACTTTCCGGATTTCATAGTCTCAGCCTCGGGAGTGTCAGTTGACCCAGATAAGGTCCGTTCCATCCGAGAGTGGCCTTTCCCTTCGACGATTTACGAGGTCGGTGTCAGAACAAATCCGTAGATGCCCTGAGTCGTTGGGTTACCCTCTTACAGGCGATCAGAGAGTATGTGACCTGTTTTCAGTGATTAGCTGAGGATTATAGCTCGTGCCCCGATTTTGTGGAAATATACTTGACTTTTCTGCGTGATCCTCCAGAACCCACTGAGGGGTTCCAACTGTCTGAGAGTTATTTATTCCATGGGTCCAACCTTTGCATACCCCGTACCTCATATCAGAATTTCTTGATTTGGGATCTACATGCCGGGGGTGCCGCTGGCCACTTCTACCGGGACAAGACCACCTCATTAGTTCAGGATCGATTTTACTGGCCGAGTCTTCAAAAGGATGTTGCTCGAGTAGTTAGGCACTGTCGCACTGGCCAATTGGCAAAATGGGTTAAGCAGAATACTTGCTTTTACACACCCTTCCCTGGCCCACATCAGCCTTGGGTACATATCATTATGGACTTTGTGTTGGGAGTCCCTCGTACGATGCACATGCATGATTCTATTTTTGCCGTAGTAGACCAATTTTCGAAGATGACACCCTTTATTGCGTGTAGCAAAACATCTGACACATCACTTTACCGTAGTAGATCGATTTGGTCCTTCATATTATTGAGTTCGCATACAACAGTTCGGTCAATCATTCCACCGATTTCAGTCCATTTCAGCCATTTCTGGTGATGACCCTAGGAAACCCATTGACCTACTCCCCGTTCTGATAGAGTCTCGTCCTAGTGAGTCTGTCAGGTTCTTTGCACATCACTTGCATGAACTCCATGAGTCAATTCGTAGAAAGATCACAGCTAGCAATGAACTGTATAAATCTTATGCTGATAGTTGCAGTCGCGAACAAATATTTGAGGTAGACAAATAGGTTATGATTAGAATCCGTGCAGAGAGGCTCCCCAAGGGGCCAGCAAAAACTTGAGTGCCAAGCAAATGAGTCCATATGCGGTCATGAGGAGGATCAAGACCAATGCTTACGAGGTCGATATTCCGAAGAGCATGAACATTCACCCTATATTTAATATTGAAGACTTGACGCCCCACTTCGAGCCCACAACTATGTGAACCCTTACAAACTGAGGCCCCTCAGCTCGTGCTTTGCCCTCCCCTCCAGGCCTCCCTAGTTTCCCACACCTTTGAGTTAGGAACCACCAGTTTCTTCGTTGGCACCTGCAACATCACCAGTCTCACCTACCTGTGAAGAGAGTTTTGAGAGCTTTCAAGAGATTATGGCGCGTGAGCATGTGATTTCTGCCGATCTTCCATTTTGCCGCTACCTGGTTTATTGGACCGGTCAATCGCATACCGATGACACTTGGATAGCGCTCGAGGAGCTTGATCACCTCGCCCCTGCACTTCGACTACAATATGGTCATCTCCATTCCTCGGAGATGAAGATGTTTCGGTTGGGAGGATTTGATGAGATCAATCGTCACCTTCTATTCGCCGAAGGGCGGGACCACCGTTTGTCCTCACATGCTTTCATATATTACTTCAACATTATTGTTCTATTTTCGGAGCATTGGATCCTAATATCTTCGGCCCATCATGGCCGTCGATATTGGGATGCCCAACTTTTGTTTTCTATTTATATGTAGGTTGGGGCTGTTGTCTAAGAATTGCTGAATTGTGGAGAAAAGTGTCTCCATCTTTGGTGATCATCCGCAGTGCCGACGCCACAAATCTAGGTGTCGACTCCTAGAGTCCTAGGTATTCCACTTTTCCTTTTCCTCATCACCACTCACCGCCAACCCTCCCCTGCCTCCGCTGTTCCCAGCTGAGAACACCACCCATGCTCATTTCTCAAACTGCAAGTCCGCATGCTTCCCTGTTTATCAGCGAAATCCTCGCCTATTTACTGTTCCTAAGAACAGATCATGTCTATCCACTGTTCCACGGAAGCATTTCTGCCTCCTTCCCCATTCACAGGAACAAGTCACGCCCCTCCCTCACTATTCCCTTCCCAGATTCACGATACTTCCTTGTTCCTTACTCCCCGCATCGAGAACCCACCACTATTCTAGAACCCGCATCCAGGACGCCTTTCCCCCTCCATATCCAAAGCCCACCCATTTCCTGCTCCCGAACCAGCCGCCGTCCCACTGCGATACTCAGCTCCACCGCGATACTCAGCTCCACCCAAACGTCCACTTGCAACCTTATCCAGGCTATTTTCTTATCCAAGCCGGCCCCGTCCAACGCCGATCTCCTTAACCTGCAGGCTGCAGCAACCACGACAATTTCATTGGTTGTGAGGACTTGTTTCAGTATTTCATTACAGTTTTCATTTTTACATATCGCTGTTGTTGTCTCTCTTTAAATATTACCTGGGTGGGTTTGTCTTGTGCCTAATTGTGACTTGCAGGGACGTATTCACTTGCGGGCTCTAGTTTTACCCTTCAAAATGGAGGCCGCCCAAATTAATTTGCCCTGAAATTTTTGCGCTCTTTACAATTAATCAAATTAAGTTTATTATGATTTGCATAGCTGCGTTATTTCGTACGGATTGCACCTGATGTTTTCCCCCACCTATGGTTCCACTAGGTCAGTGTCACACCACCCGCACCCCCAAATCCCCGTTTTTAAGCCAACCCTACATTCGGTAGCAACTGTGAAAATAAACAAAATTTGATAAAAAGACGATTATTACATGATCAGTTAGTTGCCTTTGTGAAGGCAGCAAAAAGATCTTGTGCATGAGTTTTAGTTGTAGGCAGAGAGATCGGTTAAGCAAATCTACAATGTACGAAATATTTTAGAGTCAACGTGATTGTGGTAGAGGAGGTAGCGGTGGAGGAACATGTTGAGCTGGAAGGATTGAAGGAGCTCGAGCGGGAGGATTGACGACATGTTTCGTATGATGAGGCAGGTCGGGAGAAGAAGACATGTGGATGTAAGGAAAAATGACTGCTCTTCGGGAAAGATGGCATCATTGCAGGTATTCTAGAAAGCAGGGGAATAACACATATCCCTTTTGTGCCTTAAAATACCCCACAATGATATTTTCTTGCATGTGGCCCCATTTTGTTCATTGGAGAAACCAAGTGATAACTCTTGCAACCAAATGACCTTGAAGTTACTCATACCGTTTTGATCGCATGTGGTGTCTAAAAATTCAAGAGAGGAAGACGGACAATTGATGGGGTTGTATGCAGTCGTAATAACAAAGTGCCAACATGTGGTAGGAACATTATTTGGAACATAAGATTTTTTTTCTACCCTAAGAAGATAACTATTCTTTGTCTTCACGACATTAATTTGTTGTGGCGTATATGATTAGAAAGACTTGATGGATGATGCTCAAGGGGATATAAGTCTTTTGAAACTCATGACTTAAGTATTCTTGACATTATAAGTCTTGATCACCTTAACAAAGATAAAAAAATTGAATGTGCGTTTCTGCAAAGAAAGAGTGAAATGTATTCAAAACTTCAGAGTTATCACAAAAGAGATAAACTTTGTTCGCTTGTGTTAAAGAATATATGTAAAAGCCCAAAGATAGACCCATCTTTATGCCCATCTTGTTAGCTTGTTTAGTCCCACATCTTAGGATAAGATTCCTCCTCTCTTTCTTCTCTTATATAAATGTACAAATGCACAAGTATAAGTATGGTGTATGGAAGCTATTTCAGAGAGATTAATAAAAATTATTTTATTTCTCTTATTTCACGTACATTTCTACATGGTATCAGAGCCGACGATCCACAATATCTAAGTTGTGCTTTCCCTTGCTTCCTAGGCGGTTAGAATCCTCTAACCACACTTCTTTTTTTGCGGCTAGGTTTTCTCTACCCGCAGATCTCCTGTCTTTTTGCTTCCGCCCTCTGCCTCTTCTCTTCTTCCTCCCTTTTATAGCTTCTGTCCCCTGTCACTGCTGGGCCCCACTGCTGACTTGTTCCGCGACTTCCTCGCCTTGCCGTCGGTCTCCAGTCCGCCACGGATCTCCTCCAAGCCGCAACTTTTCTCCAGGCCGCAACTCTCCTCTAGGTTGCAACTCTTCTCCAGGCCGCAACCTCTCCAGTCCGCAGCTCTCCTGGCTGGAACTTCTCCTATTTTTTCGTCAAGCTTTCTAGGCTCATGGAACTCCCGCGGCTTCCACCGTTAGCCGCATCCTTTCCAGAGCTCAGCGCTGCTCTTCCTTGACTTGCGACATCTTCCTGCTGCTCAACCTACGCCTTTCCTTAGCCGTGCGAGATCGCTGCTGCTTGTGCTCTTCTAGCCGCGTGGTCTGCTCGCCGCCAGTTTTCTTGCCGCCAGTGTTTGGATGCCTGGCCGTCTCTCTGCCTCTCTGCTTTTTTGCTCTTTGCTCCCTTTCAACTATGTGAATTCGATAGGCCTAGCCGCAGTTTCCTGCAGTCGCATATTTCTCAATTTGATGTAACTGGAGCTGCAGGCCCTTGATAGTGCTTGCCTCCTCCCGCAGGATTCCTTGCTTCTCTTCACGTAGGTCTTATCACTGCGTCTTTTCTGGGGTCTGCCCTAGTCCCGACTTTTCGCAGTAACTGCTGTCCGTCGCCCCTCCAGCTTGCCGCTCGACCACTTCTCTTGCCGCTGGCTCTACCCGTGCTGGTTTGCTACCTGCTGCTCAGCTTCTCGTAGCTTTTCGCTTGCCTAGCCGCGTCTCTAATCGCAGCGTGCTCCTCCCGCTGCTGTTTCTCTTGCCGCAACGACCTTCTACTCTTGTCGCAGTTTGTTTTGACCGCTAGGTCCCTTCAATGGCCGACCATGCTTTCTCATCTCTTTTGTTTCCATGGTACCTACATCTCATTTTTCTCCTCTACCCACTCGTGGTGGTAGCATCTCTTCTCCGGGTAGCAGTCCACACATTTACACTCTAAACAATATTCAAGCTGACATTGATGCCTTGCACACCCAACTACAACAACTTCAAGGGATGATCAACCGTTCTCATGGCTTTGTTGTGTCTATTTTAGATGGCGGTCTCTCCTGTTTCGCCCATAGTTCATCCTGGGTTATGGATTATGGGGCCTCACACCACATTACCCACGACAACCTTCCAAATACTTGGAATCTGTGCATCTCAAGTTCATTACTGTTGCTAATGGGGCCACCACTCCAGTCTCTGGATCAGAAGACCTCAACCTTACTCCCTCCATTATTCGCTCAGTTCTTCATGTTCCGAGCTCTCCTTTCAATATCCTCTCTATTAGCCATCTCACAAAAGACCTTAATTGCTATGTAATATTCTCTTCCAACTCTTGTGTTGTGCAGGATCACAAGACGCAAAATATCAGTGGTAAAGGACAACTGTCGAATGGGCTCTACATCCTGGATCCCTCTCCCCCCATGATTTTCTCCTCTATTAGCTCTGTCGAGTGACATCGACGTCTTTGGCATGCTCCTCTCCACATACTCTGAAAAGCACCCCCTGATTTTCCCTTCCATGACATCACATGCGAGTCTTGTATCTACGACAGATAACATTATGCTACTTTCTCACCTTCTTATACCCGGAGCGATGCTCCTTTTGCTCTTGTTCATTCAAAATTTGGGGACCCTATAAAACCAGAAGTACTTCTGGTTATCGTTACTTCATCACCTTTATTGATGATTATTCTCGAATGACGTAGTTATATTTACTTCATGATCGCTATGATCTAACTAGAGTTCTTTGTGTCTTTATTATTGAGACCCGCAATCAGTTATTTCTACAATTAGAACACTTCGGACCGACAATGCCCGTGAGCACACAGGTCACGGGGTTACTGACCTGTGTGTTGAGTTCCACATTATCCATCAATCCTCTTGTTCTTATAGCCCCAATAAAATGGTGTTGCTGAACGCAAAAATCGTCACCTTCTTGACGTTGCAAGCTCCATTATGTTTCAAATGAATGTCCCCAAACTCTATTGGAATTTCACGGTTTCTATAGCCTTTTATCTTATTAACTACATTTCCTCCTTCATTCTTGCTTTGCGTCTCCTTTTAATCTCCTTTTCCCCACCACAAACCCATTTTTCGCCTCACCTTGCATATTTTGCTACGTTTTCTATGTCCATAATCGTAGTCCATCCACTGACAAGCTTGCTCCACGTGCCATGAAATATATATTTGTTTGTTACTCACGTACTCAGAAGGGCTATGTCTGCTTCTCTCCCAAGGATCGCATGATTGTTACTTCTGCTGATGTCTCATTTCTCGAAGACCGACCCTATCTTTCTCAATCAATTGATTCTCCACTTCCGCCTCTCCTTCCGTGGCATGTTGTTCCTGTTACTTCTAATCTTTCACCTCTCCTTCTCACGCCAATCCCACCAAACCCAACTCTCCTTCCCACGCCCTTCCCACCAAATCCACCTTTGATTCAGGTGTATACTCGTCGTCCTCCTTCATCTACTACTCTATGGGAGATGCCCTCCACTGATGATATTTTGCGACCTGCAGATCCGACAACCGGCTCTACTGCTCACCTGATGACGAGTTATGTCTCTTTACACCGCCTCTCCGGAACTTCGAAAATCTGCCCCTTCTTTATCCTCTATTACCACCGCTACCTTTGTGCAGGAGGCTCTCCAACATCCGGGATGGCGCACGGCCATGGACGAGGAAATGTCTTCTCTTTGGACAAACCACACTTGAGATCTTGTCTCTCTTCCTCCTGGACAGACTTGCGTGGGTTGTAAGTGAGTGTTTGCCATCAAACATGATTCAGATGGGACGATTCAACATTTGAAAGCTCGTCTAGTAGCTCGTGGTTTTACTTAACAACAATGTCTAGATTATAATGAGACTTTCTATCCAGTCGCCAAACTCAATACTGTTCGTGTTTTGTTCTACCTAGTTGTTCATCGACACTGGTCGTTGCATCAATTGGATGTCAAACAATGCTTTTCTCAATGACGATTTGCAAGAAATCATCTATATGCAACAACCTCCCGGGTTTGAGACCACGGGGGAGTCTCTTGTATGTCATCTGAAGAAATCATTTTATGATGTCAAACAGTCTCCTCAGGTATGGTTTGACAAGTTCTGTCAGACTGTTAGTGTTGTTGGGTTCACTCAGAGTTTAGTCGAGTTTTTTTATTCACTCGTCATCGTCCAACCGACACAGTAAGTCTCTTGGTATATGTTGATGATATTTTGATTATGAGAGACGATCTTACATGGATACACATGATCAAACAACATCTGGCGGCTGTGTTTCAAACAAAGGACCTGAGAAATATTTGATATTTTCTGGGTCTCGAGGTGGCTCGGAGACCTGATGGGCTTTGTTTTATCTCAAAGAAAGTATTGTCTTGACTTGCTTCATGATGCAGGATACTCTGGATGCAAGCTTGCCGACACTCCCATGAATATCAATCACAAGCTCTGCGCTCATGCCTCAGACTCTGATCTTCTCCTCCCGAACCCAGGGTATTACCGTCGTCTTGTGTGAAAGTTGATTTACCTCATTGTTACAAGTCCTAATATATCATTTGCTGTCGGAGTCATCAGTCGATTCATGCATGAGCCGCATTTCTCTAATCTGTAGGCAGTTGAGCGTATTCTTCGGTACTTGAAGACTGCACCTGGACAAGGACTTGTATACAAGCCTTCTTCGTCTCCTTTATCTCTGAGTGCATATTCTGACGCTGATTATGCTGGTTCATTGGATGATCATCGTTCCACAAGTGGATACTGTACTTATTTTGGAGGACATCTCATTACTTGACGCAGCAAGAAATAATCAGTAGTTGCTCTCTCATCTGCTGAAGCCGAGTATCGTTTTAAGACAGTTGTTGTATCTTAGCTTACCTGGCTTGAAGGTCTCCTAGGTGACTTAGGAGTCAAGCTTTCCTCACCGGCTATTCTATTTCGTGACAGCCAAGCTGCCATACACATTGTGAAGAATTCTGTTTTCTATTAACGGATGAAACACATTGAAGTTGATTGTCACTTCATTCGAGAGAAGATTCAATTGAAGAAGATAGACTTACAACATGTTCCTGCTGCTAGGCAAGTTGCTGATATTCTCACCAAGGCCTTACCTCGACTGTTATACTACCAGTTTTTGTCCAAGATTGAAACTTACGATTTGTATGCTCCAGCTTGCGGAGGAGTGTTAGAGAATATATGTAAAAGCTCAATGATTGACCCATCCTGAAGCCCATCTTGGTTGGCTTGTTTTTTCCCACATCTTAGGATATGATTGTTCATCTCTTTCTTCTCTTATATAAATGTCCAACTATACATGTACATGAGTAAGTGATGGTACCATTAAGTTTGCGAAATTAATAAAAATTATTGTTTTTCTCAACTTGTTTCGTCTTTCTACACTATTATAACTTTAATAACAGTAAAATAAAATTAATAGTATTTAGTACAATTAAATATTACAAAAGTCACAATTCAACCCCAAAAGTTCTCGATTTCTATCTCAGACCTAGAGCGGATCCGTTTGTCTGCTTGTAGAGTTCTATTCTATGCATATCTAAGCTCCAAATTCTTTGGGCATCTTCACGTCATGCAAACTATCTTTTTATATTTCTGTGACATGATGAGCCATTTACTTTCCTATTTATCCCTTATTTTATTTTCTAGGTGATTTTTATTAAGCTGTTACATGTAGCTTTGTCTTTTCTGCTGCTTTTCTTTTTCTAATTTTCTAATTGCAGGCTGCCTTTAGAGCGCTAGTTGGTTTGGGTTATCAAACATTACAGAGTCTCTTGCTCGATTTTTGTAAGTGGCGACCAAGTCAACAACTTCTGAATGCTCTTCTTGATATGCTTGTTGATGGAAAATTTGACGTAAATGCTAATGCAGGGATAAAGGTTTGTATCTTTCTGAAACTTAACAATTCAGCTGTTTGTAATGAGAGGTGCAGGCATGTTGCCTCATCTGCATTTTTGTTTTTTTTGCAGAATGATGATGTAATTCTTCTTTTCTTTAATCTCTTGCAGAAGGTTTGTATACCCTAATTTTTGTTTTGTATTTTCCTTTACCTGAATCTCTTTGTTTTAACCATTTATACATTCTGGGTGGCAGAGCAGCAATTCGCTGCAGCATTATGGCCTTTATGTCTTCCAGAATTTGTTGAAGGACTCGATCACCAACCGAACTTCATGCTTTAGAGCCGGGCTTCTTACGTTTCTTCTTGATTGGCTTTCCATAGAAGAAAATGACAGTTTGATATCAAAAATTGCTCAGCTAATTCAAGTCATTGGCGGGCATAGCATATCCGGGAAGGACATAAGAAAGATATTTGCTATTCTCCGAAGTAAAGCAACTGGATCTAAGCATAATAACAGCTCATTACTTTTGACCAGTATCCTGTTCATGCTCAAGGAAAAAGGGCCTCTGGCCTTCTTCGAATTCAATGGAAATCAGTCTGTAAGTTCTATCTGTACTAGTTTGTTTTTATAGGAGAATTTGTGATTTAAACTCCTTTTTAGAGCAAAGCCTATTTTGTTCCTTTCTAGCAATGTTTTCTGCTGTATAACCTCTGCCTGCTAATTATCTGCATGTATTCTATTTGCTCATCTTTTTAGTGCATCCTCCTCCTAAATAAGTTTCTTTTTCACTATATTATCTTGAATTGATTCTTCCACCATTCTGATATTATATTATTTAATAACATGAAAAATATATTATTTCAAATCCGGCGAAAATATAACATTGCATCTCTATATATACATAGAGAGGAGTGACTCAAAACACACAACTAGAGGTGTGAGACTAAAGAAAGAGTGTGAAAAATGGAAACAACTATGGGCCTTCTTATGGGATATTACAGTGGTTGTTATATACAATTCAATTCTTCTTCTCAAGATGAGAGTAGATATCCATCGTTCTTAGCTTGAACATATTATCCATGAAGGTACCATAGTTTGAGATCTTAGTAAATATATTTTCCAACTGACATTGAGACTAGAGAAATAGTGTGTAGATATTGCCTTTGCCTAGATGGTTTTTGATGAAGTGCCTGTCAATTTCAATATATTTTATTGTATCATGTTGAACAGAATTATTCACAATGTTGATAATCACTTTATTGACAATAAAGACATATGAGTTTTCCATCTTGTAATCCCATATTTGCATTACAGACTAAATTTTATAGTCACTCACATATCTCTTGTGACATAATTATGTATCTGCTTATGCACTTGCTCTTACTGCCACATTTTTTCTTACTTCTCAAGGTTATGAGATTTTCCCGTCATCCTCACTTCCAACCTAATCTACACCCGTCTATGCTTTGACATTCACATGTGTGTTCTGGGAGGAAATAATTCCTCATCTAGGAGACTTCTTCAGATACCTTAGTACCAGTAGAGTAGCTTTTTGATGTCTCAACCTGGGAGAGTGCATGTACCTGCTCAAAATCCCTACCACATACGTGTTATCATGACGAGTGTGTGAGATGGATAGGCCGTCACACTAATCAATGATAGATTGATAACTTGAAGAATTGTCTTTCTCGCAATGATTGTCATCATCAAATGTACAATTTGCTTCTATAAGAGTAACACCCCTTCCCAGTTTTACAATAATCAGCCATCCGGCCGGGTCAGCGATATAAAGAGAACTAGGAAACAATATTAAAACTAGTATGCAGCAGGTATAAAGTAGAAGCTACTAAAAATTTTTATAACTAGCAACAGAAGCTAAGTAAGTAAACTAAGGATATTCACATACCTGAAATCTGGAATCACAGAACCACTACACAGGAATATAACTAAAATAACTGAAAATCTGTACTATCATAATATGTTTGATACAAGATATATAAAATACTAACAAGTTATACTGTCCACAACTACAAGTATATGCTGAAAGTAAAGGAAAACTGAATGAGAAGAAAACACTACAAACTGATGCCAGCAACGCTCATCATAGGTGTAGTTTCCCACCTGTGTCTCCTGTAAAAACATTTCCCACGAGGGGTCAGAGTAAAGAAAAATAACTTCTCCTAGTGACACAAAAAACATTTTCTTGAATGATGAATGCATGCCTTTTGAAAATAGTTTTACGCATTAAAACATTTATGATATATGTTATGCATGCCTTCAGAACACTACATGTTCCATGTTTGCGACTTTCAGTTCACTAACCCAAGTCCCGGCGTTCACTAACTGGCGTACTGTCTCACGTCAGATATATACTTGAGTTCTAGGTGACCTCTAGCTTGCATCTCTACTAGGAAGGCTCTAGACAGAGTAGCTCCTAACGCTCAACTGAAACTGACGACCCGAGACCATCTGACGAACTCAATTGTTCTAGGGCCACGCGGACACGGTCTCGAATCTACTAACTGTCTCAAAGGGAGTCAACTCCCAAAACACTGCTACTCATAGGATACCATATGCCCTATGAGAAAGGTAGTGCGCCTCTACCAAACACGAAAAGACTGAAGTGTGCTTACTGACCTTTTGGTCAAATGCTACTCTGCTTGGGACATCTCTTTTGGTGTACTACTGAGCGACCCTTAACTTTCTTATGGTCGACTAGAAGAGACATTCACGCCCTAACTTAGACAAATTCTCACACTTGCGTAAACGTATAAGATTTTGCACCTAACACTAGTATATTTGATCTGACTATTAGGGTCTTGGAAAAGGATTTACCCTACAACTAATTCCGCAATCTTTTTCCCACTGCAAACCCCTTTATGTGCTTGATTATGATGCTCGGACGAAGTTTACACGTGTGTGCATAAAATAATTTCTTGATATGTCTAACTAAAAAGAATTAATATTCCTTACAGTGGTGCTGCAGCGCTCGTACACTCGGCGCGGCGACATCTTCTCTTCTGAAGACAATTCTACTGCTGGGGACCTTCAGAATGCTGCCCCGACCCCACCAAAGTCCTGCAATTTAGGGCAGTCTTAATTTCATAATTTTTCCCTTTAAAATTTTCCGTGGAAAATTTCTATACAACTAGGGTTACAAAATTTTAAGCGCTAAACCACAGATATTACCTTACGTGGAGTGATTGAGGCTCTCAAAGCGCCAAACCCAAATTCCGCGGAAAATCACGAACTCCAAAACCTATTTAGGGCATTAGAAACAAAAATTAGTTTAGCCTAATCTCCAAAACGAAAGATCTCCATGAGGGAAAAGAGATAAGAGAGGAATCGACTCACCAGAAATAAAACAAAACTCAACCTCCACCGGTTAGGGTTAAACCCTACACTACCACGCCCAAGGAAGGAAAAAGAATGTCCACCGGCGCTCGTAGAGAAAGGAGGAGAAGTCAGAGAGGAGTTCCGGAGGAGGAATAACCGCTGGTTAGGGCTTGCGGGAGGCGTCGGCGTCGCTGCGTGCGAGAGACGGAACGGGACTGACGGCTGCGGTTTCTTCTCTTCTCCCGTGGAAATGAGGCATGCGGGAAAGTAAAGCTTACGGTTTTACTTATTAACCGCGTGAGAGGGGGAGAGAAAATGCTATTGGCACCCATAAGCTCTTAATTTTGCTATACGCAACACACTCCACAGCAAACTAACCCATTTACACTAAACGATTTCTTGTCGCGCTTCGTTCATAAAAATTAAAAATGTGTGTCTCACAATATTTATGATTAACATAATTCACAAATTAATAAATGCGAGCTTCTGACCACACTAATATTGTACCTCGATGGCGCGCTGCCTCGATCAAAATTCGTTGCGACATGCCCCTACAAATTTAAATAAATTTCTGTGTCAATTAACGGATGTTACAAATCTCCCCTCCTAACAAAAATTTTCGTCCTCGAAAATTGTAACCATACCTGAATCGAAGAGAAAAGAATAGTCTGCATTGCTCTTAAGCTCATCCTCTCGCTCCCAAGTATATTCTGGACGACGACAATTCATCCAAAGGACTTTGATCATGCGAATCTCTCTATTTCTGAGCTTCTGTATCCTTGAATCCACTATTCTGACTGGTCTAACCCCAATACCAAGATCTGTCTCGATTGGTGCTTACTCGGTATTGATGATCTGACTGGAATCTCTGACTGCTCTCCTCAGATAGGAGACGTGGAATATATCATGTACACCACTCAATTGCTCAGTTAAGGCCAACCTGTAAGCAACTTCATTAACTCTTTCCAGCACCTCAAAAGGACCAACGAATCTGGGGCTCAACTTTTTCATCCGCTTTATTCTAGAAACTCCTCTGACTGGTCTGACCTTCAGATAAACATAGTCTCCAACACTGAACTCTACTGACCTGTGCTTCTGATCATGATACTTGGCCTGGCGATCCTGAGCTGTCTTCATACGCTCCTGAATGAGCTTGATCCTGTCACTAGTCTTATCAATCCATGACTCCCTAATGGTAGATCTCTCTTCACTTTCAGCTCAACATAACGGTGTTCGACAACGTCTATCATAGAGGGCCTCGAACGGTGTCATCCCAATACTCGTCTGAAAACTGTTATTATAGGAGAATTTCACAAGAGTAACATATTTCTCCCACTTTCCTCCAAAGTCCAAAATGCACATCCGTAGCAGATCCTCCAAAGTCCTATTTGTGCGCTCAGTCTGTCCATCTGTCTGGGGATGGAAAGCGGTGCTGAAATGTAACCTAGTACCCAACCGCTCTTGTACGTATCGCCACTCCCTGGAGGTGAATCTGCCATCTCAGTCTGAAACTATAGTCCTGGGAACACCGTGAAGTCGAACTATCTCGTCTATATATAACTGTGTTAATCTGGGACCCTGATCTGTCTTCTTAAGAGGAAAGAAATGGGCAATCTTAGAAAGACGATCTACTATAACCCATAAGGAATCATTCCCACTCTGCGATCTCGGCAGACCATGTATGAAATCCATGGATATATCCTCGAATGTCCACTCGTGAATGGGAAGTGGCTGCAACTTGCCTCCAGGCCTTTGACACTCAGTCTTAACTAACTTGCACGTCTCGCACTTCCCTACGTAATATGCAACATCACTCTTCAAACCTGGCCACCAGACTACCTTCTTGAGATCTGCATAGATCTTCGTGCTACCTGGATGTATAAAATATCTTGAATTGTGTGCCTCAAATAGAATGTCCTCGCGAAGGTGACTAACATCGGGGATACACACCCTGCCATCAAACAACAATAAATCATCCTGAATAGAGAATCTCTCCTTCTGACCTGTCTGCACTGAATTCCAAATCTCTGCCATCTTTGGATCCAACAGTAGAGCTGTCCTGATTCTATCCTTAATGTCGCAAGTGATCTCCATCTAACTCACCCTTGCAGAACCAAAACTACAGCGTGGCACAACGGTAATGTCCAGTCTCTCCAGCTCTCGCACTAACTTCTTCTGCTGAGTGAGAAGGAAGAAACACGCACCTCTACGGCTAAGGGCATCAGCTACAACGTTCGCCTTTCCTGGATGATACTGAATGTCTACGTCGTAGTCTGATAGAAACTCTAACCATCTGCGCTGGCTCAAATTTAGCTCTCGCTAATCGAAGATATATTTGATGCTCTTATGATCAGTGAAGATCTCACAACGAACGCCATAGAGATAGTGCCTCCAAATCTTCAGAACATGTATGACTGCTGCAAGCTCCAAGTCATGCACTGGATAGTTCGTCTCATGAACCTTTAACTGTCTCGAGGCATAGGCTACGACCTTTACATGCTGCATGAGAACACATCCAAACCCTGACCTGAAGCATCGCTATAAATCTGAAACCCGTCAGACCCTGAAGCTAGACTCAAGATCGGTGCGGTCATCAATTTGCCCTTCAAGTCCTCAAATGCCAATTCACACTCAACAGTCCAATCCAAGCCCTTACCCTTCCTGGTGAGGGAAGTCGGTGGTAATGCTATCTTTGAGAAATCTCTGATGAATCTCCTGTAGTAACCAGCAAGACCCAAAAAGCTGTGAACCTCTGAAACTGTCGTCGGCCTTAACCAATTCTTAATGACCTCTATCTTCTTCGGATCAACACTAACCCCTTGCTGACTGATGACGTGGCCTAAGAATGCAATCTCTGAAAGCCAGAACTCACACTTAGAAAACTTGGCATACAACTGGTTCTTCCTGAGGGTGCTCAAAACAATCCTGAGGTGTGCGACATGATCTTCTGCACTCCTTGAGAACACCAAGATATCATCTATGAAGACGATGACAAAACGATCCAAGTACTCCCGAAATACCCTGTTCATCAGGTGCATAAATACTGAAGGAGCATTGGTCAGCCCAAACAGCAAGACCACGAACTCGAAGTGTCCATACCTGGTGCTGAAAGCCGTCTTCTGGACATCCATGTCCCGAATCTTCAACTGATGGTAGCCCGACCTCAAATCTAACTTGGAAAAGTTGCACGAACCCACCAACTGGTTGAATAAATTATCAATCCTGGGAATCGGGTATTTGTTCTTTACTGTCAGCTTGTTCAACTCACGGTAGTCTATGCACAGTCTCAGACTACCATCCTTTTTCTTCACGAAAAGTACTGGAGCACTCCAAGGTGAAGTACTGAGACGTATAAAACCCAAATCAAGCAACTCTTGCAACTGGCTCTTTAACTCCGCTAGTTCCCTAGGAGCCATCCGATAGGGGGATTTGGCTACCGGTGTAGCCCCAGGCTGCAAGTCTATCGGGAACTCAATCTCTCTATCTGGAGGGGCACCAGAGAGCTCTTCCGAGAAAACACCGGGGAACTCCTGAACCACTGGTACCTCTAATAAGTCAGCCTTAGACTCTGCATTCATCAGTACTACGAAGGTTTCACAACTCTTACTGATGCACCTTCTAGCTTGGACTGCGGAGATGATCATATTCACAACTCCCTTCAAGCCCTGAAAAGAAAACGCAGTCTGATTAGGGCCCTCAAACTGTATCTACTTCGCACTACAGTCAATCCTGGCGTTGACCACCGAAAGCTAGTCCATTTCAAAGATCAGATCGAATCCTGCAATAGATAGCTGCAAAGCTTCCATGATAATCTCGGTATCGCCAAACTGCACCGGTACCCTGCACTTATCTCTAGTCTGCAGAAGGGATCCATTAGGCATCATGACTTCCAGTGGTACCGTCTCTGGGAAGACTTCTAAATTCAGTTTCTGCACTAGAGATTCTGCGATAAACGAGTGCGAGGCACCCGTATCAAACAGAATCTTGGAGGGTAAATCAAGAATCATAAGGATGCCTACACGAATGGTTTTTAAAATGAAAATAGTGTCACTACGGAGGATTAAATAAAACTTGTTAAGCAAATAAAAGCACTTACCAGTCACTACATCCTCCTGATCTTTTGCCTTCTGTTGACCAAACCCATAAGCTCTGGGCTGCAACAAATCTCGACCCTGCTGTGGTCTTCCATCAGTAATCATCAGAGCTTTGCCCTTGTCTACTCTGCTAGGGCCACCAACCTCGAACATCGACTGCAGGAACAAATTACATTAGTCATCTACAGTAATTTCATAAATGCACAAAATTACAACTAAATTTTGATTACCTGATTTGAACCAACTTCCTGACAGAAACGAGCTATGTGTCCAGGTTGACGACACTTGTAACACACGCCCGCGCTGGTCAAACACTCACCTGGATGGCGACGCTGACACTTGGGACAAATGGGGTAGTCCCTGCTCCTATCACCAGATTGACCATTCTTCCTCGCATTAAGCTTCTGCTTCTTGTTTCTGTTCTTCCCTTGATCATTCCTGCTCTGCTGTGACTGATACGGATCCTGAGATCGCTTCGCATAGAAATTACTTCGCTTCTGAACATTTTGCTGATCAGCCTCCAGCCTGCGAGCCGTATCCACTAAGCTCCTGTAATCAGCGTTGACCATAGTCATCAACGGCTGCCTCAACGAGTCACGCAAACCATCCACAAAACGACTGCACTTCTCAGCCTGATCTCCCTGCATTACGCCGCATATCGAGCCAGATGGGTAAGCTCTTGCTCGTACTCAGCAACAGTCCTGTCCCCCTGGAAAAGCCTAAGATACTTCTCCTGGAGACCTCGTCGTGCAGAAGGAGGCACAAACCAGCTTGCAAGCGCTCTAGAAAATTCGCCCCACGTAAACATGTCTGGCGTACGACCTGGACAAAAGTATGGTCATACTATATAAAAAAGAACGTATCACTTCCAAAATAAGAGGAAATTTCATAACCATATACCTGCGGGGTCATCATCCCGGTACTAGTCCCACCAGACCTTTGCCTCACCTCGGAGGAGGAAAACTGTCAGAGGGACATTCTTGTTTTCTGGGCACTCTAAAACATCCAACAGATCTCTGGTGTTTGCCACCCAATCATCTGTGTCCATCGGGGTCTCGTCCCCACTGTAGTTTGAAGGTTGAAGCTCTCTAAAGTTCCTCAAATAGCGCTCCAGGGTCATCTCCACGGGTGCTGGGGCAGGAGCTGGTGCAGGGGCTGACACTTGTACTGGAACTGGAAACCCTGCAGCCAGTCCTCTCTGAAACTCCATCAAGGCAACATTAACCGCCTTGACAATCTGAGATGCTATGTCAGTGCCCTCTGGAGCTGCTGGAACTGGTGGTACCTGCGGCACAGCAGCATCTCCCATAGTCGCGTTAGGAACAGGGTCCTGACGTGAAGATTCACCCGGTTCGCTGACTCGTGGTGCCTGATATAACATATAAAAGAAATCTAATTATTTATCAAGCATCTGCGAAATCTGGCTTAGCAAAATATTTCGTACTCTCGTGAAAACTAGGGTTTAAACGCTACTTAAATCCTCTACTAACAAGGATTTACTCTTACACAATCCTATGACTCTATGAAAACCTTATATGGTCCAGGGATCCTCATTCTGCCTCTGATACCAATTTGTAACACCCCTTCCCAGTTTTACAATAATCAGTCATCCGACCGGGTCAGTGATATAAAGAGAACTAGGAAATAATATTAAAACTAGTATGCATCAATTATAAAGTAGAAGCTACTAAAATTTTTTTTAACTAGCAACAGAAACTAAGTAAACTAAGAGTATTCACATACCTGAAATCTGGAATCACAGAGCCACTACACAGGAATAGAACTGAAATAACTGAAAATCTGTACTATCATAATATGTCTGATACAAGATATATAAAATACTAACAAGTTACACTGTCCACAACTACAAGTATATGCTGAAAGTAAAAGAAAACTGAATGGGAAGAAAACACTACAAACTGACGCCACCAACGCTCATCCTAGGTGTAGTTTCCCACCCGGGTCTCCTGTAAAAACATTTCCCACGAGGAATCAGAGTAAAGAAAAATAACTCCTAGTGACACTAAAAACATTTTCTTGAATGATGAATGCATGCCTTTTGAAAATAGTTTTTTGCATTAAAACATTTATGCTATATGTTATGCATGCCTACAGAACACTACATGTTCTATGTTTGCGACTTTCAGTTCACTAACCGAAGTCCCGACGTTCACTAACTGGCGTACTGTCTCACGTCAGGTCTATACTTGAGTTCTAGGTGACTTCTAGCTTGCACCTCTACTACGAAGGCTCTAGGCAGAGTAGCTCCTAACGCGTAACTGAAACTGATGACCCGAGACCATCTGACGAACTCAATTGTTCTAGTGCCACGCGGACACGGTCTCGAATCTACTAACTGTCTCAAAGGGAGTCAACTCCCAAGACACTGCTACTCATAGGATACCATATGCCCTATGAGAAAGGTAGTGCGCCTCTACTAAGCACGAAAAGACTGAAGTGTGCTTACTGACCTTTTGGTCAAATGCTACTCTGTTTGGGACATCTCTTTTGGTGTACTACTGAGCGACCCTTAACTTTCTCATGGTCGACTAGAAGGGACATTCACGCCATAACTTAGACAAATTCTCACACTTGCGTAAACGTATAAGATTTCGCACCTAACATTAGTATATTTGACCTGGCTATTGGGGTCTTGGAAAAGGATTTACCCTACAACTAATTCCGCGACCTTTTTCCCACTGCAAACCCCTTTATGTGCTTGACTATGATGCTCGGACGAAGTTTATACGTGTGTGCATAAAATAAGTTCTTGATATGTCTAACTAAAAAGAATTAAAATTCCTTACAGTGGTGCTGCGGCGCTCGTACACTCGGCGCGGCGACATCTTCTCTTCTGAAGACAATCCTACTGCTGGGGACCTTCAGAATGCTGCACCGACCCCACCAAAGTCCTGCAATTTAGCACAGTCTTAATTTCATAATTTTTCCCTTTAAAATTTTCCGTGGAAAATTTCTCTACAACTAGGGTTACAAAATTTTAATCGCTAAACCACAGATATTACCTTACGTGGAGTGATTGAGGCTCTCAAAGCGCCAAACCCAAATTCCGCGAAGAATCACGAACTCCAAAACCTATTTAGGGCATTAGGAACAAAAATTAGTTTAGACTAATCTCCAAAACGAAAGATCTCCATGAGGGAAAAGAGATAAGGGAGGAATCAACTCACCGGAAACAAAACGAAACTCAACCTCCACCGGTTAGGGTTAAACCCGGCACTACCACGGCCAAGGAATGAAAAGTAATGTCCACCGGCGCTCGTAGAGGAAGGAGGAGAAGTCGGAGAGGAGTTCCGGAGAAGGAATAGCCGCCGGTTAGGGCTTGCGGGAGGCGTCGGCGTCGCTGCATGCGGGAGACGGAACGGGACTGACGGCTGCGGTTTCTTCTCTTCTCCCGTGGAAATGAGGCGTGCGGGAAAGTAAAGCTTACGGTTTTACTTATTAACCGCGTGAGAGGGGGGAGAGAAAATGCTATTGGCACACATAAGCTCTTAATTTTGCTATACGCAACACACTCCACACCAAACTAACCCCTTTACACTAAACGATTTCTTGTCGCGCTTCGTTCATAATAATTAAAAATGTGTGCCTCACAATATTTATGATTAACATAATTCACAAATTAATAAATGCGACCTTCTGACCACACTAATATCGTACCTCGACGACGCGCTGCCTCGATCAAAATTCGTCGCGACATGCCCCTACAAATTTAAATAAATTTATGTGTCAATTAACAGATGCTACATAAGAGTATCTATTGGTGCACAAATAAGCGTCCCGGTTTCTACTAGGAGATCCCTAACATATTTTTTTTTGAGAGATGAAAATTTCATGGTCAGACATCGCAACTTCAATTCCTATAAGTATTCTAGCTTTCCTAATTCCTTAACTTTGAACTCCTGACACATGCGTGCTTTAAGCCACGCTATTTCTTTTAAATCATTTTCCGTGATAATACTTTCCACATAGACGATGAGAACAACTACTTTCTCTTCTTTCCTTTTGACAGAGAGAATGTGTTCAAAGCGACTTTATTTGTATCCAATCAGTATCATGACTTTATGAAACCTTTCAAACAAGTGATGTAGGGTAGGCTATGAAGGGTGCATAAATTTGATACTATTATTGTGGGAAATGATAATTTGACGCATTGAACCCTATTCTATATGCAATGCAACTGACAATGATGACAGGAGACAAATCAGTACGAGCAATGAAGATAACCAACTCATGCAATAATATGTAAAGGAGAAAACAAAGACATTTAGTTAGCTAAACAATTAATGACTTTCTTCCGCTCGGAGGGCCAAAGCAAAGCGCGCGACAAATAAGTCCCACTTACAAATCATAAGCGATCTAGAGTGATCAATCCATATGAAATTTTATCTAAGCAAATATGAGATCAAACAATAATGTAATGATGAAAATAATAATCCCATGCAACAAGAAACTCACCGAGTAAGGGTGCTGTCCAAGGCAATGGAGATTCCAAGAAACGATGCATTTTGACGGCGTCTCGAGGCGGAACTGGAGGCGGGAAGACGTGGGAGATAGTAAATCCGGTTGTATGGAGGCGGATCTGGGCGGTGGGAAGGTAGTTCCGGCTGCATGGAGGCAGATTTGGGCTGCGAGAGGGTAGATCCAGATATATGAAGGAGAATTCGGGCTGCAAGAGGGTAGATTCGGCTGTATGGAGGTGGATCCGTGCTATGGGAGATAGATCTGGCTGTGGGGAGGCTTGTGGTAGGTCCACGGAAGGAGGGTGGCTTGATGGGGCGGCGGTAGCAGGAAATTGTAACAAGGGGGCGGCGGTGAGCAGAGAACAATAATAGGGACAAGGGAGGTAGCAGGAACAATGGCAGGACCGAGTGGAAGTAACGGGAATCAGCGAAATGGATGAGCGACGGTAGCAGGAAACACGGATATGGATGGCAGTAGGAGGTTTTGGAGGTAGACGAACGTGGCGAGGTGATGCTACCTGCGTCGCATCATGTGCCTTGTTTATTTCATGCATTTTTATTTTATTTCGCATTTTTATTTTGGGTATTTGTAGCGCATGTATTGACGCACGTGATTTTATTTTGCGCATTTGTTACAGCTTATTGGGGTGATCGTCCAATAAGTCCCTGAATAAAAAGATTCGTCAAATTAAGTCATATGGTAAATTGGTAATTAAGGCAAGCTCAACAAAATCAATATCAAGAAAGATATTTTAGAATATAAAAAAATAATTAACAATTATTTATCTCGTTATTTCTCTTAGGAATAGTTTAGAAATAAGAAACACTAATTTATTTCCTATTTTTTTATCCTAATTATATATCACATGCCTTTGAGTCAACCTGATTTGAAAACTCTCTTCCTACTTTCATAGGCCCCCTTTTTTGTATCATATGACCGACCCCTAATAAATGCCAATTAGAACCATTTTTCCTTTATTATTATGGGCTTCTCCATTAAAACCAAACGGTGCTTCTCCTTCGGCCGACGGCTTGGAAAAATCGAGGGAACAAAGTCCTTTCTCTGTTTCTTTGAAAGCCAACCCGTAAACTCCTTCCGCTCTATGGTACTCGCCTAGCGCCTCTCCTCCACCGCCGATCTACTAGGGTTCCGACGACCTACTCCCTGCAAATCGGCCGGCTTTATGGCGCCTCATTCGCCGGGAACAACGCCTCACTGTCATCACCGTTTCTGCCGGCGAGTCTAGCGGCTCCTTGGTCGTCGGCTCTTCCTCTGTTACATATTGACCCACCGATCGCCTCCGTGGGCTCCGACGACCGTCCATTTGCCACCCTCCAAGGAACCCGACTCCAGCATGTCAATTCTGCCTTGGTTTGTTGTTTACAATTCGTATATCTTCTGCACCCAGTTAATCCAGCAAGCCCTACCTCCGCTCGCCCTATATTTATTTGGATTCCTATGTTTCACTCTCGACTTGGAGGTATACTTCTTGCTAGCCCTCCTGCTCGCTTCTTGTTAGTTTAATTAATATTGAACCATTTTGTCGTTAATTTGAAAACGCCCTTGTCCATCTTTTGTTCTCGTGCTTGTGGAAAAGTTATTTCATATTGTTGATTATGTTTGAATGTTAGGCTCATATGCGCGTTTACAAAATTGAGGTCGATTGCCGCTTACCGTTTGCTCGAGAACATCAAGTTAACGCTACATATTTTAAAGAAAAGTTTTAAAATCTATTTTGAGATTCCGGGTTACATCAATAGTGGTTAGGGTTACCTTTGGGCAGCGAGAGAGGGCCTATGAGTCGTCCCCTAGGGTTCCACGAAGTCGACACCGTGGAGTGATCACGGGATTCCAGGAATACACTTCTCCAAAATCTGCAATGCCTTCGTACAACCCTCCTACACCTCTATTTATAATAAAGAGACACTAGCGTCCTACCATCAACTACTATGATGAGTCGGAGATGGGGTAGTCTGATTACATCAAAATAAAAGCAAAATAACAATATAATATATGAAATTGTGTCGGAACGCGAATCCGGACGCATCTGCGTGGTCGAATTGGCGATCCGATGAATTCCTCCTATGCGAGTACATGAACGTGGGTCCCGCTTTGCGGCGAATCCCTCCTGGTGTATACTCTGATGGATCCCCATCACCAAGCTTTGAGGGATTGTTTCAAACCGTAGAGAGATATTTTTAGTTGAAAGACTTTTCCTTCCGATCCCTTCTTTAGAAATCCTAGCAGGAACTTTATGTATGCCTCTCATTCAAGATTATCATGTAAGAAGACATTTTTAACATCTAGCTGTTGGAATGATTAGTTTTATATTAATATGTCGGTCTATTAGAGTTTTTAAGAGAAGTTGGGTTTTGTCCCACCTTGTGTACTGCCATTACTTTTCTTTTTTATGATGTCCAAGCTAAAGGTTCCCCTTTCAGCTTGAGTGTTGGAATTATTACTTTTATATTAATATGTCGGTCTATTAGAGTACTTAGGAGGAGTTGAATTTTGTCTCAAATCTTGTGCCAGTCTTTGCGAGTTGTTTGTAATGCTGTAAAATACCTCCGATATGGATGAATGAAAACACCGTCTATTATTTTTTCTATTTTCCAACATAGTATCAAAGCAGGCTTTTCCTCCCTGATTTTCTCGGCCCCTTCTGAGGGTTGTAATTCGGGTTTTTTTTTTGCTCTCGTGCCTTTCTTGCTCTCTCTGCTGGCGTTGTTGATCCTCTATACTTCGTGATCTCGTTGTTGATGTTACTGTCTCGCTCGATCTTGTCGAGCCTTCGTTTCAACGATCAATGTCTGTGTCAGTTGATAGGATCAGCTTCCGGGGCCGTGAGGCCTAGGGATTTTTTCCCACAGATTCCATAGACGACCCCCATCTACATTTTCTGCTGCTTCCTCGACGAACCCTCGCTCGTTTGCTTGTCTCGTATCGTTATGCCTGGCTTCTTCTGATCCCGTCGAGAAGGACCGCGCTGTTCTTCCGGTGGTTTTGGTTCCATCAAAGGTGGGTCCCGTTCTTGACGACGCATCTTCCGCTGAGGCTTTGGGCTTTTTCCTCACCGATCCTTCCTGAAGCTTTTTCTGAGGATATCTCTCTTACTGCTCATCAATGACGAGAAGCAGATTCATTTGGCTGCTCTATCATGCTGCATCGATGACAATCTCTCTTCTTCTTCCCGTCGATCCAGTGGAGGTTTCCCATCTTTGCCGCTTCTATCGACGTTTTCACTCTGCCATTTCTTATCTTCAATCCCTGCTCGTCTGCTCCCTTTGCGGACGACCCTGTCGACTGCTTCTCTCATCATGGATAACATCATTTACTTCTGCTCCCACTGTCGCTGCTCCTGTCTGGCCTCGTCTACTCTGTTGCTTCTGCTCCAGACGCTTCCCGCCACTGTCTTATTATTTCAGATGATTTCCGATGACTTCAGCCGCTGCATCTCGGATTTCCACCAGTCTCTGCAGCTGTCGCTCCTTTCGGGGTGCTGATATCTCGCCGATGTTGAATAATTGTGGTGTCTTTCGTAGTTTTTATGTTTTAATTGTTTGTTTATTGTATTTGCTTTGTATGGTATAATTATGCCTATTTTCACTTGTGTTCCCCGCGCGGGGGAGTGTTCGAGACGATGGAGACTTGGATGATATGCCCCGACTTTCGCCTTAGCCCCACACAACCCTCCTGGCTTAGGTCTTGTGTCTCCCCAATTTTTTTCCTTCTTGATTGGTATGTGGTATGGACTTTGATGGTTGATCTTTCTATACAATGGGTTGTATCGTAGGGGAGTATCCCCGGTCACCCATTTGTTGATTTCTTTCCAATGTGTCCATGTCGTGTGTGGGACTAGCGTCGTGTGTGGGTCTACACCGTGTGTGGCTATATCCCCGACTGGATTCCCCGGTGGCTCATCTGTTGTTTTGTCCCACCTTGCTTACCACCATTACCTTTTTTTAATGATGTCCACGCTGAAGATCCCCCCTTCAACTTGAGGAGGAATGTTGGGATTATTAGTTTTATATTTATATGTTGGTCTGTTAGAGTCTTTAGGAGGAGTTGGGTTTTAACCCACATCTTGTATCAGTCTACAGGGTGCACTTTGTAGACTAGGATACTTGAGTGCTAACTGTACACGCAAACTGTTGTGGCTTTTTTTCTTCCACGGGCCTTCACCTGATCTGCCCGATTTGCCCTAACCGGTACCTTCTTTAAATCTTTTCTTCATCTCTGACCTTCTCTGTCTTTTCTCACTATCCAGCTCGACCAATCGAGATTTATTCACTAAAAGTGCATAATCTGTAATACCAAACGGAACCACAGAGGCGCGGATGCCATCCCGCAAGCCTTCTTGGAAACGCAAACACCGAGCTTCCTCTGTTGCCACGACAGACTCTGCATAATAAGCAAAGCTGGAGAATTCCGCCTCGTACTGGAGTACAGAGCGGTTTTATTGCACCAAACGCAAGAATTTTTCTGGAGTTGTTGCTTCTCGGTACTCGGCACAAACCATTTTGTAAATTCACGGACAAACTCTGTCCAAGTGACAGTCGTCAAGCCTCTAGCAAGAAACGCTTTGCTTCTCCCTCCAGCAGGAAGGTAGCCAACTCTACTTTCCGCTTCGCCGGACACCACATTATCTCGAATATCGTCTCGATTTGCAGGATCCAATCCTCTGTCTCAATTGGAGAAAGACCACCACAAAAAGTTGGCAGTTTCAATTCCAGTAACCGCCTCATATCAATATCAATCAGGAGAGGTTGATGCGGTTCTACAGGTACTGGAGGAGGCATAATTGGCATCACTGGTGGTACAACAGGAGGAGTGTCTCAGACCAGCCTAATATCTTCAGTGATAGCTTGGGGAATGTTTGAAATTTGCAGTGGAGTAGATTGATGCCCATTACCGCTTTCATCAGACATAGTTTCCCTGGCGCCCTCGGGTTCTTTGCGAGCCTCTTGCAGTCTACAGCTCGAGTATACTTGAAGAGATTCTTGAGGAACAAGATGATGTAGACTCATATTAGGTCTTTAAAAATTTAAAAAAATTTTATTAAAAAATTATTTTTATTTGTAATGACATAAAATTGGGGTTTTAAAAATAGTTGATTATTATGCTCTTGATCTAATTTAAAGAAGGTCGAGAGTGCCCAACTCGAGCTCACACGCGTACAACTGCCAAAACGATGAATTTCCCAAAATTCGTTAATCGTTATTGGAGAGATATTTCGTAACATTTGACGATTTGAATCCAAGCGAGCTCCGCACAACCACAAACAAATAAATCACAACAATAATTTATGGATAACGACAATTTTAAATAGCGAGAACGTAATGGAAAGCTCATGATTATTTAGTGGAAATGCATGTAATTAAACTAATAGTGAGAGCATAGCTACAGACTGATTATGCAGGGTCCGAGTCGGTCCAGCTTCAACCGACTGGGGCTGATGGAGCGGCGCCTGTTGGTTGACGGGAGAGTCAAGTTGATGTCGACGTCACCCAACGAGAAGAGGTTGTCGACGTGGAAGACGAGGAAGTTGGCACTAGATGTCGCCCAAGACGTCAGGGTGGAGTTCCGATATCGACGACGAGCGGGGGAGGCACTCCGTTGGTGGGTGTTGATGAAGCAGGGGCATCCGCGTCAACATGAACCGGCTAGCAGAGCAGCCATGGGAGGTTCGCCGGAAAAGACGGGTGATGTCAACGACAGTTGACAGGCCGCTGGTGGCGCGAGTAATGGGGGGCGACGTCGAATAAAATGGCCTGGGCGTCCTGACGTGGAGGCGGGACCGACAACAAAGAAACGAAAACGATTTTCGTTTTTGTGTTTCTCCTGTCTGTCGTTTCTTCATCATTTTTGGTCCTTTAAAAGAGATTTGACTGGGTTGTTTTCCAATCAATGTCTGTTTTCCAATCAAGCCTTTCCAAATTATTTATTGCCTTTTTAATTTTCATGCCCGAATTTTACTGTCCAATAAATAATCTTCAGAAATTCTTTTTCAAATAAAACTTTGAATATACTTTTTGGATGGATATCTTGCCATGATGAAAATATTGGGTATTTTTATATTTTAAATTCCTCTCTAATTAATATTTATGCATCCTTAAATAATTTAAGATTGCCTTTACCGTCCTACTACCAAAATTACCGGACCTTTTTTTAAGATCTCATCAGACGGTCAACCCGAAGAGCCGAACAATCTCAAATAAAAATGGGTGCGCGAAAGAAATACACGATAATAATTAAATACTGAAAAATTAAAACGCGGGACTTAGGATGCGACGAAGGATGCATCACAAGATATGATCAGAATTAAGGGAATGAACATCTCAGTTATATGATATTCTCCATTTGGTACTTCGCGCGTCATACGCATTGCGAAAAACCTGGCTCTAATACCACTTAATTATAACGGCTCAAATCCCGCCACAATTTATATCTATACTTTGTGCGGTTTTTCACAATTAAAATAACGCAACAGATATAATAAGTAAAGCACGAGCGTGGTACCAAAAGAAACACAAGTAATGTTTTATTTATTCCAGGTAATGTACATCATGTCTACCACGATACAAGGAAAAAGATACTAAACATCTATATACATCATATACAAACTATAGTAGCTCTAAACAAGCAAAAACACTAGCTAACCCGTGGGCGAACAACGCCTTCTTTCTAACTTCGATCTGCCTCCGCTGGTATCCTCCTAGCGGGGCCTGGTACGCTCGTGGTCTGATCCTAAAAAAAATCAACAACCAATTAGTTTAGAAAACTACGTGAGTTCCTTACCTTTTAAACTGCACTGCAATAGGAGAAGAAAGTCGGCAGTAATAAGCAGTTATTTAAATCTATATCAACATGGACAAGTATCTAAGCAAAAAAGGCAAGGTAAAATAGAAATAACAATCTCTGATATAAATTCTTATTCTTAAATTTTAATCATTTCTGTAATCAATTCATTTTGGGTATCAGTCGTTGGTTCGAAATGCTGATGGTTGATCTTATTTTCTTCAACATCTGGGCCCGTCGACCTATCACATCAATATCCGCTTTAGGGCTCTCACACCCGCAACAGGCTTCCACGCCTCCTAAACTGGACAAGTCTATATCAAACTCTATAGGAGTTTGACCCCCCCCCCCCCCCCCCACACACACACACACACGAGGTGTGAGTGTTCTACCCCGTCACGAGGTGTAGGAGTCTGTGGCTCTACCCCCTCCCCTGCAAGGCTGACCCTTAGCATTTCGATCCGTAGACGCATTCTCAATTTCTTGTTTTTTCATATTCAATTCATACACATTTTCAAAATATAGAAATTAAATATATAAATTTCCCCTCAAAGTTTCTATCGCTTGCTAATCCAGGTTTAGTTTTTTAGCGATTTCATATTTTCAGTGATTTCATATTCTTCGAATTCATTTCAATTCTGAAGCAATGTCATGCAAATACGTTGCTCAGAATAAAAGAATGCAATCAAAATTTTCATAATCAACGTAGTAAAGACTCACCACAACTTTTCCTTTGCCCTTGTCCCTCGTAGGATTCTGGTCGCGTCTATCGCCAGACGCCATCCACTGCAGTATCAAGAAATCATTTACTTTAGGGTTGCATCAAAAATAGTTTCGAGCGGACTCCTAAGACGGCCACAACTACGACTTCTAGGAGTCGCTTAAGGAAGATCTCGCTGAGATGACTCAAAAAGAAAGCGTCACAATCAAATTATAGTCACTATGTTACAACCAATATCAGATTTCAGGTGCCCACAAATAGCAGCCCAACTTGCGCTTACAGACAACGCCAAGGGCTGCCATAATAGCCGCACCAAGGGCTGTGAATAGCTGCTCGAACCCAAGGCAATACTCCATTAAAAACAGCCGGCCAGCACAAATAACCAGCCAGCAAAAGGAGCAGCTGTCAAATGAATTTCCCCCATCAAAACAACACCAACAAGAGCCGAAACAGCAGCCCCAATTTCAAGGCCTACACAATACATGTCCTAGCCCAAATCAAAGAAACCCTAATCGGCCCAAGTTTGAAAACCCTAAATCTTTCCCTTCCAATTTCTCAATATAGAAACTCATATTTCAACAAGCATACGAAGAGAAAGGACAATGAGCTCACAGTGGGGACGTCTGCCAGTTGCAACAGTCCAAAAGCACCGACCAATAACAGTAGAACCGCAGGGGAAACAACAAGAGGCAGCGGCGGGGCGCTCTCCCACTTTTGTCGACCTAGTAGGAGCAACTACCAATCATGGAGAAAGAAAATCGAAAAGCCCTAAACACTCGCCCCGTCAAAAGCTCCAGACGGAATCAGGAAAACAGTATCGAGAATGGGGGGGTCATACTAAATATAAGAGGAGTCAACACGATACCAAATCAAGCCACTGCCTTATGTATAAATATACCACCGTTTAATTTATCCCAGCTAATATAATATATGTAAATATATCAGCTAAGACCAGTCAAACCAGAACCAAACCAGTCCTTATTTCATTCAGCACAAGTGATCGAACTAATCAATTGTGAACATAAGCCTCTCTTTATTCTCATTTCAGCCACCTTATTTGGAATTTACATTCCCATATCTCAAGTAAGAATTTAGACGGAAACAAAGTGAACGTCGCAAAATATTCGGAAAAACTCGAACATTAAAAATTAATCGTGCGACGTCGATACTGAATTCCTCGTTTTCATCGTAGGGGATATTAATTAATTCTTTTTTATCAAAATAAACACATAATTTAATAGATTGAGTTTGGGTCTTACAACTTGATCTTACTTGAGCATATATTTTATTCAACTTTTGAATTTGGAAGTTTCAAGCTAAACAGCAATAGATATACAGTATTGTTCTCAATATTCATTCTTAATTCCTCTCAATAGGTGAATGCTCATTTACTTTTTCAATCAAATTCCATTACATTATACTAAACCATGTTTTGTGCATGAAGTTCTCATTCTTTATTGACAGGGGATTTTAATAAATACACCTCTTCAGTGGCCGTGCAGTAAGGGGTTTTCGTTTTCTTGTTGGCTCAGGGTAGAGGAGTTTCCTGAGCATGGTATTATGGGCCTATTTAGTTTTTTTTCTGACAGTGGAAGAGGATGCTCAACTATGCTTGGCAATGGAAAGCTGTTTTTTGAGGTAAAATCACCTATTCTGTTGTTAAATGGCTTATTTTGCTTTGCTCCTGCTTTCAATGGGATTGGGGATTGATGGGCTAGAGCGCAATCAAGTTTTTATTAAATTTTTTGGATCAATGCTAACAATGAAGTCTTGGAAGTTCCAAAATCATATGGAGAATCAGTTTGACACCTTCCATTTACATAGCCTGTGTGGAGAGGGGGCGCATCTAAAAGTGCCTCAGAAAATTACAGTTACTTTTTCTCTTCTTGGTGACTAAAATGCTCTCCTACATTCATTTTGATATAAATAACGTATTAGTATAATGAATCCCATGAAACATAAAAATACAGTAAGAAGCCCATAACATAACCAAAACAAATTAAAATATTGTACCTCTTGATGTGCATAGCCTTACCCCTTCCATTTACAAAGATGATACGTCTGTGATTCAAACCTAGGACAACAAAATTTACCTGAGGTGATTTAACTACTTCAGGCTCCTGTCTGGTTTAATCAAAGTATAAAAGTCATAAATGCACTTTAACTATTATCAACTTTTTTCTCTGTAAATTTTAAAGATTATAGTTAAGACTGATATTGGATCACCTGCACGGAACAATCATTTGAGCAACTTCTCACTCATGCTGCCAGGAAAGTTCCTTTTGCAATGATCTACATGGGGTTTTTTCCCTTCACTAGATGTGTTGGCTTAGTCACTCGACGCCACTTATGACATGGGGTATGCTCAAACATAAACTTATCTTGCGCTATGATAGGCACCACCGCGGGAACTCTTCTAAACATCTCTGCTCGGTTCAGTAAGTTTACCCGGTAGTGGCTTACATTGACAATTTTGTGGAGTTGACATATCATGCCCCCACGGTCCGCTACCTCGGTTACTTCATGCATGACTTGCAACCACACATATGTGCCCACCTGCAAACTTTGTTCCCGTCCATATTCACTGTGGTCCTCTAGCTGGCCTGCTTTGTTGAAGAAATTTATGACGAAACCGAGAGCCTCCAGTCACTACAACGTTCTGGTCTCGAGTTGTGGTTGCATACCAGACCAATGTAGGCACATGCTGTTGAAGCCAAAATTTGACTCCGACAAGTGTTCACAAAATTGGGGCGTAGCCGACACCTACTAGGCCCAAGCTCGACCTCCGACTGGTCGTGAAGGACTAAGAACAAACTGACCCAAAGCCGCAGCAGGGAGGTCCCACCGCTTACCCGGAAGGTCACAGAGAGCTTCCCCTCCAAAGCCAAAAGCTGGGCTTGGAGTTCTTCAGAAGACTGTCAGTTCCTCTCCCGAGTCTGAAAAAAGGTCCCTTCTGAAGAACCCCTATGGGCTTATTTATAGATTTCAGAATCTGAACTGCCAATAACAAGACTGCACCGGTCTGAAATTACCGGGGTACCCTTGGCTGGGTCTGCCAACAGCCAAACTCCGCTGTTCTGAGGAGCTATACGCAGCCCACCAAGGGTAAAAGGGTAAAAATACCCGGGGTAGGAGAGTAAAAACCCCTGCTTTGATAGGAAAATCCTTCTCTCCCTCTGGCGAGAGGAAAGGCACCTGCCGGCGAGAAGGACCCACCGCCCGTCTCGCCGGAGCCTCTCGCCCTTGGAGGTCATTTCGCTTCTAGAGGCCCTCTCGCCTCTGGGTGGGGCCATTTTGCCCCTTGGAGATCCCATCATCTCGCCGCTTGCGAGTGGGCCCCCCTAGTCCCCTTTGCCTATCTCGCTCTGTTTGCTTCTTGAGGGCTCTTTGCGAGCCCGAGGTTGTACACAATCCCCGCTCTTTTTGAGATTACTCTAAGCTCAAAAAGAATGTTCAACCGAGGCTCGTTATTCAAGGTGCATTAAAAAACGTATTTATGAGGAATCTTCGGAGGCCCCCACCGGGGTCTATAATTATATGACTCCTGCCCTGCGCTCCTGATGCCCCGCTCTGCATATTCTTCTTCTTCCCTGTCCTCGAGTTCTTGCAGAATGACGCACAGTCAAAGTTTTCGCGAACGTCTCGCCCTGGTGCGAGAGCAACATAAGGCCAACGTGGCTGCTTTCACCTCTTCCCTGGGTCGTCCCCTCGCCCCGTCGTCTCGCTCGAAAAAGACGAAGGCTGGGGGCCCTTCTCTTGCAGCAGTAGATTCGTCTCGCGCCTCCTTGAAACCTGCCCCCACTCCCCGTGCGCTCTCTACGGAAAAAGAGGTGGACACTCGCGATTACCACTGTTATTTCCGCGACTGGGTGCTTTTTTGCTGACTAACGCTTTTTTCAGGGGGCTCTTGTGGTTCCGCCGTCCCCGAAGAGTCCGCGAGATGGTTCTTCTGTCCGTTGCGAGGAACTCGATTCGCTACCCTCATCTACTCCTCCAACTACTCCCAGCGAGAGGAGGGACGACCCCTCCCCGGCTGCCGATACCTCTCGCCATCTTGGTAAGGGACCTTCCCTTGCCCTTTTGAATCCCCTTCGCTACTCTCACTCTCTCCTGCGAGTGCCTCTTCCACCTTGTCCCTGCACTCCTTGCGCAGATTCTCGGGCCAACTCTCCTGTTGAGGAGCAGCCGAAGCAACTCTCCGTCTCGCCTCCTCCTGCAGACGGGATTGAAGACTATCTGGGCGATCCCTCAGATCCAGTGGAGATGAAGCGGAAGACGACTGAGCTCTTCCGGAAGCACGCGCGCCTCATTCATTCCTTGACTTTAGACAAACAGGCCGCGAAGAAGCGCATCGAGTCGCTGGAGGGCGAGTGCGCTCGTCTATCTTCTGGAGCCGATGCCGAGCTGGATGTCGACGGCACCGACCCTGAGGCCATCATCAATGAGACCGATATGCAGCTCCGTCTCGCGCGGCGTGGCCTCGAAACCATCCGCTCCTTCCACTCGCGGAGTAGGCCTCCTCGCGGGGGAGCACGCGGCGGCCGCTGGGAGTGGCGCCCATACTGACGAATGTCTGTCTCGCTATCTTTCTTTTTCTTCTTCTCGCAAAAGTTGTAATAATGGTAGTCTCGCCAAAGTATGCAGAGAGCTTGGTCCTCTGCGGGACGATTTCTGGACATATATTTTTATGCCTTAATTTCTCATTCCCTTTTTTAATACTCCTTTTAATTTTATGCTAAATAGCTAAATAAATATTTATATATTTTTCCTGATTGTGATGGGTCGCGCCGATCGAGGTTTAGGAGAGAGAAAAACGCCGACTCTTCCTCTCCCCCTTATTTTCCCGCCCTTTTAATCATTGGCCTTGCATCAGTTATAAATATGCCTAGTCCACTGGACTAGATACCACACTTTCCGCCTTCGCCGTTAACCAAGTCTTGGCCCTCTGATCTCTCCGTCTCGCCGGCCCATTCTCGCCTCTTAACTCCTTCGTCTCGCCTAGGACCAGTTCGCCAAAGGAGATGGGTAAGAAGAAAGTGGAGGAGGGCGAGGGGCGCAGCCGTTGCGGGAAGAGGTTTACTGACCACGACTTCCCGCTCGGCAGGCTCCCTCGGGAAGACCATGATAAGTTCGCCCGCGAGTATCTGGGGGAGGGGATCGAGTCGCGGCCCCCCAAGGTCGGCGAGTGCATCAACACATACTACCCTGATGAACTCGCCTTCCCCGTCTCGCACTTTGAGGCGGGGTTGCGACTCCCCCTCTGGCCTGAGGTGAAGCAGGTCTTCAAGTACTTCGGTGTTGTCCCGGCACAGTTCAATCCCAACGCCATCTCGGTGCTGATTGCGTTTGCTTGCTACATGCGCCGAGAGCGCATCGAGTTCAGCTTGACGGCCTTCCGCAAGCTTTTCATCTACCACGCCAACGCCGATGGCGTCTCGTATTTCACTGGGCAGGGGCTCAAGGTATGCGAGACGCCTAACAAGAACCATCACTGGCTCACCCGATTCGTCTTCATCCGGGGAGACCGGGCTGACTTCGGCGGCGTCCCTCTCGCGCCGGTCTCTCCGCCAGAGAGCTTCTACGCCACCCCCCAAGTCAGCGGGCCAGAGAAGTTGCTGTGCGAGTACCTTGCTGGCAAGAACTTCGAGGTCAACTTCTTGCGGCGAGGCCTCGACTCGCTTCTCCCAGTGCTCCCGGGCGAGGGTATTCTTCTATTCCTCTCTCTTGTCTATTTGTTGTCTCGCTTTTTCCTAACCCCCACCCACTCGCTTTTAGGTGAGCGAATTATCCCAACATCTCCTCCTTATAAGAGCAATATTCACCCCGCCAAGGGTCTTGATCTCGCCAATGCAGCGGCAGAGGCGGCGAGAGAGTCCCTGGCGGTCATCCCGCCCAAGCGTCCTGGAGATGACACGGTCCCCTCTCGCTCCAGCCCTCCAAAAAAGATGAAGAAGGCTGTAGTCATTTCGAAGGAAAGGAGGAAGGCTCCTCAAGGGAGCCCTATCTCTCTAGGGGAAAGTCCACCGCCTCCCTCGCCTAATCACCAGGCCGTCTCGTCTATCCGCGAGACGGTACTCTCTGATAAACCTGCTGCTGCCTCCAATCTGCCCGCCCCTGCTTCCAATCCGCGAGCTGCTCCTCCTGAACAGGTGGCTGCAACCTCCTCTCGCGAGGGCGACTCCTCTGGCCGTCCCGCCCCCGCCTCTCACATGAATTACAACCTGGGTCCCGTGGTTCACGATGCCGTCGGCGACCCGGTTCTGCTGTGGGGGCGGGACGCCAACCGCGTGTCCATCTCCACCCTCCTTCCATCATGGAAAGAGCAAGAGGTCCCTTCCAGCCATGCCTTCGCCATAAGGTACGGCCTCTATGGCGGCCTTGACGCCGCTTTGCCTGAAAGCGAGTCCACCAAGGACCTTGTGCTAAAAACTTGCCACCATCAAATGCGGGCCTTGGAGTTCTCGCACCGCTCCTCTCGCCGCCTCATTTACATCAATTCAAAATGGAAGGCCAGCGAGGAAAACCTGGAGGCGGAACGGGAGAAATCTGCCGGTCTAGCGAGTAGGCTGTCAGATGCCGAGTCACTCCTCGCGAAGGCCCAAGGCGGTGTGGTAAGCCACAACTCTCTTTTTCCCTTGGTTTTTTTTTTCTTTTCCACGATTCTTGGCTGATTGCCAGGTCATCCCGCAGGATGCCGAGACGGCGGGACAACTTCGTTCGCGCATGGCGGCCTTGGAGGAGGAGGTCCAGGCGCTGACGGCTGAGAACGCGCGCCTCCAGGCGGCTGCCGCGTCGTCGTCTCGCCGCGAGCCCTTCCAGACTCCCCCGCCACATTATTCTTATGAGGAAGTCGAGGAACGATGCCGAGACGCTGGCGTCCGCGGGGCTGAGCTGGTGCTACAGATGATGAAAGACCTGGGGTCGTGAAGGATGATTCTGAGACAGTAACCGCGCGCGACTTGGTTCCCGAGCTCTATAGCGAGGAGAGCGATGATTCTTCATCCAGCGAGGAGGACTGATGCGCCGCCTCCAAGATTTAGAATCACTCTCTCCTCCTCCTGATGTAAAGACTTTAAACTATATTTTGTGGCATCTGCCAAGTGACGAGCGAGTGCTCAATTTTGCTGTCTATTTTTTTTATTTCTTATTTTTGTGAAGTTAATCTCTGGCTTGCCTTTTGCCCGCGGGACGATGCTAATATTTCGTCTCGCCGCGTAACCTTTCTGTATATATATTTTTCTGTTTTATGCCCTACGCGAGACGGGTTCCCGGCGTGCTCAATCGCCCGCGAGTTGGCGCAATGGCTTGCCCCGCGAGTACCCTTTCGCTACCGGCGGGACGATCCTCAACAGCCATCCGCTGCGAGTGCTGCCACCTGCCCTACTCCACACCCTTTTTCCCTTTGTTCAATTTTGTATTTTAGGGCTAAGTGAGGATACTAAGGTGTAGTGCCGCTTAAGGGGACTTTTCACCCTATTTTGTCAAACTGAATTCTGCCTTGTCAGTTTGATATTGACGGAGATTGCTTGACTCAACCCTATCCTGTCTTTAGGGCGTCATAATAAGCAAAGACAAGAGATGTTTTGAGAAATATATTATATTGATCACGCTTTAAGTACACATCTACCGCTCTCCCTTTTCATGGGTAGAAGCGTTTTAAGTCATCCCCACTCCAGGAGTGGTTCAAGGTCCTACCCTCCACATCTTGAAGGTAGTAACCCCCTGCTTTCAACACTCTCTCTACAATATAAGGTCCCTCCCAATTTGGATTGAGCTTTCCCATCGGGGCGGACCTCCCTGCCGCATCAACCTTTTTTAGTACTAGGTCTCCTTCCGCGAACTGTTTTATCCTGATATGCTTGTCGAAGTGCTTTGCCATTCGTCGCTTGATTTCCTCCTGTCTGATGGCTGCCACGTCTCGCAGCTCCTCTGCCAGATCTAGCGAGAGGCGCAGACCTTCCTCATTTTCCATTCTCCATGCCTCGTCTCCATCACCTGCGGCCGCAACTCGTGGGGATCGGACCTCGAATTCTACTGGTAGTACCGCCTCACAACCATGGGAAAGTTTGAAAGGGGTCTCACCAGTGGCCGTGTTCGGAGTTGTTCTTAGAGCCCACAGGACCGAGGGGAGCTGCTCTATCCAGTTCCCTCTCAAATTCTCTACCTTCTTCTTTAGCAAGTTAACGATAATCTTGTTCGCCGCCTCCACCTGACCGTTGCTCCTGGGGTGGTGGACAGAGGCAAACCTGAGGTCGATGCCCTGCTGAGTGCAGAAGCTGATGAACTCTTCACTAGCGAACTGGGGGCCGTTATCCGTGACGATGGCCTGAGGCAGCCCGTGCCTGCAGATAATCTCCCCCCAGACGAAGTTCCTGATGACTTGGGAGGTCACCTTTGCTAGTGCCTTAACCTCCAGCCACTTCGAGAAGTAATCTATCATGACCAGGAGGAATCTTCTTTGTCCACTAGCTGGAGGAAAAGGCCCCACCAGATCCATTCCCCAAATGGCGAAGGGCCATGACGCTGTGATGCTTCGAAGTCTTTGAGCCGGCAAGAGCTGGAGGGGGGCGTAGAGCTGGCACTTCTGGCACTTACTCGCAAACTCTGTCGCGTCCTTCCTCAGGGTGGGCCAGAAGTACCCCTGCCTGACCACCCTTGCTTCCAATGTCCTCCCTCCGGAATGACTACCACATTCCCCGGAGTGCACCTCTTCCAGAATGTGTCTGGTCTCCTCTTCCGTTACGCATCGAGCCAGGAGACCCGAAAACATCCTCCGGTGCAATCCTCCTTCATGCATGAGATAGTGGGCCGCCTTGTGACGGAAGATTCTTGCCTCCTTGACCCCCTCAGGGAGGGTTCCAGTCAGAAAAAAGGTAACGAAAGGATCTACCCACGAGGGCCGCCGATCCACCTCCATTAGCTCCCCCTCTTCAATCGCTGGGTGGAATAAATCAGTGAGGGCACCCCCTTCCCAAGGTCCGAACTTGGCCAATTGATCGGCATCAGTGTTCTCTTCTCTGGGGACGTGTTGGATGGAGAACGTCCGGAACCCTCCGATGATCGTCCTCACCCTGGACAAGTATTTCACAAGGGTGGGCTCCCGCGCCTCGAACTCTCCGCGTATCTGAGACGCCACCACCAATGAGTCCGTGAAAACCTCAACGTCCTTGATCTCGAGCTCCTTAGCCAAGCGAAGGCCGGCTATCACTGCCTCGTACTCTGCTTGGTTGTTGGTTGTGGGGAAGTGCAAGGCGACGGCTTGTTTTATGGTCACTCCCTGAGGACTTGTCAGTACCACCCCTGTTCCGAGGGAGTGCTTTCCTGAGGCCCCGTCGACCATTATCTTCCATGCTTCTGGCCGCTGCGGCTCCTCAGCCCCGTCCTCCGCGACGTAGTCTGCCAAGAAGTCGGCCACCACCTGTGCCTTAATGGAGAGCCTTGGTACGAACGAAATATTGAACTCACTCAACTCGACAGACCACTTGGCCAGCCTACCCGAGTGCTCTACTCCTTCAAAAATCTTTCGGAGAGGATGGTCCGTCACCACTCTAATTGAATGGGCCTGGAAATATGGCCGGAGCTTCCTGGCCGAAATAACCAAGGCGTATGCCAGTTTCTCTAGGATAGGGTAGCGGAGCTCTGCCTTCCTCAGGATCCTGCTAACATAATAAATGGGCAGCTGCTTCTTTCCCTCTTCTCTGACTAGGACGGAGCTCACCGCCTCTGCTCCCACTCCTAGGTACAAGGTCAAATCTTCCCCCTCTTTTGGGCTTTGAAGCAGAGGTGCCCGGGAGAGTTGCTCCTTCAGCTTTTGAAAAGCTTCTTCGCACTCCGCTGTCCATTCAAATCTCTGATTCCCTCGTAGCACTTTAAAGAAAGGTGAGCACTTCTCTCCTGACCTAGAGAGGAATCTGCTAAGGCCGGCCAGCTTCCCAGTCAAGCGCTGCACCTCCTTAGCGTTTCTAGGTGATTCCAGCTCCAAGATGGCCTTTACTTTATCAGGATTAGGTTCTACTCCCGCCGGGGTCAAAAGGTGCCCAAGGAACTTCCCACGACTGGCCCCGAAAACACATTTCAGGGGGTTCAACCTCATTTTGAACTTCCTCAAGGTGGCGAACGTCTCTTCCAGATCCTGGAGATGCGAGTTCACCCCCTTGCTCTTTACCATGAGATCATCAACGTAGACTTCTAGGTTCCGACCCCTCTGACCCTGGAAAACTCGATCCATCATTCGTTGGTATGTCGCTCCCCGCGTTTTTTAACCCAAAGGGCATCATGTTATAACTAAAGCACCCTTCCCTTGTGATGAAGGAGACGTCCTTGACGTCGGGAGGGTGCATCCGGATCTGATGGTAACCTGAAAAAGCATCCAGAAAACTCATAACAGAAAAACCAACGGCTGAATCAACCAGCGCGTCGATTCGAGGCAGGGGGTAGCAATCCTTAGGGCATGATTTATTTAATAACGAAAAGTCGATACACATTCTCCATTTTCCTCCCCCCTTCTTCACCATTACAACATTGGAGATCCAGCCTGGGTACTGGATCTCTGAGATGAAGCCCGCCTCCAGGAGCTTCTTGACCTCCTCTCGAATGGGCTCCTCCAGCTTGGTGGTGATGACCCTCATTTTCTGGCGTATGGGGAGCGTCCGAGGGTCCAGATTTAGGCGATGGCAGGCCACGTCCGCATCAATGCCCGGCATGTCCGCCGCGCTCCAAGCGAAGACGTCGACGTTGCTCTGGATGCAGGTCCGCATCCGCTCCTGGTCTTCGGGACTCAAGCCTCCGCTGATCCGTACCCCTCGTACCTGCCCTGACTGGTGCGGACCTCCACCTCCACTACTTCCTCGGCCACCTCCAACCGCGACTGCTCCCAGCCGTCCCCTGCTTCTTCTTCCATCTCTTCCTCCCCTCCTGCTCCCTCAACCTCTACCACCTCGTCCTGCTGCTGCTCAATTTCCATCTTCCTTCGGGCTTCCTCCTCTGCCCCTTCCTCTCCCACTTTCTCCTGTATTCTTTTCCGTGGCTCCGACTCCCCGCTTCTCCTGACTTCCTGCACATCTTCTCCCCCCTGCTCCTCCTCAATCTCCATTCTCCCCTCTGGGCTCTCCTGTTGCTGCTCGACCCCTCAACATCCTCCTGCGCCTCCTGCACACCTCCTCCCTTCTGCTTCTCCGTCTCCTCCTCCCCCCGACTTCCTCTTTGGTTCCTCCTCTCGCTTCCTCTGGGCTCACCTCCTCTTTCCTCAAGGCTTCTTCTTGCGCCGCCATCTCCTTTTCCAACTCCTCCGCCTCTGCCATCCAAGATATGTGTTAACCGCCGTGACGTAACACTGCCTCGCCACTTTTGGATCTCCCCTGACCCTGACCTGCACCCCTCCATTGTTAAACTTGAGACATGATGGAACGAGGAGGGGACGCAGCGAAAGGCGCTGATGAGGGGTCGCCCAAGATGGCGCTGTAGCTGCTCGGGGCATCTACAATCACGAACCGGCAGTTCCGTGATACGCCCCCCAACCTCACGTGCAGCCCCTACTCCCCCTTCCACTTCTTTCCTCTCCCCGGAGAACCGAACAACGGTCCATCCGAGGCCAAAACCCTCTTGGCTTCCACCTGCATCTCATCGAAGGTCTTCTTAAAAAAATCACATTTACGGAGCTCCCGTTATCCACTAGGATCTTAGAGACCGTAAAGTTTTCCACCGCCGTCTGGATCACCAAGACGTCGCAGAATGGATCCTCGTACTCTGACATGTCTTCTGAAGAGAAGGTAATTTTTTCTAGCGGGGGTGGGGTCTGGGAGGTTGAGGCTACCCCCTTCCGGAACATGGTCTGGAAGCTCCCCTTCCGGGTGGCCTCGATCCCAATCCCCCCATGGATGGCCCCGATACCCCCCCGGGTTCCCACATCCACCCGGTCCTCACACCTATCTTCCGCCTCCCCCGGCTGCATTTCCTCGATCCTTACCGGCGGATCCTGCCTCCTCAAACCTCTGGCCTCTCTCATCTCCAAAAATTCTGGGCACGTGGCTGTAGCGTGACCTCTCTCCTGATGGAAATCACAGAAAGGCAACGCCACCCCACCCCTTCTTCCATCTCCTCTTCCTCTCCTTCCTCCTCGAGCTCCTCTCCCTCGACCGATCCCATTGCCTCCTGCTGATGCTGAAAACGATCCCTCACTCCCTGTCTCCACGCCGGTTGATCGAACCTCCTTGGTTCTCGGAAATTATCTCTTCCCTGGAAGCCTCCTCCCAACTCATGGGGCGACCCTCATGAGGCCTCCAACCTATCCGGTTGTTCGGCTCTCGGGCCCCCCGATGATTCTGTCCCTGGTGCCCCTGGCCTCGGGGTTCCTCCCTCCTCTTCTCTTCTCTGTGCTCCCTCTGCTCCCTCTGCTTCCCTGTTCCTGGTTCCTTTGCATCATCCTCCGCCAACCTGGCTAACTTCCTTGCAAACGCCGGATTGGCTCTCTCGAAATCCGTCTCCTTTGCCGCCCTCTCCATGAGCTCCTCAAAGGAGAGGGGGGGCACCCTTTTCAACTCCATGCTGAAGAAACCTGGCCTCAGTCTCAGGGTGAATGCAAGCATTAGCGTATACCCAGGGACCTCCTGAACCTGGAGGATCTCTTCCTGAAACCGATCTACGTAGTGCCCCAACGTTTCATCCTGGCTCTGCCTTACCGAGAACAAGCACTCCGCCTCCTTCTTACGCTTCTTCGATGTTGAAAACCTCAATAAGAAACCCCTCCGCAGATTCTCAAAACAATAAATCGACCTTGCCGGTAACTGGTGGAACCAATCTCGCGCCTTCTCCTTCAAGGTGATGGCAAACAGTCGACACTTAAACGCATCCGTCATCTGTCTGATCGAAACCACATCCTCAAACCACTGCACATGCTGCACCGGATCATCCTTTCCTGAGTAGTAGGACATGTCGGGCTCCGGAACCCCTCCGGCACTGGAGCTGAGATGACAAGTTCACTAAACGGGCTCTCGCCGACTGCTTGCCGAGAGGGCACGTCCCGCGGCCTCGGCTGGCTGGCCCGATCTGCGAGACCGTGCCCAGGGAAGAGCTCTCGCACAGCTGCCTCCTTCTCGCCGTCTTCTGCCGGGACCTCCTTCCCGGGACGCTGGCCTGGGAAGAGCTCTCGCGCCGCCACGTCCCTCTCGCCAGCCTCTGTGGGGACCTCCTTTCCCGGGCACTGGCCTGGGGCATTCTCGCCTAAAAGCGGGACCACCTCGATTGGAACCTGAGGTGTCGCCCACTCGCTCCTTGCCGAGAAGGCCAAGCTTATAGTTTGCATGACCTCTCGCCTGAAGTCCTCCAGCATTTTCCTTGTCGCCTCTTCTACCTGGGAGGGGGAACCTCCAGAACCAGATCCTTCTCCTTCGCCTCCTGTCATAGGACCAAACTCAAACTTTTCTTGAACCGGCTACTTCCACGCTCACCGCACCAGAACTGTTGAAACCAAAATTTGACTCTGACAAGTGTTCACAAAATTGGGGCGTAGCCGACACCTACTAGGCCCAAGCTCGACCTCCGACTGGTCGTGAAGGACTAAGAACAAACTGGCCCAAAGCCGCAGCAGGGAGGTCCCACCGCTTACCCGGAAGGTCACAGAGAGCTTCCCCTCCAAAGCCAAAAGCTGGGCTTGGAGTTCTTCAGAAGACTGTCAGTTCCTCTCCCGAGTCTGAAAAAAGGTCCCTTCTAAAGAACCCCTATGGGCTTATTTATAGATTTCAGAATCTGAACTGCCAATAACAAGACTGCACCGGTCTGAAATTACCGGGGTACCCTTGGCTGGGTCTGCCAACAGCCAAACTCCGCTGTTCTGAGGAGCTATACGCAGTCCACCAAGGGTAAAAGGGTAAAAATACCCGGGGTAGGAGAGTAAAAACCCCTGCTTTGATAGGAAAAGCCTTCTCTCCCTCTGGCGAGAGGAAAGGCACCTGCCGGCGAGAAGGACCCACCGCCCGTCTCGCCGGAGCCTGTCGCCCTTGGAGGTCATTTCGCTTCTAGAGGCCCTCTCGCCTCTGGGTGGGGCCATTTTGCCCCTTGGAGAGCCCATCATCTCGCCGCTTGCGAGTGGGCCCCCCTAGTCCCCTTTGCCTATCTCGCTCTGTTTGCTTCTTGAGGGCTCTTTGCGAGCCCGAGGTTGTACACATGCCTTCCCTCTGCAATCATACGAAGTTTCTCTCCATAAATTCTACCAACACTCTGTCTAGATCCACCGCTTCCAATTCCATCACCAAAGTCAAATCCTCCATGACACCGCCTCTCACATCAAGATTACATCTTCACCGCTAGTGCCTTTGTTTTTCACTCCAAACATTCCCACTCTCTTCGTCACAAATTGCCCATATAAAAAACTGTGATTGCAGCACACGAACGTATGCGACGACATTACAGTTGCCGACTTAGAGGTCCTTGAGCTTGAGGATAACACCATTGCGACTTGATCCAGAGGACAAGGTCAATTTTGAAGGACAGTATTTATACGCCAGCTAAGGTAGCAACATGATGATGTTAGGTTAATACGGTAATTACTTGTAGTCTCCCCTTATATATAAGGAGGTGTGAGGTCTTTAATATTGTCTTGCAAGGCTTGGCTTAGAAATTCACTTCGGAGAGAATTACTTGGTAGAATCAGTCCGCAATAACTTTAACGCGGACATACACAAGTGTATCTGTTCTTGTTAGTGCAATATATTTTGGTGTGTATCTTTTTCAGTCCTGGACAGCGCTGGAATTAAATTCTAGATGCTGAAAAATCACCGAGTAATCCCTCATCCCAGGAACTCATCCCCAGTCATCTCAAATATCACGCAGTTTTCTCAGCCCCTGACCCCACCGTCCAATCCACTTAAACTACAAATCAGCTGTAGAACTGTCTTATGTCACCCTCTAAATCCCCTCCAAGTTTAGACGTCCTCCAAGCCATCTATCCCGTAGTTATTGTGAGTTTATTTCATGGTTGTAATTTCTTTTGTTGAATCGTGTATCAATTCGCCGCTTTTATGGATATTGGTTAGTAATTTTTGTGCTAAAAACTTCTTGTGATTTGTCAGGCTCATTTCACCTATGTATTTGTTATTTTGCAATCATGCATGTGCATGCCTATGCTTGTTTCCTAGTTTGGAATTGGACTTCAATGTGGCTTATCTTGTGATATTATTGTTGAAAGTATTTCCAGAATAATTGCATTAACAAAGGGTCACTCCCATATATATATATATATATATATATATATATATATATATATATATATATATATATATATCCCTACCATATAAAGATATATAGAATGGAATTTTAAATCTATGCTTTTAAAAGCTGTTAAAGAAAGTATGACCATCCGATCAATCTTCAAACTTATTTGCCGTTTGATCACTATTGTTGGACAAAGCAAAAAAACATAGGTCTCATATACCTATTGAGGATGAGGGACCGAGGAGAGAGAAAAAGAGGAGAAAGAGAGAGAAAGAGATGAGAGAAGGGGAGAGCGGGTGGCTGCGGAAATGGATGGCTGGAGAGATGGAGAGAAAATGAGAGATATAAATATTTTACAATATAATATATCTATATATATATATATAATATATTTATATTCCAGAGATTCAAAGAGGGAGAGAGAGAGCAAGAGAATTAGATAAATTAATTTTTATGCGTCAAAACGTATATATTTTTACAAAATAAAAATGATAATATTGATGTATATTTTTTTACGGTCATTTTGAGTACTCATATATATATGTTGCGGGCACAGCCCGCCTTGATACGGGTGCAACCTGAAACGACGCATGTAGCACGGGCGAAGCCCGTTAGGGGCAGGCGAAGCCCGCCGCCGCAACTGGGTACTGTCGCTCGGGGGACGAGGGCTGGAGGCCCGTGCCTGTCACTTGATGCGGGCGCAACCTGAAACGGCGCATGTAGCACAGGCGAAGCCCGTTAGGGGCAGGCGAAGCCCTCCGCCGCAACTGGGTACTGTCGCGCGGGGGACGAGGGTTGGAGGCCCGTGCCTGTCACTCGTATGTATATATATATATATATATATGGGAAACTCTAAAAAAATAAAACCTAAAATAAACCAGAAACTCTAACTCTCCCCCTCAAGTTGGGCATGCAATGTCTGTCAAATCCAACTCGGTCATAATGTTTCCAAATGTTGTATGACTCAACCCCTTAGTAAGAGCATCAACCGGCTGTTGATCCGAGGGGACAAATGGAGTACTCACAACTTCACTCACAATGTTCTATTTGATGAAATGTCGATCGATTTCAACATGTTTAGTGCGGTCATACTGAACATGATTGCATGTGATGCTGATGGCTGCCTTGTTATCACAATATAGCCGGATGAGACCCTTGTCTTGAATTCCAAGTTCAGACAGAAGGGACCGAATCCACATTCCTTCATATATTTCATGGACAATAGCTCTAAATTCAACATCGGTACTGGACCCGACAACTTGTTATTTTTTACTTATCCAGGTTACCAGATTTCCCCCAGCTAGAGTACAATATCTAGAAGTGGATCTACGGTCATCAATCAATCTTGCCCAGTTAGCATCTGTGAAAACATCAATGTTTAATTCGTTATTGGAAGTAAACAAGATTCCCCGCTTTGGAGAGGTTTTGAGGTATCGAAGAATATGATGGGCAACTGATGCACCCTGCGGTGCATCGTAGTATTTTATCATATATTTATTTATATATCGCATTTATATACTTGTTTCATTTATGTACTTGTTTTATTGTCCGGCTCATCGGCTTGACCACCCGATGGGATCTTAAATAAATGTGTCAGGTATTAGTAGTAGTAGGAAAGCAAAGGTTAGCCCAAAATTAATTAAAAGTGCATAATTTTAAAACAATAACTTGTTTAGGATAGATTTTTAAAAAAGAAAACATTGTTTGGAAACATTTCAAATTAGAAAGTGCCTTCAATGGAGGATTTTGTCATTTGGGAAACGAATTATTGGAGAGATATTTCATTGCCCAAAATAGAGAGATATTCCAACCGGTTTTATAAAGTCCACAATCATGAGAAGATGGGGGCAAGTCGGATAGAGCATAGAGGACGAAAATCCGCTTCTTTGCTCATTACCGACAACCGCCTACTCCACCGCCTGTGTCACCAAATTCTGAGAAGAACCACCATCTGGGGAGCCCCGAACACACGTCGTCCGCACCGAAGACCTAACCACCAATCCTGTTAGCCCGCGATGTAGAGACCCAAATCCTGGGCTCTTCAACTGAATCAAGGATCAGACAACAGTTTTGAATAAAAGTGTCACATAACATCACAATGCAAAGTACAAAGAACATACACCAAGCTTTTTATTCCATTTCTGCATTTATTACACGATCATTTACACATGTACTAGATATGCTTGTTACAATAGATACACGAAAGTCCAGTACAACGAGCTCTATGTCAATCCCGGGCTTCAATTATTGCTTTTACCAGTTCAGCTGCCAAAATCCCGCGTGTTCTACTTGGAGTTGGTCCTGCTGTCTAAAAAAATGAATCCACTCTGGGTTAGTCATAAAAATATGACTAGGTGAGATAAATATTTCGTGAAATGTTGTACATGCAAACAATGGAAATACTATCAATATGCATACAGTACAATAATGAATAATATCCTTCTTAAAGCTGAAATCTTCTTTACCCCTTAATTTGAGTTACATAAAATAGGAAATACTCCGGTGATGCAAACATGAATTGGGCCCCGCCCCCAAAGGACGTAATTGTAGGCTCACCCCTACTGGTGAATCCATCAGTGGATGCCTTCACATCATTAGATTCGAAACCATCACATTTCCCCATGCAGAGTTTTAAATGAATTTTATCTTGTCATGAATATGAGTTTATAATAAACTGATCCCCTCAGAAATAAACATATCGCTTTCATATTTTTCCCTTGCCCACATTTTATCCCACAGCGATATCTTAATGATTTAAACTCATATGCACAGGCACTTGTGTATTTCATAAAATGCAACATCATAGGAAAGTAAGTGAAGAACTAATTCAAGAAATAAGAAACTCACTACAACTTTGCCTTTGTTCGCATTTCCGTCACAGTTTCCTTGCGACGCCATCCTCTGTTTTTGAAGTCTTGGGAACCACTGAAATTATACGCACGTTTATTGGGTTGCGTCACTTGGAATTCGTAGCGAAAAGCGCAAAAGATTTAGAAAGATTCGCAAAATCATCGGAAAACAGAAACGATAAACCGGAAAGGCCAAAATCTGATTTTATATCTTGCCGGACAGCCATAAATATGCCTCAAAATGGGCTAAAACCAGCCCCCAAAATGGACGTCATGTCCCCATAAAGGGATGTCCAGCAATATACAAAAAAGTAAGCCAATAAACAACCTTACATCAGCTCAAAAACTGCACAAAAAAGTCACTTTTCAGCCGAAAAACAGCCCCAAAACTAATGTATAAACCGTGAAAAAAATCAGCTCAATGGTATAGATCAGCAAAGCAGCAGAAGAGACAACAGTTAGGGGGCGGTGCTGCAGCAAGACATCAGAGAATAGCAGCTCGGGGCAGCAAGGAGCAGCAGAGAAGAGGGGCAAGCAGGGAGTAGCCGCTCAGGACAGCAGCAAGAAGCAGTCAGACAGTAGCACGTTATCAGGGAACAATGGTATAGGCAGCAGGGAAGGGAGAGAGCAACCAGAAAATGAGAGAAGAGAGGAGAATCCATCCATATTTATACAGGTGGATAGGCGGCGAAGAGACAGCAAGAGGACAAAATGGAGTGGCTAACTCAAATAGGTGTCACCACATCCATTAATTCAACAGCCAAGTGTCCAAATACAAGCCAAGTGTCACACCTCAACACCCAAATGTCAACACACCATCCAGCATAAGCCCAATCTCAGCCAGCACTTATCCATATCCAGCAGTCAACAAATAAGCAGCCAGCATAAATGAAACAGCCAGCACATCATTAACACAACCAACACACCAAGCCAGCTAGCCGAAAATCATTAGCCCATAACTAATCAGCTAGCCCATAAGCACAAGGCCAGCCCACCATTAAATATAAGCCCACTAACATATTAGCCAACAAGCATGTCCAACCAGTAACACAGCCAGCCCACATAAAACGGAAACAAAATCAAATGAAATCAAATGAAACGGAAAATGCGCAAAAGATAAATCTCGAGAAAAATATCATACTGCTTTTTTCATCATCGGGGAAAATAAAATAAATTGCATGCGTGAAATTTTGGGTTGTCACACGCGACGACACCACCTGCGCCGCCTGGGAGGATCGCTGTCGGGCCATCGTCGACATTCGGCTCTGCTTCCGACGGTCCGGACCTGTTCACGCCGTCAACTTCGAGCTCGTATCCGGCCGTGAGTCAATTCGACATTGCTCCTGTGCGGGACCATTCGGAATCGGGCTCAGCCCTGCTGATTTGTATACCGATCGCTCTTTTGTCTTAGTATTGTTTTATGCATTTCATTTAATTAAACTTGGGCTTGCCGTTGCGTTCTCTCTATTATTAATATCGTTTATCCATAAATCGTTGAATGTTTTTCCTGTTTGTGGCCGTATAATTCTCGTGACAGAATCGAACCGTAAGACGCGAGGAAGTTCCACTCGAACGAAAATTAATGAACTTTTAACGTTCAGAGCGACGAGCTTGATTATTGTGCGCGAAAATTCATATTTTGGCCGCTCGACCCTTGCAATTTTATTTAAAAATCAAAACCCTAATTTTTCATTATAAGTTTTTAATCAAAATTCCTTTTTTTTTCAAAATCCTATATTTGAGCCTACATTAGTTTGGTATCGGAGGATTCGATTCACTTTTATCGTGGATCGGTCCATCCGACGAACTTAACATTGGAGATTTGGCTAGACGCATGAGTGATTTGATAAAAACAGTCAATACTCTCACCACCGGTATAGGTAATGTTATCATATCATGAACGGATTGCGCACTTCGGTTAATAATATCGAAGCAACCTTGCCTCATCCGAACACCTGCCCCAGTGGTCGAAAACGACCCTGACCATAGGCCTCGGGAATTCGCACATCCCGATCCAGAAGCACATAACGAACCATGTCACCAATCCCGTTGGGATATGGGAATCAAGTTGGATGTAGGTGACTTCAAAGGGCGAATAGAGCCTGAGAGTTGTTTAGAGTGGTGTGAAAAAATGGATTGTTTCTTGGCTTGGAAGCAATTACCCCAAGCTAGGCAAGTTGAGTATGTCACACTTAGACTGAAAGGGTCCGCCCTAATTTGGTGGGGACAGCTAGAGCGAACTAGATTTAGTTTAGGCGCCTCCCCCGATCACCACATGAGCAGAGTTTAAGGCGCAACTTTGAAAACGATACGTTTCGCCTGATTATATACAAACCCTCTACCGTAGGTTCCACAACCTACGTCAAGACATGTTATCGTTGGATGAATGTACGAATGAGTTATTAGTCCTACAGTCTCGCTTCGATCTCCGAGAGGACGATGACATGACCGTTTCCCGTTATCTGAACGGGTTACGCTATTCCATCAGAGATCAGTTAGAACTCCTTGATTAGAAGGACTTAGGAGAGGTGTCGAGTCGCGCGCGTAGAGTAGAAGCAGTGCAAAAACGAACATCTGGGAGCAAGCCTACTGACAAGCCCCACCCGACTCACACTTTCACCCCTGCCGGGCCCTCTCCACCAGCAGTATCCACAAACACCCCAACACTCCCTACCCCTTACACCAAAGATAAGGAGGTCATAGGCACTAGACCTCAGCCTGAGGCATTTAGATATTTTAAGTGTATGAAGTCGGGTTATAAATCTTTTGAGTTCCCGCGACGCCACTTTGTCGCCGTCATCGATCCTGAGAGTGGGTCCGAACCTGAGTATGGAGTGTTTCTTACTGATTCCCAGATTGACCCAACCCCTGAGACTGAGTTAGAGAGTGAGTACGAAGTTGAGGGAGAACAACTCGAGCAGTTAGTGTGTGTTCTCCAACAGTCTCTTAACTCCCAAGACTCCTACTGACGACGACTGGTTGAGGAACAATATCTTTCGTACTACCGCCCACATACAAGGACAGTTCTGCTCCATCATTATAGACAGCGGTAGTATGAAGAATTTTGTTTCTCAACGCATGGTGGATAAGCTGAAATTAAAAACACAACTCTTAGGAAAATCCTACAGTCTGTCATGGGTCACTAGTAGCACTACCATTCCTATCACGCACCAGTGTCTCGTAGAGTTTTCGATAAGTAGTACGTATCAGGATGTTGTGTGGTGTCATGTAGCTACTATCGAGGTATGTCACATCCTGCTAGGACGACCTTGACAGTACGATAGACACGTAGTTCGTGATGGTGTAAAGAACTCTTACTCTTTCGAGCGCAATGGACGCAAGATCGTTCTTCTTCCCAGAAGAATGGTCTTGTTCCCAGAGCCCCATAGAGGACTTCACCCCCTTCTACCACTGTCTCCGCGATATCCTTCCCCTCCGCCACCATGTTACTGACTGGGTCCCAATTCCAGGAGGAGATGAAGGATAGCGAGGTCGTCTATATGTTATCCGGTATCGACACCACCCCCACTACATTAGACATCCCTTGTACAGTGCGACCCCTCATAGATGAGTTCTTTGAGATCGTGCCGGGGGAGCTTCCCGATCAACTATCCCCGACGAGAGACATACAACACTGCATAGAGCTCATCCCAGGAGTTAGCTTACCTCATTTGTCCCACTATCGCATGAGTCCGAAGGAACATGAGGAGCTACATAGGCAGGTGACCGATCTGATTTCTAAGGGTCACGTTAGAGAGAGTATGAGTCTGTGCACCGTCCCCGCACTTCTATTTCCTATGAAAGATGGGACATGGCGTATGTGTGTGGATAATCGAGTGATTAATAAAATTACAATCAAATATTGCTTTCTGATTCCCCGATTGGATGTCATGCTAGATATGATTAGTGGATCCCGCATATTTTCGAAGATTGACTTAAAATGTGGATACCACCAATTTAGAATTTGACCTGGGGACGAATGGAAGACTACATTTAAAACTAAGGAAGGATTGTACGAGTGATTGGTGATGCCCTTTGGGCTCTCCAATGCTCCCAGTATATTTATGCGAGTGATGAATCAAGTGCTTAGACCACTCATAAGAGTTTGCGTACTGGTATACTTTGACGATATTTTGATTTATAGCGCTGATCAGAATCAACACATGATTCATTTTAGGCAGGTCTCAGAGATCCTACGAGAAAATAAACTATATATAAACTTGAAGAAATGCACATTTTTGACTGATAATCTGACCTTCTTAGGATATATCGTTTCTTTCGAGGGAATTAGAGTTGATAGAGAGAAGGTCAAGACGATAGATTCATGACCTAGCCCTAGGACGATTACTGAGGCTAGAGGATTTCATGGGCTAGCATCTTTTTTATCGACGGTTTATACGAAACTTTAGTACCATGATAACATCTGTGACTGACTGTCTAAAGAAAGGATTGTTTGTTTGGACTAAAGAAGCCGAGTGAGCGTTTCTTTTGGTTAAAGAGAGACTCACGAGTGCACCTGTGTTAGCGTTGTCTGATTTTGAGAAAATTTTTGAGGTTGACTGTGACGCATCAATCGTAGGCATTGGTGCAGTTTTGAGTCAGGAGGGTCGGCCCATCGCATTCTTTAGTGAGAAGTTGAATGAGGCAAAGACTAGATATTCCACATACTACTTAGAGTTTTACGCTATCCTTCAGGCTCTCCGACATTGAAGACACTACCTAATTCAACGCGAGTTGGTGCTGAACACTGATCATGAGGCTCTGAAGCATCTGAACTCCCAGAAGGAAATCAGGCGTCATGCCAAGTGAGCTGCTTACCTGCAGGAGTTCACGTTTCACTTGAAGCACAAACCCGGAGTCACGAACCGCATAGCCGACGCAGTCTTCGCACCCATTTATTAGTCACCCTGCAGCCGTGCATTACTGATTTAGATTCACAACGCGACCTATGCGCCACCGATCCGTTCTTTCACGATATTATTTGGAGCTCATGTCAGCACAGTGAGACTGGTCTCACCACACAGTACGTCGTGAGTGAGGGTTATTTGTGTAGGGGCAGTCGCCTTTGCATCTGCGAAGAACCAATTCGAGAGACATTACTTCGGGAGCTCCACTCATCTGGGTTAGGGGGACACATAGGTCAATCCAAATTGATAGATCTCGCTAGTGCACGATATTATTGGCCCAACATGAAGCACGACGCCATCGAGTTTGTTAGCTATGGTATGACTTGTCAGCGATATAAAGGGAACACGCAAAACATTGGATTATACACTCCCTTACCGATACCTTAGCGGCCATGGGATGATATCTCGATGGACTTCATAGTAGGACTTCCTCGCACTCAGAGGAAGGTTGATTCTATTTTTGTAGTCGTAGATCGATTTTCAAAGTTGACACATTTCATTCCGTGTAGAAAAACTTCTAGTGCTGTACACGTCGCCAAACTTTTTTTTAAAGCGATCGCTAGACTGCACAGAATTCCTAGATCGATCACTTCTGATAGGTACACTCATTTTATGGGATATTTTTGGAAAACATTGTGAGCCCGACTTGGTACAAAACTCGAATTTAGTAACGCATATCACTCTCAGACCGATGAGCAGACTGAGGTCGTTAATAGTAGTTTGGAGGACCTTCTTAGGTGTTTGAATGGGGAGAATCTGAAACAATGTGATCTTATACTGCCACAAACTGAATTTGCATTCAATAATTCTTACTAATCGCGCCACCGCTAAATATCCTTTCGAGATTGTTTACGGATTCCCTATACCACATCTACTTGATCGCCACTCCCTCCCGAATCATGAACGTATTTCCTCTGATGCGCAAGCCCATGTTGATTATTTAAAGGAATTGCATACAACTATTACTAATAAATTGCGAGCGACTTCTGAAAAATATAAATCCATGGTCGATCGACATCGTCGGGAATTATACTTTTCAAAAGGAGATTGAGTGTTTGCTTATTTCAAGAAGCAGAGATTCACTCCAGGAACTTACCATAAGCTACAACAGACGAAGTTTGTCCCGTTCCAAATTCGGAAACGCATCGGGGAAAATGCCTATCTCCTAGATTTGCCCGTTGAATTCGGTACCTCCCCGATATTTAACGTGGTTAACCTGACACCATTCTATGGAGATCCATCCAGTTCCGGCCCGAGTCCGCCTACGGCGGCTCTGGATATTCCTCCCGACCTAGCACCAGTGCAGATGCCCACCACTGAGGTGATAAATCAGGTTCTTGTTGTACAAGAATTTCGTACTCGCCATGGGACTTATTAGCGCTATTTGGTCTCCTGGCGAGGACGAGACCTTATCGACAGCTCTTGGATCAGCACTGACGAACTACGCCGCCGCCGCCCAGATCTCTCTATTGCTAGCTTCTGCGAATTCTCGACGGGGTCGAGCTCTTTTAACCTCGGGGGAATTGATGCACCCTGCGATGCATCGTAGTATTTTATCATATATTTATTTATATATCGCATTTATGTACTTGTTTCATTTATGTACTTTTTTTATTGTCCGGCTCATTGGCTTGACCACCCGATGAGATCTTAAATAAATGAGTATGGTATTAGTAGTAGTAGGAAAGCAAAGGCTAGCCCAGAATTAATTAAAAGTGCATAATTTTAAAACATTAACTTGTTTTGGATAGATTTAAAAAAAAGAAAATATTATTTGAAAACATTTCAAATTAGAAAGTGCCTTGAATGAAGGATTTTGTCTTTTGGGAAAAGAATTATTGTAGAGATATTTCATAGCCCAAAATGGAGAGATTCCAACCAGTTTTATAAAGTCCACAATCATGAGAAGATGGGGGCAAGTCGGACAAAGCATAAAGGATAGAAATCCGCTTCTTTGCTCATTGCCGGCAACCTCCTACTCCACCGCCTGTGTCGCCAAATTCAGAGAAGAGCCACCGTCTGGGGAGCCCCGTACACACGTCGTCCGCACCGAAGACCTAACCGCCGATCCTGCTAGCCCGCGACGGCACCACCTGCGCTGCCTGGGAGGATCGTTGTCGGGCCGTCGTCGACATCGAGCTCTGCTTCTGACGGTCCGGACCCGTTCACACCGTTAATTTCGAGCTCGTATCCGGCCGTGAGTCAATTCGGCGTTGCTCCTGTGCGGGACCATTCGGAATCGGGCTCAGCCCTGTTGTTGATTGGTATAGCAATCGCTCTTTTGTCTTAGTATTTTTTTATGCATTTCATTTAATTAAAATTGGGCTTGCCGTTGCGTTCTCTCTAGTATTAATATCGTTTATCCATAAATCGTTGAATGTTTTTCCCTTTTGTGCTCGTATAATTCTCATGACGGAATCGAACTGTAAGGCGCAAGGAAGTTCCACTCGAACGAAAATTAATGAACATTTAACGTCCAAAGCGACGAGCTTGATTATTGCGCGCGTAAATTCAAATTTTGGCCGCTCGGCCCTCGCGATTTTCTTTAAAAATCAAAACCTTAAATTTTTATTTTTCATTAGAAGTAGTTTTTAATCAAAATTCATTTATTGTTCAAAACCCTAGATTTGAGCTACATCAGCAACATCCAAGTGGTGAGATTTAGGAGAATACATGTATTGACTGATAACTCCAACAACATAACAAATATCTGGGGGAGTATGAGATAGGTAGATTAGTGTTAAGCTACAACTACTCCTATGAGAGAAACACGCGATTACCTGTGCAAAATCTTCGATGCCGTAGGGGGATGCCATGATTTCCCCCATATACCCAACCGCTAAACCGGTTGGGCCTGCCCGGTTTGATTAAGAAGAGGGAGAGACTGAAACGGTTGGTTCAGTCTCCTTATTCCTTGGCCCCTTCCGATGGTAGACCACACCAAAGCGGCTCTGGTTCGTATCATTCCCGCCGTCTTCAAAAAATTGTTTGCCCTGAAGCTGAAACTCGGGATGTCTCCTTGAGCTCGTCGTAATCCGCCCAAGTTCTTCGAGCTCAGCCATGCCCCTCCACTGAATCAGAAGTCTGACGATGGATTTCCCCTGCACTGTCCTGACCCTCTCTTCACGAACCCTCTCTGGTATCAGCCTAACTTCGCCCAATTCCATCTCCTCCTGCAAGGGATTGACATTTAGAGCGTTGCCTTGTGCCTCCCTCTTGAGCTGCTACACATGAAAGGTTGGGTGGATACGAGAGTCCGCTGGAAATTCCAGAGTGTAAGCCATAACCCCCACCCTACTCAAAATCCGGAAAGGCCCATGGTAGCGGGGTGCCAGCTTCTGGCTCTTTACTCCTGCAACCGCCAGCTGTCGGTAGGGTTGTAATTTAAGGTACACCCACTCTCCCACCTCGAAGTTCTTCTCTCGCCGGTGCTTGTCTGCTTCTGTCTTCCGGTGGTTTTGTGCCTTCTGAAGATTGTCCTCCAGTTGTTTTAAGATGTCATCCCGTCTTCGCAATGCAGACTCAACTTCTGGTACTTCGGTCAATCCTTTTTCATAGTTCCGTAGTGTCGGTGGAGCCCTCACATACACGCTCTCAAACGGTGTCATCTTTGGTGTTGTTTGGTACGCTGTGTTATACCGGTACTCCGCCCAAGGGAGCCATTTACTCCACTGGCGGGGTTTAACCGCAATGATGCACCGCAAATAGGTCTCCACGCTTCTATTGCGGGCCTCCGTCTGCCCGTCTGTCTAGGGGTGGTTGGCTGTACTCATGCGTAAGGACGTTCCCGTGAGGCAAAGAAGCTCCTTCCAAAACCTGCTAGTGAACACAGTGCTGTGATCGAAAATGATGGAAGTCGGTATCCCATGCAGTCTCACCACCTTTCGAACGAGGGCTTCTGCCATGGCCTCTGCGGTGCAAGGGGGCGCCGGCGTAATGAAGTGTTTATACTTAGAGAGCCAATCCACTACCACCAGAATGACCGACTTGACCTAAGATTTGGGTAACCCATCGATGAAATCCATGTCAATACTTTCCCATGTAAGTTCCGGAATATCCAGCGGCACCGAAAACCCTGCTGGAGCGGTCGTGTCGTACTTTTGCCTCTGGCATTTCCTACAGTTCTTCACATGTCGTGCTACATCCGCCTTCAATCCTTTCCAATACATATTCCGCTTGATCCGTTGATGGGGTTTCACAACAATCTGGAATACCCGCCGTTAGTGGTGTCGTGAAACTCATGAAGTAACTGCTGCCTCAATGTGGATCCCGGTGCCACTACCAAGCGCCCTTTATAGTACAAATGGCCATTAATGACATGATAGCCCGCTTTCACTCCTCTACCTTCCACAATATTTGTCAACATCTATCACAGCTCCGTATCGGCTAACACCTCCCGATGAACATCCTCCACTATGCCCAAGACCGACGCAAAGATAGAAAAAATAGAACTCGTCGTAGGCAAGTGTGAAAGCGCGTCGACGACCTGATTCTCCTTCCCTTTTAGGTACTCTATCTCATAGTCATAACCCATCATCTTTGTCACCCATTTTTGCTGTTCTAGTGACAAGACCCGCTGCTCCCGGAAGTACTTTAAACTCTGGTGCCATTTCCCCACTGCATGTATAATCGCCAACATCTCCTAATAAACTGATAGTCCTAGCGTCTTCCCATGAATTGCCTTGTTGTAGTATGTCAACGGTCCCCCTTCTTGCATCAACACCACCCCCAAGCCGGCTCCTGACACATCCTTTTCCACTATGAACAACTTTGAAAAATTTGGTAATGCTAGCACCAAGGTTGTCATCATGGACTCCTTTAGAGCTTGGAACGCTAACTCCGCGCCCCCTCCCCACTCAAACCTTTATTTTTGAAGTAACGTGGTCAGCGGCTTAGCAATCTTTCCGTAGTCCCTCACAAATTTCCAGTCGTAGCCCGTGAGCCCCAGGAACCCTCTCAACATCTTGATGTTGGTGAGTGTGGGCCACTCCGTCATGCACTGGATTTTTGTGTCCGATCGCAACTCTTCTCTATTCACCATGTGACCTAGATACTCCACCTCCTGTTGCCTGAAAAAACAATTGGATCGCTTCACGTACCACTTTTGCTCCTTGGGAAATTGCAGCACCATCCGCAGGTGCTCCTTGTGCGCCTCCAAACTCGGACTGTAGATGAGATTATTGTCGAAGAAAACTAGCACAAACTTCCTCAACCACCTCCTGAAAGTTTCGTTCTTGACCGCTTGAAAGGTTGTCGGCGCATTCGTTAATCCGAAGGGCATCACTAGGAATTTGTAGTGCCCTTCGTGTGTTCAGAACGCCGTCTTTTCCAACTTCGTAAAATAATGAGCTCCTTGCAATTCATTCAGAAGCTCGTCGATGACCGGGATTGAAAATTTGTCTTTAACGGTGATCTCGTTGAGCGTTCTGTAGTCTATGCAAAATCATCAAGTCCCATCTTTTTTTCACTAATAGGACCGAAGAAGAAAAAGGACTCGTGCTATGTCGAATGGTTCCCTCCCGCAACATTTCTCGGATGCATCTCTCAATCTCCCCATTCTGTTTATGAGGATACCTGTATGGCCAAACACTGGTGGGCTCTGCGCCCTCCTTGATTAGGATTTGGTGATCGCATGCCCCCGGTGGGCCTGGTCTGACTCTTCAGCTTGTGTCTTCCCACCATGTGTGAACTCCATGGTCATGTTCTCCCAATCATTTGTAACTAGTTTTAGTTGTCTCAACCACTGCACCCCCAGAACGACATCTGAACCCCGAACCGGTAGTACATACAGATCCGCATGACACCTGAACCCTTGTATCATCAGTGACACCTTCTTTACGAATCCCGTGCACTGTAGGAGGTTTTTGTATGCTACAAGCACCTTGAACACCTTGGCCTCCGTCGGTGTGATGGCTAATTTCCTAGCCATCTCAGTGTTGATGAAGTTGTGGGTGCTCCCACTGTCTACCAGTATAGACACCTTTTGATCCCCCACTCTTCCTGTCATCTTCATTGTGGAGGGTTGCCCTCCCCTTCTAAGGCACACATAAAATTCTTCAATCTCCTCCAGATCGAGACTTCACTCTCCTCAGTCGGGCTATCCTCATTGGCCTTCGGTTCCTTCTCCTCTTGCAACATGTATGCCTGTACCACCTTACACTTGTGCCCATGAGCAAATTGCTCGTCGCAAGTGTAGCACAGTTCCTTGGCCCGTCGATCCTACATCTCTTGTCACGACAAACGCTTCACTGCAGCCTCCCTCCGTATGGATGAGCTGCTGGTCCCCCTGGTCGTACCCTGCTTGCTTCCTTACTGCTCCCTCGGTAAATTGTTGTTGCCTTGCGTCTTCCCAGTTTTTCTCTGCAATTGGGCCATCCTGATGGCTTGTGCTAAGCTCCTGGGCTGAAATGTTTGCACCTCGTAGCTGATTTTCTCCTTGAGTCAGGCCAGAAAACACCCCAGAAGCACCTTATTTGACCACTGCACCCGGTTAGCTAACCTTTCAAACTCCTTTTTATACTCATTGACGGTCCCTGTCTGTCTCAACTTGTTCAACATTGTTGGAAAAAACCCTTATGATTTGGCTTAACAAATTATATTTGATGATTTTACATCATAGGTCTATTACCCATGATGTATAGAGAGGGTAATTTGGTCTTAAATGTCCTAGGGTGTTATTAATATAATATATATACAAGGCATACTGAATTGTAGAGAAAAATCATAAATTGCCAACATGCGGCAACTAGATCTCGACGCAATGTCGACTGTAGATCTCGACGCAACGTCGAATGGAATTCGACGTTACTTTAAATAGTAGTCAGAGCAACTTAATCTGGATAAGTCGACGATACTTAAAGATTAAATCGACGTATGCTTTGGCATGATATCGATGGAACGTCGACTACAGAGAATTTCATACAGACAGTCAGAAATCGATATTGCTTCGAGTAGAACTCGACTGGATTTCTTAGCAGAATTTGTTTTGTGACTTTAATCTGATTTAAATCAACAAAGGGTTTACATAACAGATTCTTGAAGACGTTAGAGACAGCCGTTCTTTATATATGATGAGTTACAATGAAACAAAAATACAGATAAGAGATCTATCACAGTTTATCAAATTGATTATCAATCAGCAGACGATCAAGAAAATATATATCAGATCGTGGGAAGATTGAATTTGACAGAGAAATTTGGGAGATCATCATCATCAATTGTATCTCTTCCAATATCAGTCGATTGGTTTTGATAGTTGCTGAGTCTGATTAGTGAATTAGTACTTCTTCTTCTCGAGAGAAAATTACATCAGATTCAGAGAAGATTTTGAAAGATCATCTGGAGATTGGGTTTATAGTCGTTGATATTTTGATATTCAGAGATTCATCAGAAGTTCCAGAGATCATCACTGATTGTCCTCAGAAATCTAAAGAGAGAACACAAAGAGGAATTATTTTAACTCAAATCTTCTCTTATTTTACTTTTTGTATTGGACAAAAGAGTTTTGTGAATCACTCGTCAAAAGATTCTATGAAGGTTCTAAGAGTGTACTTAAGAAAAGACTCAAATTGTAATTGGTTTAAGATCTCCTTATCAAAATATCTGGTGTAGTTCTAAGAATCTACTGATCAAAAACTCAGACACTGTGATCGTAATTTCTATCAAGGGGGTAGAAGAGTGGATGTACCCAGATATAGGGGGAATCACTCTAATCCTTGTGTTTTCTGTGATTTTGTTTTTGTCTTATTTTTTGTTGTGTTGTGCTGTGATTTTACTTTAGTGCATGTGATTCTGGATAATTGTTTATGCGAATGCAAATTCTGTGATTAAAATTAAGTATTTTAAGATAATTTTTAATCTCTATTCACCCCCATAGAGAAAACTCTGAAGATTATAACAACTGTACTCTCATTTCAATATCTTGTCGAAATCCTCATATTCTGTCGATCCAAACCTCGCGATGAGCCCATCGCAAAATTCTTCCCATGTGGGGTAGGGTCACCTCTTCCTCCACCAGCTAAGCCACTCATATGTCTCCTTCCAAATGAAAAGAAGAGATGTGTACCCACTGGTGCTTGGGAAGCTCCTGGTACTCAAAAACATCTCGGCACTCTCGATCCATTCCAGGGGGTCGCCGTTTTTGTACTTAGGAAACTCCATCCTCGTCAGTAGGGGTTGCACTGATGGTCGGTGTTGTTGCGGCGCCCGCACCTCCGAGAACTCTGGAGGCTGCCCCCAGCCTTGATTCCACGGTGCCCCGTTATACCTTGGTCTTCCCTTGCCTTGTATAATGGGCCCTCGACCCCCGTTGTCCTCTGTTAGTGCCTCTCCGTTCCACCTGCGTGAAATTCAGGCGCCCCCGCGCCATCCCGCGGCGGTGTCGTTGCTCCCCTTCCTTCCCCCCAACCCCAGTGAGGCTGTCGGAAGGGCTGACCGCCACCTCTTCCCATATCCACATTTCGTTGGTTTCCGTCATCCTCTCGCCCAGCCACATACGGCTGCCGCTATTGCCAGGCTCCCCTGGGTTCCTTGGTGAAACTGCAAGAACCCACAAATTCGTCGTCAAGCCCCCAAACATCGAGTGGAGGCTGCCCCTGTGCTCGCTGGCCCAGGGCGGAAGCCCTTAGCCCCCCCAGATGCGTCGATTCCACCGTCAGACGCTGTCCGTGAAACGGCCGCAGCATTCCTTCGGTGTACCACCGCCCCCCACGCTGCTGAAGTCGGTCGTGCCATCGGCTGCCACCTCCTTGCCGTGAGGCGTCGCCCGCCCGATGAGGCCCAGCTGCTCGCCAAGCGCCTGAGTCGCTTCCGCAGAGGCCTCCCGAGATCTCTCTTCATCGTCATAAATCCTTTGCAAGAGCTCCTGCTTCAGCGCCTCGAGCAAGTCTCGTAAGCCCCGTCGTCCCTCTTCCAACGTCGTTAGGCAGTTGTCGTTGGTTGCCATGACCGACGTGTGAGGAGACTTCTCTGATACCAGATGTTAAGCTACAACTACTACGAGAGAAACAAGTGATTACCTGTGTGAAATCTTCGATGTCCTAGGGGGATGTGTCGCGATTTCCCCCATATACCTAGCCGATGAACCGACTGGGCCCGCTCGGTTTGATTAAGAAGCGGGAGAGACTGAACTGGTTGGTTCAGTCTCCTTATTCCTTGAGCCCTTCCGATGGTATACCACATCGAAGCGGCTTCGGTTTAAGCCATTGAAAATCATTGATATCTGCAACAACTTCTCCACCATTCCCCCTGCCCCCAATCTATGGTTGGCTTCAATATGGGTGTCTGCAGGTCTACACCCACTCTTTTCCATTGTCTCGAACAGTTATGAGATGTACTTCCTCTGGGAGATAAAAATACTGTGCTTGGATCTTGCAACTTCAATGCCAAAGAAGTACTTGAGGTTCCTGAGATCCTTTACCTCAAATTCATTAGCCAATCTTATCTTCGGATTTTGGATCTCCTTTATGTCATCCCCAGTTATGACAATGTCATCCGTATAGACGATCAACACTGTTAATTTTCCTTGCACGTGCTTTACAAACATGGATGATCAACATTGCTCTGAGTATACCCAAATGTCATCATGACTCTTTGGAACATTTCCAACCAAGCCCTCAAAGATTGTTTTAGGCCGTATAAAGGCTTCTTTAGTCTGCATTGTAACGGCCCAAAATCCGGCACAATTTAAATATTCATTTCGAACAGATTTCCACAAGTATATGCGCATCAGTTATTATAAAAGAAAGGTGTATCACATGAAAACATAAAACCACATCTCACTATCATACATAATATACCTACTGTCCAACGAAAGTACTATGTCTACCTGTATTAAACACTTAAAATATATACAAAAAGTAGACACATATGCTAACCCGTGGACGAGCCACGTCTTCGTTTGGTCTTCTATCTGCCTCTGCCTGAGTCCGTCTAGCGGGGTCTGATGCGCTGATGCTCGGTTCCTATAAGATAAATCATGAACCATTTTATTTTGAAAACTAAGTTAATTCCTTACTCGTACCTGTAACTTCGTACTGCATGCAAACAAGAGAGTCAACAATCAAATCTATATCAGTATGATCATGTTTTTAAGCTAGAAAACATGTATAATCAACAATTCTATATCTGATATCAAATCATATTTCGTTCATTCTATATCGAAGTTCGTTCATTCGTGATTCCTTTCTCAAAATGGTGAGGGTCATTCAATTTCTCAAACATCTGGATCCGTCGACCCTTCATATCAATATCCTCTTTAGGGCGCACACGCGCAACATGCTTCAACGCCTCTTAAATTGGATTCATATTCTGTAGGAGTTCGACCCCTCCTACGAGGTGTGAGAGTTCTACCCCTCTCACGAGATGTAGGAGTCTGAAACATCCCCCCTACCAGACCGACCCTTATCATTTTGATGCTTCGACGCGTTCTCAATTTCGTTGATTTTATTTCTGAATCATTTTCTTCAATTCATTTCAGTTCATTCAATTCAATTCACAAATAAAATTTATTTATATTTGGTTCCCCTCAGAGTTCTATCGCCCTCTAAGCCACGTTAGCGTGTTCAGCGATTTATATTTTCAATGATATCAAATATTTCAAGAATAACTAGTATATCAGGTTCATAAAAAGAAATTGTAAGGACTCACCCCAACTTTTCCTTTGTCTTTGTCCCTCGTAGGATTCTCGTCGCGTCTTTCGCCGGACGTCATCCTCTGCAGTATCAGTAAATCATTTACTTTAGGGTTGTGTTATAAATAGTTACGAGCGGACTCCTACGATGGTCATAACTACGACCTCTAGAAGTTGTCTAGGGAAGTACTAACGTGGGTGACTCAAAATGAAGACGCATCATTCGATCAACAAAGGTTTCTTATGCCACCAGAAATAATTCATTTTGCTCTTACAGACAGCCGCAAGGGTTGCCACAATGGCAACGTCAAGGGCTGCGAATAGCAGCTTAATTAAAGTGTAAATTCCACCTCAGACAGCCGCCATCAACAACAATCGGCCAGCACACACACAACCCCCAACAACAACAGCAGTCGGCCAGCACAAACACAACCCCCAAAACAACAGTAGCCGGCCAGCCCTTACAAGGAAAGCAAGACAACCAAAACTCCAAATCTGAAACCCTAATAATTTGGTTCTCAAGTTAATTCAAAATCATATATTAGGGCACAAAAACGGTATAGGAACATTTCATATGTTTTTCATGAACACAAAACTCCAAAAATCTTAACCCTAGGTTTCACGTTCTCTCCAATCTATACCATAACTTCATACAAGAAGAAAGAGGATTGAATAGAAAGAGATTACCTTCCTAAAGAAGAAGAAATCGTGCGAAACGGAGGAGATTTGAAGCGGCTAGAGTGATCGGCGCGGCAACGGCTCCGTCGGGTTTGTTTCGTCGAGAATGAAGAAGAACGAATACAACATAGTGTTATATCACGGGATAAGTCCACCGCTTAACCCAGGCAACCAGTCACACCACCGGTCCCACCGGTCTCAAACAGTGCACTGCCACAGTCAAACCCACACACACCCAGCCGGTCCACCATCAAATGTCATACATAAACCCCAATCCAAACCAAGACCAAGTTCATTTAAGCTTATATCAAATCCGGCCAACTCAAGACATTCAAAATTAAACAAAAACAAAACGACTGTCGCAAAATCAAACGGAAAATCCGAACATCAAAATTAACGTGCGACGTCGAATCGGCACTGAAATCAATTTTTTCATCATCGGGGATTAGTTACATATTTTTTTATATATTGCGAAAATATTTATCTATATAAATTCGGGTCTTACAAATCCTCCCCTCATCTGAATTTTTGTCCTCGAAAATTCAACCATCTTCTCGATTCCCAAAGAAAGGGGGAAAGATTTTCATCAGCAAGTCCTCTCGCTCCCAAGTAGCATCCTTGGTGGGGTGGCCGGTCCACCAGACTTTGACAAAGTTCACCTGTCGATTCCGAAGATTCTTGCTCTGCCGATCAATAATTTGATGAGGTGTTGTCGGACTTGACAAATCAGCTTCTATTTGCACATCACTGGTAGGCATCATCAAATCTGAGTTCGGAATATACCGTCGGAGTGCGGATACATGAAAGACATCATGCAACTTTTGTAATTTGGTAGGCAGAGCTAAGTGATACGCCACCTCACCAATACGTTCAATCACTAGGAAAGGACCAACATATCTTGGACTCAGTTTTCCAATTTGTCACAATCGTGAAATTCCTTTAAACGGTTTAATCTTCAAACACACTTGATCGCCCACAGCAAATTCCACCAGACGATGTCGGGCATTATAATATTTTTGTTGACGATCCTGTGCGATTTTCATTCGTTGTTGGATAATGCGAACTTTTTCCTCAATCTTATCTGTCTTCTTCCGTTGAAACAATTTCTTCTCTCCATCCGCCCAGCTCAACGGAGTCCTACATCGCTTCCCATATAAATCTTCGAACGGGGCCATTTGAATCGTTGTTTGGTAGCTATTATTATACGTAAATTTAACGAACGATAATTATTTTTCCCAGGAGCCTTTCAAATCCAAAACCACCAGTCACAATAAATTCTCAATCATCTGGATAGTGCGTTCGGACTGACCATCTGTTTGCGGATGGAAGGCTGTACTGTGCAGAAGCCTTGTTCTCATTCTGTTATGCACACTTCACCACAAATCCAACGTAAATCGTCCATCGCGATCGGATACTATCGTATATGGGATATCATGTAATCTCACAATCGTATTTACATAAAGTTCCACCAACTTTTCAGTCGGCCCGCTTTGCTTGATCGGTAAAAAATGACCGTTTTTTGTCAATCGGTCAATAATGACCCAGATTCCATCATTCCCTGCCTTACTACGAGGCAGGCCAAACACAAAATCCATCGCAACATCATCTCATTTCCATTCTGGGATGGGAAGGGATCGAAGATATCCTGCCGGCTTCTGATGTTCTGCTTTCACTATCTGGCAGGTGTGACATTGAGCAATGTACTGAATAATATCTTTCTTCATATGTGGCCACCAAAAATACTGTATCAAATCGTGGTACATCTTTGTCCGGCCCGGGTGAATCGAATATGACGTATTATGCGCCTCATACAAGATATCCTTCAGTAAAGTATCAGTATCTGGTACACATAGCCTGTCGTTCAGGAATAATAAAACATCCTTTTCCACAAAGGCACTCGCGTCTGCCCTTCTCAATTTTTTGAATATACCCATCAAGAAGGGGTCCTGCGATATTGCCTTTTGAATTCTCTCTTTTAGCGAATATTGAATCCGCAGCTGGAATAACTGTGCTTGCTTTTCTTCATGCGTAAGGATCACATATATTTGCATCTCCTGTAACATGTCAAGAAGCTTCTTATTGTACTGCGGTATCACTGATAGCGCAACAATATTCTTTCTGCTCAAGGCATCCGCGACCACAGTCGCCTTACCAGGATGGTATTGGATATTCAGATCATAATCTTTAATAAATTTCAGTCATTTTTTCTGGTGCAAAATTATTTTCCTTTGATCGAATATATATTTTAAACTCTTATGATCCGTGAATATTTCACATCGAAAACCATACAAGTAGTGACGCCAAATTTTCAAGGCGAACACAACCGCCGCTAGTTCCAAATCGTGCTTCGGATAGTTCTTTTCAGCTTCCTTTAATTGCCTGGAAGCAAATACAATCACCTTTTCACGTTGCATCAATACACAGCCTAACCCCTTGTAGGATGCATCGCTATAAATTTGGAAATCATCTGAGCCTTCAGACATCACCAACACAGGAGCAGTCGTTAATCTTTCCTTCAAAGCTTCGACTGCTTGCTGGAAATCATCTCCCCACGTAAACGACATTCTTTGCGTTAATTGTGTCAAGGGGAGCGCTAGCTTCGAGAAGTCCTTGACGAATTTCCGATAATAACCCGCCAAGCCCAAGAAGATTCGTACTTCAGTCACCGATTTTGGTTAGGTCCAATTGATTATTGCGTCAATCTTAGCTGGATCAACAGATAACCCTTCCACATTAATCACGTGGCCCAGAAAAGCCACTTCGTTCAGCCAAAAAACACACTTTGTGTATTTAACATACAACTGATGTCCTCTCAGTGTTTGCAAGACTAGATGCAGGTGCTGGACATGCTCTTCCTCTCTCTTTGAATAGATCAATATATCATCGATAAACACAATCACGAACTGATCCAGAAATGCCTTAAAAACCCGATTCATCAATGTCATAAAAGCTGCATGAGCATTTGTTAGGGCAAAAGGCATAACGACAAATTCAAAATGCCCATACCTGGTACTAAATGTTGTTTTGAAAATATCTCCTTCCAGAATTCTCAGCTGATGATATCCTGACCAAAAGTCAATTTTAGAGAATATGCGGGCGCCCACCAGCTGATCAAATAAATCATCAATGCGCGACATAGGATATTTATTCTTAATTGTCAATTTATTTAATTTGCGATAATCGATTCATAGCCGGAGAGATCCATCCTTCTTTTTCACAAATAACATCGGAGCTCCCCAAGGTGAGGTACTCGGTCGGATAAATTTCTTATCAAGCAATTCTTGTAATTGCACTTTTAATTCTGCCAATTCTTTTGGCGCCATCGGATACGGAGTCTTTGCCACGGGAGAAGCTCCTTCAGTTACTTTAATTTCAAATTCAACTTCTCTGGCTGGAGGCACACCCGGTAACTCTTCTGGAAATACATCCATGTATTCCCGCACTACGGGCACAACTGTAATTTCTTTCTTCTCTTCTTTCATTTCTTTAATCATCACCAAAATGGCCTCAAAGCCTTTCCGTACCATTTTCCTGGCTTTCATTGCCGAGATTCTAATTTTTGCAACTTCGTCTAGACCCCTGTAGATCATTGAACTTCCATCTGGGCATTTGAATGCTACTTCTTTCGTTTTACAGTTAATAACGACTTCTCTATCCGATAGCCAGTCCATACCGAGGATGATATCATACTCTACCAGCGGTAGGACTGCAACATCAGCTTCAATTTGCTTATTGTTAAAAGACAACGAGACCACGACTCGCTCTTGCGTCATCAAAATCGTATTATTCGGTAGCAACACGTTCACTGGTTTTGCAATTTGATATGATCGTGTAGCAATTGTATCAAAAATATATGATGAAATAAAAGAGTGACTAGCGCCTGTATCATATAAAACTTTGAGTACTTGATCATGAACATGCATCATACCTGTCACAACCGTATCATTTGCTTTCGCCTCTTGTTGAGCGAGATTGAAAGCTCGGGCCTGAATCAGCCTCTCATCTCTGGTCCCTTCCGCGGGTGCCGATGCAATCAACTCCCCTTCCTTGGAAGTCCCAATATGATACATCTTCTGGGTCGGTAAGGCTGGGGCTCCCCTCATACTTTCATCCTTTTGTAGCTTTGGACAATCTCTTCGAAAATGGCCCGGTCGGCGGCAGTAATAGCAGACTCCGGTCAAGCATTCCCCTCTGTGCATCTTGCCACACTTGACGCACTTTGTAGACGTTGATTGGGACACGTGGGTGCTCATTGTTGATGTTGCTTGTTGTTGTTTCTTCTTTTTCCACGGGTCTTCACCTGTTCTGCCCGATTTATCATGTCTAGCACCCTCTTTGAACCTCTTTCACATCTCCATCCTCCTCTGTCTTTTTTCATTGTCCGACTCAACTAATCGAGACTTCTCCACCAAAGCACATACTCTGTAATATCAAATGGAACCACTGAAGCGTGAATATCATCCCGCAACCCTTCCTGGAACCGTAAACCTCGAGCTTCCTCAGTTGTCATTGCGGACTCTACATATTATGCTAAGCTGGAGAATTCCACTTCGTATTGCAGGACAAAGCGATTTCTTTGCACTAAGCGCAAAAATTTCTCCTGCAGTTGTCTCTTTTCTGTCCGCGGCACGAACCATTTTTGTAAACTCGCGAACAAACTCTCTCCAAGTCAAGTTCGCCAAACCTCGAGTCTGAAACTTTCCGTTCATTAAATTCACCCACCATCGCTTAGCCTCTCCCTTCAGAAGGAAAACCACCAACTACACCGCGAAAAGTCGGCGGTTTCAATTCTAGGAACTGCTTCATATTAATATCAATCAAGCGAGGCTGTTGAGGTTCCACAAATGCTGGAGGAGGCACAGCTGGCACAACCGAGGGTCCGACATGAGGAGGCACAGCTGGAGGGGTGTCTCGAACCAGCCTAATTGCTTCGGCGATGGCTCGGGCAATATCAGCGATATGCACTGAGGAAGACTGTTGCCCACTCACACTTTCCTCAGACCTGGAGTCCCTGGAGACCTCAGGTTCATTAAGAGTCTCACGCATCCTGCGGCTCGAATACACTTGAAACGTGTCCTGGCGATAAACATGGAACAGTTCAGTATATTCAGATATTCAAATCTCATCGCTGTGAATTATGTTTCATTCTGGTACTTTCTGCATTACACGCACGCATCACGAGAAACCTCCCTCTGATACCACTTAATTGTAACGGCCCAAAATCCGCCACAATTTAAATATTCATTTCGAGCAAATTTCTCACAAGTATATGCGCAGCAGTTATAATAAAAGAATGGTGTACCAGGTGAAAACATAAAACCACATCTCACTATCATACAGAATATACCTACTGTCCAACGAAAGTACTATGTCTACATCTATTAAACACTTAAAATATATATAAAAAGAAGACACATATGCTAACCCGTGGACGAGCCACGTCTTCGGATTGTCTTCTATCTGCCTCTGCCAGAGTCCGTTTAGCGGGGTCTGATACGCTGGTGCTCGGTTTCTATAAGATAAATCAGGAACCAATTAGTTTTGAAAACTAAGTTAATTCCTTACCCTTACCTGTAGCTTCGTACTGCAAGCAAACAAGAGAGTCAACAACAATCAAATCTATATCAGTATGATCATGTTTTTAAGCTAGAAAACAGGTATAATCAACAATTCTATATCCGATATCAAATCATATTTCGTTCATTCTATATCGAAGTTCGTTCATTCGTGATTCCTTTCTCAAAATGGTGAGGGTCATTCAATTTCTCAAACATCTGGGTCCGTCGACCCTTCATATCAATATCCTCTTTAGGGCGCACATGCGCAACATGCTTCAATGCCTCCTAAATTGGATTCATATTCTGTAGGAGTTCAACCCCTCCTACGAGGTGTGAGAGTTCTACCTCTCTCACAAGGTGTAGGAGTCTGAAGTATCCCCCTTACCAGGCCGACCCTTAGCATTTTGATGCTTCGACGCGTTCTCAATTTAGTTGATTTTATTTCTGAATCATTTTCTTCAATTCATTTCAGTTCATTCAATTCAATTCACAAATATAATTTATTTATATTTGGTTCCCCTCAGAGTTTTATCGCCCTCTAAGCCACGTTAGCGTGTTCAGCGATTTATATTTTCAATGATATCAAAAATTTCAAGAATAACTAGTGTATCAGGTTCATAAAAAGAAATGGTAAGGACTCACCCCAACTTTTCCTTTGTCCTTGTCTCTCGTAGGATTCTCATCGCGTCTATCGCCGGACGTCATCCTCTGCAGTATCAAGAAATCATTTACTTTAGGGTTGCGTTATAAATAGTTACGAGCGGACTCCTACGATGGTCATAACTACGACCTCTAGGAGTTGTCTAGGGAAGGACTAATGTGGGTGACTCAAAATGAAGGCGCATCATTCGATCAACAGAGGTTTTTTATGCCACCAGAAATAATTCAATTTGCTCCTACAAACAGCCGCAACGGTTGCCACAATGGCAACGTCAAGGGCTGCGAATAGCTGCTTAATTAAAGCGTAAATTCCATCTCAGACAGCCGCCATCAACAGCAATCAGCCAGCACACACACAACCCCCAACAACAGCAGCAGCCGGCCAGCACAAACACAACCCCCAAAACAACAGCAGCCGGCCAGCCCTTTTAAGGAAAGCAAGACAACCAAAACTCCAAATCTTAAACCCTAATGATTTGGTTCTCAAATTAATTCAAAATCATAGATTAGGGCACAAAATGGTATAGGAACATTTCATATGCTTTTCATGAACACAAAACTCCAAAAATCTTAACCCTAGGTTTCACGTCCTCTCCAATCTTTACCATAACTTCATACAAAAAGAGAGATGATTGAAGAGAAAGAGATTACCTTCCTAAAGAAGAAGAAATCGTGTGAAACAGAGGAGATTTGAAGCGGCTAGAGTGATCGGCGCGGCAGCGGATCCGTCGTGTTCGTTCCATCGAGAATGAAGAAGAACGAACACAACATAGTGTTATATCACAGGATAAGTCCACCGCTTAACCCAGACAGCCAGTCACACCACCGGTCTCAAGCAGTGCACAACCACAGCCAAACCCACACACACCCAGTCGGTCCACCATCAAATGTCATACATAAACCCCAATCCAAACCAAGCCTAAGTTCAATTAAGCTTATATCAAATCCGACCAACTCAAGCCATTTAAAATTAAATGAAAACGAAACGACTGTCGCAAAATCAAACGGAAAATCCGAACATCAAAATTAACGTGCGACGTTGAATCGGCACCGAAATCAATATTTTCATTATCGGGGATTTGTTACATATATTTTTTTTATATATATATTTCGAAAATATTTATCTATATAAATTCGTGTCTTACATGCATACCCTGCATATCTTTCTCTTAGATCCCTCGGAGGCAAGATCTGGAGGTAAAGATATTTGTACTTCCTCTTCCAAATCATCATGGAGGAAGACATTCTTCACGTCCAACTGGCTGAAACTCCACCCTTTGCAGGTAGCACAAAAGAGCAAAATTCTGATGGAATTCATCTTTGCTACAAGAGAGAAGGTTTCCTTATGGTCAATCTCAGTTGTCTGAGTGTATCCTCTGGCCACCAACTTAGCTTTATAACAGTCTACAAGACCTTGGGAGTTTTGTTTCACAGAAAAAATCCATTTACATCATGCCATAGTCTTATCTTGAGGAAGATAAACTAGATCCCACGTGCAATTTTTCTCAAGAGACATTATCTCTTTCAACATAACTTCTTTCCACTTTTGGTGGTCATGGTTTCCTGGACAGAGAAGTGACAAAAGCTCTATGCAAGGACGACAAAGAGTCATAAGTCACATAATGAGACTAGGGATGATGAGTGGTAGCACGATTACCTTGGAGATCGGTAGACGGGTCAGGTGTTGGCTTTGGTATGATGTGTGAAACCTGATTGTTTGCGCCCCTTCGTCAACGAGTATAAACCTGTAAGGGAGTAGGACGAGGGGCAATGCCGGAGCCAGAACGACAGAAGGAAGAATAGGTTGATATGAAGGAGAAATAGGTAAGGTAATAGCGGGAGAACTCGCTTCTATGGTACCATACTCCCCCTAAAGTGAGCTCCCATAATAAGACTCAAATTCATGAAAAGTGACATCCATGGAGACAAAAGTCTTTCGTGTCACATGATGAAAACACTTTACCCTTTTTGGGTGGAAGAGTAGTTAATGAAGACACACCGAAGCGCACGAGGATCAAGCATAAAGGTGTGGTGCACGTGGACAAAACACACACACACACACCTAAGATATGTGGAGGAATCTCAATATGAGTAATATTGAGAGCTTCCAATGGGGGTTTGTGGTGAAGGATACGAGTAGGCATGCGATTAATATGACGCGCAACCGTTAGTACAACGTCACCCCGATAATATTTCATGGCAGAGATGGAGGGATGCCCTATGTGACAGTGCCAGGAATCCAAATCAGAAGACGAAGCCACATGAAGAGCATGCGAAGTAGGAGACGAGCTGGAGGGGTTAAACAGATACAAACCATCGCACAAGCTACCGGAGAAAATCACCTTCCCCGTCTTCAGATCCTGAAAGATACAAGAATAAGGAAAAAAACACGGAACAGTTCATTGAGTTCGTCAATTGACTAATAGCTAGAAGGTTTCGAGTAAACTTAGAAACATGAAAAACGGACGAGAGAGTGAGGGGAGATCAGAGAATGGTTCTTTTTCTAGCAATGGAGGAAAATGAACCATCAACAACACTCACTTTGTCTCGACCAGCCAAAGTAGAGTAGGATACAAAATCTGAAATAGTGCCAGTCATATGATCGGTGTCTCTACTGTCGATGATTCACTGGGTGGAGAGGAGGCTGGTAGCAGAATGAGCGCCTGGGGGCCTTTGGTGGCTATAGAATGATGATGAAGTGGAGGGCTTGAAAGTTTGGCCATGGATCAGGCGTTGGAATGCTAGAATCTTGTCCGAAGAGAGAGCAGTAGTAGCAGCCAGAGTAGGAATATCTTCAAAAGCATCTGAGAGATGAGCTAATCGGGACAAAGGTGGAAGGCCTTGAGAGCGACCATAGCCACGACCACCACGAGATGCAGGACCCCCCCCCCCCCTGGGAGGAGGAAAGTCGTGAAGCTTGAAATAAGTGTCCCTGGTATGACGAGCCTTCCCATAATTTTCACACATCAAATGATCCTTCTCAACAGATCTGAGCTTGTAGTCATGAGAAGGATGCCCACCGAGGCTAAAGTGAGCCGCAAGAGCATATTCATCTGAGACAAGGTCGGGATGTAATGTCCGACGGCGATCAAATTCTTGTAGAACTAGACTGTAAACTTCTGGCAAAGAGGGAAGAGGAGACCGGTCAAGAATCTGGACACTAATAGGATAAAAATCTCGATGCAGACCATGGACAAACTCAAAGATCCTGTTGTGATCTTCTTGAGCCCGAACAAACTCTTCATATTCAGGAGAGAAGTGTGAGAGCATCAAAGTGATCATACTCTTGGTAGAGCTGAGTAAACTCCAGGTAGAAGGATGAAGGAGAACAATCACCTTGCTACAAGAGAAAAATCCGTCGTCGGAGTTGGAAAATTTGAGCGGCATTACCACGACGGGAATAAGTAACCTCAGCTTTTTTCCAAATATCCGCGACAGTGTCCGGGAACCGGTAATTCTGAGTTATGCATTCATGCTTGAAATTGAGCAGCCACAACATCACCAGGGAGTTTTCTGACTCCCATTGAGATCACTCCGGAGAAGTCTCAATGGGAGTCTTAGTAATGTCGGTAACATATCCAAACATACAACGACTTTTCGAGGAAAGAGTGATGGAACGAGCCCACAAGAGATATTTGGAGCCATCAAAATTCATGGTGGTTATTAGAGGAGTCCCGTGGTCATGGATAGCGCGGACGGAGCCCAATGCCGACATTTGGGAGGAACCGGTGGACAAATTTGGAGATTCAACACTTCCTTCCATAGCAGCTCGGGGATAGAAACCTCGGGAAAGAAAGGAGGTGAATAAAGGGACCCAACCCTAATAGCTTCTCATTGAAAGAGAGGAACTGAAACAACCCCGACGAAGAAACCGAGCCAAGAACACTAGTAGAGAATCAATGGAGGGTTCATTCCCTTGAGCAGAAGAGGCACTAGACGCCAGGAAGTAGACTTATTGCCGCATACTTCCTGCGTCCAACCGACGATCGACGAAAAAGGTGAAAGAGACGGGGACGGGCGTGTGGCTGCGAGATTCGACGAGGGAGCGGATGCAGGGTTGGGTGGGCCAGCGATTGCGGGGTCGGGTCAGCGGCTGCGGGATCGGGTGAGCGGCTGCGGGGTCGGGTGAGCGGCTGCGGGGTCGGGTGAGCGGCTGCGGGGTCGGGTGAGCGGCTGCGGGGTTGGGTGAGCGGTTGTGGGAATTGACGGACGAGACGAGAGGAGGACGCTCAGCGAGCGGAGTCGCCGGACGGGACGCGCGGTGACGGTGAAAGAAGAGATGCATGGGATTAGGGTTGGTTGGGCCCTGATACCATGTTGAAAGTAAATCCAAAATAATTGCATTAAACAAAAGGTCATTCCTATATATACTGGAGTGATAAAATACTGACCACAAAGATAAAACAAGCCAGAAAATACAACCTAAAATAAACCGGAAACTCTTTCAATTATTTATAATCTTCATTGTTGCAAGTTATTTGTAGTCATGTTTGGCATTTCAAATTGTCTTCCGATACCCCCATTAAAACCTACCCTTTGTCAGTGTGGAATAGCTATCATAGGCGGAATTACTAATAAAGGAGGGAACAGAATTGGAAAGAAATTTCTGTCCTGCTTTTTCTATGCTTAAAAAAAGATTGGAATGCTCTTACAAGTGGATAAATGCTGTCTAAGTTTGCGGCGATGAATTTTAGCTAAAGATAAAGTTTTGGCGCAGCTATACCTGGACGAACATATATAGATGCAATGTATTTCTGCTGCTCTGCAGATACAACTACATATTTGTTTGTGCAATTGTGCCAAAAGTGTGAGCGTACTTATAGGCTGACACTCCATCTACAATATTTGTGATTCTTGACTGCTAGTAGTTTTCTTTTATGTTTATCTACATAAATTAACTCACCTATTCTTATGCAGTCTATCAACCAAAAAAGGCACTGTATCTCGTTGTCTCTCAATCTTCATCCTAGGAAGTGGCATTTCTTTTGCATCACACATGGTATCGGAAGGGCTTTCTCTGGAGGTAGCCCTGTAAGATGCTATGTGGACGGGGATCTTGTGAGCTCTGAGAAGTGTAGGTCAGTTGATGATGACCGTTATACCCTTTTAATGGCTTGAGATTCATCATTCTTTGAAAATTTTTTACACGCTGTGTTTGATCGCTGTAATTCATATGATCTAATTTGTTTAGATATTCGAAAGTTGGTGATGCCTTGACAAGGTGTACTATTGGGACAGAATATATTCCTACAATGGAATGTAGTGGTCAAATTAATTTTGAGAAAGCTTTTCCTTTTCTAGGTCAGATGGGCCCAGTTTATATGTTTTCAGATGCTCTTACTTCAGAGCAGATAAAGGGTATATACTCCCTTGGACCAAGTTATATGTATTCATTTCTCGGTGATGAGATTCCACTGGCTTCAGATAGTTCACTATTTGGTGCAATTTTAGATACAAAAGAGGGCCTATCATCCAAGATCATCTTTGGTCTGAATGCACAGGTTTCATTTATTTTAATTATTTTTTATGATAATCCTATTCACATGTCACAAGGTTGTGATTTTAACTTCTAACCTTTCGTTTGTAGGGTAAAAGAAGTATTTAAACATTGTTATTGTAAAATTTGTCTCTTACATTGTCTGGAATTTATCTTGCAGAAATGAGCTGTCTATAAACATATTTAGTGTTGTATTGTAAATCAATTAACACTTTTTTTAGCTTTTTTGTGTCAGTTGTTGCATATTTTTGTACTTAAAATTGTTTATAAATCTTATATTCCATCAAATGATAAATTATGTTCAAATATGTTTCACGTGCTTATTCAGAAACAGCAGCTATTTATTATTATTATTATCCCATTCACATGCCACAGGGTTGTGATATTAACTTTAGCATTTCTTTTGTAGGCTAGCAATGGTAGCAGCTTGTTTAACGTTTCTTCCCTTGTTGATAGCTCATTGGATAAGAGCTTATATGCGGCAAAAATTATGGATGGGACACAGTTATGCTCCCGTCGCTTGCTCCAAGAAATAATTTATTGTGTTGGTGGTGTTGCTGTAATTTTCCCTCTTTTGACCCAATTTGATGTGCCTGAATCAGAAAATGTTCAGCAAGAATACATATTAATAAGAACAATTACAAGAGATAAACTTGCAGCTGAGATTATTGATCTGATTGCATCTGTTTTGGATGGGAACATTTCCAATCAGCAGCAAATGTATCGTCTCTCAGGATTGTCTATTCTTGGCTTCTTGTTTCAGTCAGTACCACCTCAGCAATTAAATGTGGAGACTCTTTCAGTTTTGAAACATTTGTTCCATGTTCTGAACAATTCTGGTAATACACTGATCTCTCCAATTGTTACCCATTACCCTCCCACCGATTATAAAACTTTTTGTTTCATAATCTGGTTTTATTCATAGTGCAGGTATATCTGAACTGCTCCTTGAAGAAGCAATATCACGAATTTATCTGAATCCACATATCTGGGTTTATGCAAGTTATGAAGTGCAAAGGGACCTTTATATGTTTCTTATCCAATATTTTGAAACGGAAGCAACTTTATTGCCAAAACTTTGTGGACTCGCACACATCCTTGATATTATATGCCAGTTTTACTGGGATAAAGCTGATTGTTTGTCTGCTGCTGGAAGGAGTCCCCTGTTACATTCGACTACCAAGCAAGTGATTGGTGAAAGACCCAGTCAATTAGAAGTTCATAAAATCCGCCTTCTTCTATTGAGTCTTGCTGAAATGAGTTTGAGGTTAAAGTAGTACATATATAATTGTACTGAAATTTTTCTCCCCTATCTTCTTGAATTTCATAATCATATCCAACCTTCATTTATTTGGTTTCAGGCAAAGAATCTTTGCATCCGATATAGTAGCTCTAATTGCATTTTTTGAGAGAAGCCAAGATATGGTGTGCATTGAAGATGTACTGCACATGGTTATCCGCGCCCTTTCTCAGAAGCAACTTTTGGCATCTTTCTTGGAGCAAGCTAATATGCTTGGTGGATCCCAAGTTTTTGTAAATCTTCTCCAAAGGTGTGCATCAATCACAATGATCGACTTGTCGAGCTCCACTTTTTCCTCCTTTTTGTTTTTTCTCTTGTTTTTATAGCTTTAATGTTCATGTTTCGCTTCATTTTACATGAAGTTTAGATTTGCTTCATCAAAATAGGTTTGCACTTTATTCATAATAATCTCTGTGAGCACATTCTTTAAGGAAAACATAAATATGATTGAGGAAATAGAGAGGGTGGACTATTTTAATTGAATACTTTTAATGGCTAAGCATAAAGAATTCTTGATCTGACTGGTATCTATTAGAAATTTGAAATATGGAGTCCTTGCCCAACTCCTCTGGTGTTCAATCAACACAGGATTTTTTGTTGCTATAAACCCGAGAAGGCAATCTTGTTTTCTCATCTGCAAGGCAAGATTTTGGTTTGAAGACTGCTAGGAATAGAGAAGATGAAAGAGATTAATTAGATTAATATCATACAGTTTCTGCTGCAGTTGTTGATTATTGTTTTAGCTCCGTTAGGCCCATATACAGTTTCTTCTGCAGTTGTTTGTTTATTTTTTTAGCTCCTTTAGGCCCATATACACTTGTTGATTCTATTTTAGTCAATAAAAACTGAGACAAGGGAATAAATCTAGTAAAACACCACCACCAAAGAAAGTACTATTGTACTATTAAACTACTAAAACTCAACGAAGTTATAGTGAAATACTATCTAAAATAATAAAGATGTGACATAAGGAAAAATAATTCCTAAAAGTTTTAGGCAATTTGAGTATTTTCAGTCCGACAAATCAAGCATTTGAAGTTGATACTATTTGAAAGTTCAATAATTGAAGCATTATCAAAGTGGAGAGGTGCTTGTACGTAGTGGCTTCGGCGGCAAGGAACAAAGAATGCAGTAGAGTTTGCAGCGGATGTGATTGGGGCTTGCCGCAGGAGACCGATATTGGGGTTTTGGGCTTGCAGATGGGTGTGGAGTGGGAGAGGGCTTGTGGTTTGTTGTAAGGGGAAGAAGGAGAAGCTTGCGATTCGGTGTATGGGAAGGAGACAATGCTTGTTGTTTGCTATAGGGTGAAGCATGTTTTTCGGAGATGGGTTATGCACCTGTAGCAAAGTCAAGAGACTGGTTTGTTGCTAGAAGCGTGATTGGGAGATGGATCGGTTACTGGAGGTGGGATTAAAAGACGGGTTGGTGGTTGGGAGAGGGATCGGAAGGCTGCTTCTTCCTTGGTGGCTGGATTGGGAGGTAAATTGTTTGCTGGAGGCAGGAGCAACGAGGATAAAGCTTGGATCGTTCGACAGAGGAAGGAATCGAGCGGTTTATGATGGGATCATGCTATTAGGTTAGCTGTTGCGTGGGAATTTCGAGAGATGAGGGGCGGTTTCACAGTTAGAAGAGATACAAGTGTAGGAAATTAGACAAAAACTGAAAAAACAACATGGGATGTCGCACCCCAGGATCCCGCGACATCGCACCTCGGGATCTCGCGACATCGCACCACGATATGATTGTTGGCCTTAGATTCTCGCACAAGGGTAACAATGCTTCAAAATGACAGTCATCCCCTTTATTTATAATGAAAGGACAATGATTTTTCGTTATGCCCGATGTCCGAGTCATACTAAATAATGTCCAAAAAAGAAGTAAAATGGTGCTCCAGACACACCCGTGTTCTCAGATCGGCAATCTGATCAACACCTCCTTCGCAAGTATCCAAATGCAAGCCCCGCGGAGTGGTGACCCAAAGTCCAATGCAATCTTGTGTCTGATCCCCATCAGATAATCTAAAGAGTAGGGCTACTCGGGAGAAAGCCTTCCTTGCGTTTCGAGCAATTCTAGAGAATGTATGCAATAGGCAAATCCGTATAGTCATTGGCGGAATTACTCTTTTATTGCTTATGAGTAGGGAATACAATGGTGTTTAACTAATCAAAGTGGAATCCTGTATTAATATTTTTCAAAACTGAAGATTAAGTCTTAAGCAATGCAAAAAGTGGATATCCTTCATAAAATGGTGAGTCAAAATTTTCGATTTGGGATAGGTAGAGGAAGGGGCGAAGTTTGTGTATTGGAATTTTATACCGATTTGTAAAATCATTTTCATATTGATGTAATAGAGACTGTCATTTTCCTTGCCAAATTTAATCATTCTCTTGCTCGGTGGGCAGTGAAAAAGGAAAATTTAATGAGTATCAAAAAATATTATCTTGTATTTTACATCCTTGGTAAGTTTATGAATGAAAAGGAAAATTGTGTTCAATTTTCGGCTAATAACACATCATGCAAGGAAATTTTTTTGCCATGTTGATATTGTGTTGACCAATAATAGACATGGAATAATTACTTGCTATTGTTACCTTATTCTCTGGTGATGGTTTATAGGTAAGAAACTTGGAGCAATTGGTCATGTGATGTTCCTCCTGGATGTAAACCCTAAGATTTGGAGTGGATCAAGGAAGCTGATGGGGATTCAAAATTAAAAATTCTCCATAGTGAGTTATTGTGCACGTTTTAGAGAACCTAGAATTTATATTGACTACGTTTTTAAAATATGGCCTCCTTGCTCGGGAAATTGGGAAGGATTCATATCATGCAATTTTCTCATTGTCCCACTTGAGCTAGCATTAGACAAAAGGTTCTACCACAATTCTGAGAGTGAAGGTCAACCTCGAGAATAGAAGGGCTCTGGAAGTGGCACTGTAATTGCTGTGTTTCACGTGAGGCGGGAGACTGTATGCAACTGGTAGATTCCTAAATCAACATTGGTGAAATCACTAGTTTGTGATGGATGTGGTATTGTGGGGCTCAAAATTGTAACTGGGTGTTATTGTCTTTGGCATGCTGTCAAGATCTCTGCTAGAAAGCATGCGGTAGTCGGCAAGCATGCATTGAGGGAGTAGCTGGAGGGGCATGAGCATAGAGAAATGGTTTATTAACTCTGAAGAGTTGCCAGTGATGAAGGCCAAATGAGAAGAAGAGTTAGGGCATCGATGAAGGATGAATAACAAAGAAGCTAGTGGCTTGGGTTGGCAATGACACCAACATGAGATTTGAAAAAATTGGATATCATCTCATGGTTATTCTTCCCGTATATTTACACAAAATATTGGTCAAAATCAGATCAATTCTATTCCCACTGTTTAAAGGTTTACTTTCAAGGAAACCTAAAAAGGAAAAAAAACTTCAACACATGAATAGGACAGTTACCCATGTGCAAATATCCTGTAAGGAATGAAGGGAAGTGAATAAAAAATAACATTATATCATTCCATGATGGCATATAAACAAGTGAGAATTTTAGGCGTCATGGCGTAATAATTTTATTACTTCACTTAAATTAAATACAATACATGTACATGTTGGAAAAGCCCACTTAATCTAGGCCCATTTGTATAGCATTTATTGTTTTTCTCTCCTCTCTTTAGTCTCACATTGTGTATAGGACTTTTCTCCCTCTTTCTCTCATCTATATATATGTACTCATTCTTTGTATTTGTACCAAGTGGACATATATACAAGGTTGGCTTTCTCCATTTCTACATGGTATCAGAGCCAGGTTACGGACTCCTGCGGACTCCCTTTTCTGTCCGCCCTGCGGCCTGCGATCTCTGCGGCCTGCGTGTGTGTGTCCGCACCTTCTAGTCGCTTCTCTCCTGCGGCCTCCCTTGTCCAGTCCGCTTCCTCTCCTCCCGTGGATCCACTTCTCTTCCCTCCTCTTCCTTCCTCCTCTGCCCCCCCCCCCCTTATAGCCATCCTGTGGGGTCCACTGCTTCCCCTTGTCCGCTGCGGCCTCTTCTTGTCCGGCGCGACCTCGGCGACCTCCATCCATCGGTCTTCTTCTGTCCGCTGCGACCTCAGTATTCGCCTCCTCCTTTTGGTCTCCTTCGTCCGCCGTAAGCGCAGCGTCCTCCTCCTGTCCGCACTTCTCCCCTGCTTGCGACTGCTCTCCTTCCTCTTCAGGAAGCCAAGTTCTGTTCCCTGTCCGCCGCGGGCTCCCCTCTCTGCGTTCTTTCAGCCTTGCGGACTGGTCCAGCCCGCTGCGGTTGCTCTCTCGCTTCACCGGCTTGTCCTCTCTTCTCAGCTCGCTACAGTCAGTCGCGGTCTGATCCAGCCCGCCGCGATCTGATCCAGCCCGCCGCGATCTGATCCAGTCCGCCTCGGCCTCTTCCATCCGCTGCGGCCTCTCTTGGCCCGCTCCTTGTTGAGCGTCTGTGCACAACGCGGCTTCCTCCAGTCCGCCGCTGCCTCCTCCAGTCCGCCGCGGTCTCCTCCAGCTCGCCGCGACCTCCTCCAGCTCGCTGCGACCTCATCCAGTCCGCAGTCTTCCGCTTCCTCTAGCTGCCGCCTCCAGTCCGCCGCGACCTCCTCCAGCCCGCCGCGACCTCATCCAGGTCGCCCCCATGTCTACTTCTGCAGACTCAGTCGGGACGGCTGTTCCTCCTCCTGAACGCCCGGCCTCTATCCAGGAAGTCCGCGACGAGCTTCGGATCACTACAATTTCGCTCACCGGCAAGAAGAACTTTGTGGAATGGGCACACTCGGTTCGTCGTGTCCTTCAGTCAAAGGGATTTCTTCATCACCTGACTCAGACCGTTATTGGTGTCCCTACTGAGGAATGGTTACGCAATGATGGGCGTGTGCAGACTTGGCTTCTCAACTCTCTTGATGGCGAATCTTATCGCCTGGCCATGTATCATGAGACGGCCAAAGGCATGTGGGACGAGCTCCACACCCTCTACTCTGGCAAGGATAGTCTCCACCATCTATATGATATCATCACTGCTCTCCAGGCCCTTGATAGCAGTGGCGCCACCGACCTGACGTCCTTTGTTGCTCAGGCCCGGTCTCTGGTTGAGGCTTGGATCCACCATCAGCCTCCCACTTTGGATCTCGCTGCTCAACGTACCCAAAAGGAAGCTGTGGGTATCGCCATGATGATGGCCCGGGTACCACCTCATCTTCACAGTGTCCGGGCTCACATCCTCTCTTCTACCGTTACACCATCTTTTTCCGATGTGTGCTCAATGCTTCTCAAAGTCTCCCCGCCTCCGGATGTTCCCGGTCTTCCTTCTCCGGCCCTTGTTCAACAGGCACCAGCTCCCTTATTGCCTCTTCCCCCTTCTGCCCGTGGTGGCCGCTCTGACTCTCGCGACCGGGGTCGCGGTGGCCGGTCTAGGCTTAAATGCTCGTTCTGCGGTAAAGATGGCCATCTTGAGGCCACCTGCTATCGCAAACATGGCCGACCTCCTCGTCCGCATGCCTCTGCTGCTACTACCGACTCTGCCTCCTCTCGTACTGATCTCGACGAGGTTCGTCTTCAGCTCCAGCATCTTCATGGCTTGCTCAGCCGTCCGCCTGCCTCAGTTGCCCCTGTTGCCTCTATCTCCAATGAAGGTATCGCCTGCCTTTCCTCTGGCACGCGCTGGATCCTTGATTCTGGTGCCACTCATCATATCACCTCTGTTAGGCCACCTCAGTACTTGTCTTCACCTCACCCGAAGTACATTACTGTCGCTAATGGGGCATCGGTTCCAGTCTCTGGATGTGCTGATATTTCTCTCACCTCTTCTCTCCTCCTGCGCTCGGCTCTACATGTTCCGGGCTCTCCTTTCAATTTACTCTCTGTTGGTCGCCTTACTACTGATTCAAATTATTCCGTGACATTTACTTCTTCTTCTTTTCTCATACAGGATCAGCAGACGCGGACTATCATTGGTAGAGGACGGCTGCAGAATGGGCTCTATCTTCTTGACGACTCTCCCACTGTCCTCGCCTCTATCTCCTCTTCGGATTGGCATCGCCGTCTGGGACATGCTCCTCTTCCAGTCCTCCGGAAGGCTCTTCCTGATGTTACTCTCCCTGCTTTTCGCTGCGACACCTGTATTTTGGGCAAACAGCCCCGTTCATCATTTCCTCCTCATTGTACTCGGAGCTCCGCTCCTTTTATTTTAGTTCACTCCGATATATGGGGTCCGTATAAATTTACTAGTATTTCTGGCTATCGGTATTTTGTTACTTTTATTGATGATTACTCTCGCATGACGTGGTTATATCTCCTTCGGGATCGCTCTGAACTTCCCCGCGTATTCCGGGCCTTCATACTTGAGACTCGCACTCAGTTCTCTACGCCTATTCGCACTATTCGTACTGACAATGCGCGGGAGTACACCAGTCATACCTTTGTCACTCTCTGCTCTGAGTTCGGCATTCTTCATCAAACCTCGTGTCCATACACTCCACAACAGAATGGTGTCGCCGAGCGCAAGAATCATCACCTTCCTGATGTCGCTCGCTCCCTTATGCTTCAAATGCAGGTTCCCAAACCATACTGGAACTACGCGCTCTCCACGGCTTGCTTCCTCATCAACCGTCTCCCGTCTTCCGTCCTCCAGTATGCTACTCCCTTCAGCCTCCTCTTTCCCACAACTCCACCTTTTCCCGTTCCTCCCCGGGTGTTTGGGTGTACCTGCTACGTTCACCACCTCGGTCCCTCCACAGACAAATTAGACCCTCGTGCCACCAAGCATATCTTTGTGGGGTACTCGCGCACTCAGAAGGATTATGTCTGTTATTCGCCTGCTACCCGCAAGGTTACTGTCTCGGCTGACGTAACTTTTCGTGAAGATATTCCATTCTTCCCTGCTCTAGATGACGCTCGGAGTCCAGCTCCCGTCGTTCGTCCTGTCATTCCTGCTCCTCACTCCTCATCCTCTCTGCCCTCTCTACCTCCTGTCCGTCCACCACCACCGGTTATCCGGGTCTACTCTCGTCGCTCTCCTCATCCCGTAGCCCCTCTGCAGTCGGCTTCGCCCTCTGGTGCTCTGCTCCCTGCTGCTCCGGCTCCCGTCTCTACCGCTCATCCCATGGCGAATTACGTCTCTCTCCATCGCCTCTCTCCCTCTCTTCTTCACTTTGCCACCTCATTATCCTCTGTTTCGGTCCCTAATTCTTTGCAGGAGGCGCTTCACCATCCTGGCTGGCGGGCTGCCATGGACGAAGAAATGACGGCCCTCTTGGCCAACCAAACCTGGGACTTGGTTCCCTTACCTCCCGGTCAGCACCCTGTTGGGTGTAAATGAGTGTTCGTCATCAAGCATGCTCCGGATGGCACTATTGCCCGACTGAAGGCCCGTCTTGTGGCCCGTGGCTTCACACAACAAGAGGGCCTCGATTATGAGGAAACCTTCTCTCCGGTGGCCAAGCTCAACACTGTCTGCGTTCTTCTCTCCGTCGCGGTGCACCGCCACTGGCCCCTTCATCAGCTCGATATCAAGAACGCTTTTCTAAATGGTGACCTTCAGGAAACCGTCTACATGCGCCAACCGCCCGGGTTTGAGACCACGGGGGAGTCTCGGGTATGTCTTCTCAACAAGTCAATTTATGGTCTCAAACAGTCCCCTCGGGCGTGGTTTGACAAGTTTAGCAAGGTGGTTCGGGACATGGGATTCACTCGGAGTTCTGCAGATTTCTCCCTTTTTACCCGACACCGGGCCACTGGCACCGTCCTTCTGTTGGTCTATGTTGATGACATCCTTCTCACTGGGGATGACTCAAAGGGGATTCAAGATGTCAAACAACATCTGAGCACTGTTTTTCAAACTAAAGACCTGGGGAAACTTCGCTACTTCCTGGGTCTCGAGATTGCCCGACGGCTGGACGGGTTGGTGCTCTCCCAACGAAAGTACTGTCTCGATCTTCTCAAAGATGCTGGTCAGTCTGGTTGCAAGCCAGCTTGTACCCCGATGGAGGCAAATCACAAACTATGCGCTCATGCTTCGGATGACGATTTGCTGCTTCCGAACCCGGAATACTATCGACGCCTTGTGGGCAAGTTGATCTATCTAACAGTCACAAGGCCGGATATATCATTTGCAGTTGGGGTTGTCAGTCGGTTCATGCATGCCCCACGGGCTTCTCATCTTCAAGCGGTTGAACGGATTCTTCGATACCTTAAGGGAGCTCCGGGTCAAGGGCTGGTTTATAAAACCTCTGACTCTGCTCCCGCATTGGTTGCATATTCTGATGCCGACTATGCGGGTTCTCTGGACGATCGAAGGTCAACTAGTGGGTTCTGTACTTATTTTGGTGGTCATCTTATTACATGGAAGAGTAAGAAACAGGCTGTGGTAGCCCGTTCCTCTGCAGAAGCTGAATACCGATCGATGGCCTCGGTTGTCTCAGAACTCACATGGCTTGAAAGTCTCCTTACTGACCTGGGAGTAAAACTCCCCTCCTCTGCTGTTCTATTTTGTGATAGTCAAGCCGCCATACACATCGCAAAGAATCCGGTGTTTCATGAGCGCACAAAACATATCGAGGTTGACTGTCACTTTGTTCGTGAGAAGGTTCAATTGAAGAAACTTGAATTGAAGCATGTTACAGGAACTGATCAAGTTGCCGACATCCTCACAAAGGCCTTATCAAGCACCCTGTTCTACCAGTGTTTGTCCAAGCTGGGTGCATATGACCTATACGCTCCAGCTTGCGGGGGAGTGTTGGAAAAGCCCACTTAATCTAGGCCCATTTGTATAGCATTTATTGTTTTTCTCTCCTCTCTTTAGTCCCACATTGTGTATAGGACTTTTCTCCCTCTTTCTCTCATCTATATATATGTACTCATTCTTTGTATTTGTACCAAGTGGACATATATACAAGGTTGGCTTTCTCCATTTCAACAGTACACTTATTTATAGGTGTGAACAGTGACGACTCAAATCCAAACCACAATGTGAGACTAAACTATACAAGATGCTCATAATGGGCCATAGAGGTGTGTCTTTTCATTGGGCTTCACAAATACTTCTATGCTCCACAAGTTGGAGCGCAAAGATTGTAGGCACCAAACTTGGAAATGAACTGACGATAGAGTGAGCGAGGCAGGCCTTGAGGAAAACATTCGAGATTTAATCAGCAGTGGGAACATGTTGAAGATCAATTTTGCGGAGATAAAACTTTTTCTATGATGAAGTGATAATCTACTACAACATGTTTGTTGTATTCATGGAAAATTGGATTTCTGGTGATATCATGAGCAATTTGATTATCACAGTGGTCTACTGCGGGAAAGAGGAGAGAGACACTAAGATCAGTATGAAGACTCTCCAGCCAAGTGAGTTCAAAACGACCAATGCCATCTAACGATACTCAGCCTCCGCGAATGAGTGTGCCATAACTTCTTTTTGAGTTCTTCTAGTCATCATCATCGCGGGTCCAATAACTTCTTTTTGAGTTCTTTGGGTTGTTAAATCCAAAGTAGCAGCTGATGTTGAATCCAGGCCTCGATGAGGGTCTTATACCACGCCATGAAGGATGTTAGATCTCTATCCGAACCAGGTTAAGTAGTTTGGAGATCCCGAAATAGATCGAATAAGTGTTGGTGGTTATCTTTCACAAAGTAGAGAGACTTAGGTTTATCCCACATAATCTTTTTAGTTTTATGGTGTGTAGTCATCTAATATGGCTGACTGTCCGTAGGGTTCATTGAGGAATGAACTCGTCTATCATCCAGAAGTCATTGCTCGGTGGGATCAATTAGGGGTCTCGAGTCAAATGTTGAAGAAGACCCTTAATATGGAGTACTTGGCGCATCGAGTGGAACCACACAACAAAGTTCTTCTTACCAGCGAGAGAGAGTGGTTATTTTGAGCTCGTCATGGACTTCATTGATGGTAGCTAGTGAGGCGAGTCGATGACGCAGAGAACGTAAAAGACGCCTTAGCAGGCGAGGCGAGCAGAAGACGTAGACAACGCCCAAGCAGGAGAGTTCGGGAAGAGAGACGAGCATACGAGTTCAACAAGTGTCTGGATTGCAAGCTGCAAGTTTAATCAGTTAGTAGGCGAGTAGGAGAACTCAAACAATGAGTTTAGGTAGCGAGCTAGCTGGACGAGCTCAAGTAGTAAGCTGATAAATCCAAAAGAGAGCTTCAAGTTCAAGCAGCCCGCGATTTTACTAGGAGTGGAAGTTAGAGCTCAATCGGCGAGAGCACTCAGTCATCGTGAGCGTACTTCGGGAATTGTGTTGCTCTGTTACCATGAGAGAATTTTGAGCTCCACGATGTAATAATTTTATTATTTTACTTAAATTAAATAAAATGCATGTACACATGTTTATGGGTGTGAGGAGTGACAACTCAACTCAACTCAAAATCACAATGTCGGACTAAACTATACAAGATAATCATAATGGGCCATAGAGGTTGGCAAATACATTAGGTTTTCACAAACGCTTCACTCTTCTATATAAACCTAAATAGTAGTGAGTGTTAGATGATGTATATATATGTAGCATACCTTGTGTAGAGTAGTGTGAGAAAATCCATTCTTCCTACCATGATATCAAAGCCACTCTAGGGTTTCCCGTGCCTGTGCGGTCGCCGTCCTCTCCTGCAATCGATCCTCTGCAGATTTTCTCCAGCGTGAAATCCCGCCGAAGTGTTGCTGTTGGGTCGTCGTCGTCCTCGACAAGCCCTAACGCGACAAACCAGAGCGACGCCTCTCTCACGATGCAATTCCTCCGCCATAACGCCGCTACTACTGGGTCGACGTCGACTACAGAGACACTATTCCGTCGATCCAGAGCAGCGTTGGAGCTGTCGACCTCCTGTCCATTCCGGTTCCCCCGACGTCAGAGTCGCCGGAACTCGGGATCTAACTGTTTTATCTTCACCTCCGGCGGATTGTTCTTCGTGGGCTGCAACACATCTTCGTCTTCCTCTTCACGACACCGCTTCTCGTCGATAGACACGCCGAAGAGCATCAGAACAGGCAGCTCCCGCTGCTCCTTTCTCCTGACGCCGCTGCTTCAGCTCCAGGATGCTCTTGTTCTCCTCAACGGAAAACGCTATCCCATGTAGCCCGATGCTAGTCCATCTCTGTTGCAGTCCGTAGCACGTTGCTCTCTGCTGTCTATTGCAGCTCGTCTGGCTTCGCTGCTTTCTGCTTTTCAGTCGATCGACTGTGATCCTGATCGCTCGTACACAACATCAATTCGCTCGATCCTTGGATCCGATTCAGCCAATCCGCGACTTCGACACTACCACTCGTTTTCGCCGAGCCCGTCTGCTGCCTCCTGCAGCCCGTATATCACTACCAATCTTCTCCGCTCCTGCAAGTATCTCTCTCTCCGATTGGTTGCTTGACTCTGGAGCGTCTTTTCACATGACCTATGATGCTACACACCTTTTATCCTGTCAGACCATCTCCTCTGCCCTAGTATCATGTTTGCAGATGACACCATTCACCCAATCACTAATCGTGGCCTTCTCCATACCAGCCATTTTCATATTCCTGATGTTGCCTACATACCTCAGTTTTCCATGAACCTTATATCCGTCAGCCGGCTCATCACATGGTTGTCTGGTTACCTTTGATGAATTTACATGTCGGGTGCAGGATCGTCGGACTGGGCACTCCTTGCGGTTGGTCGTCGTCGTTGCGGGGTGTACGTTCTTGATCGGCTCTATCTTAAATCCACTTCATCGTTACCTGCAGCTTTCTCACTGTCTTTCTTTAGTGGGTTTCGCTCAGTGCCATCACCGTCTTGGTCATCTCCGTGGTTCACGTCTAGCTTCTCTCATCAGTCATGGCGTCCTTGGTCGTGTCTCTATTGATCGTTCTCACTCATGTTCGGGTTGTAAGCTCGGTAAACAACTATAAGTCCCTTATTCGTCTAGTGAGTCATGGTCTCAACGTTCTTTTGATTTAGTTCATTCTGATGTATGGAGACCCGCACCTTTTGTATCCAAGGGTGGACACCGGTACTATGTTCTTTTCGTTGATGACTATTCTCGTTATTGTTGGGTCTATTTTATGCACTCTTGCTCTGAATTTTTTTCGCATCTATGTTACCTTTTCTGCGATGTTGCACACAGTTTTCGGCTTTCATACGCATTTTTTTGTTTTGACTCAGGGAGGGGGGGTATCTGTCTCATGCTTTTGGAGATCTGCTAGCTACCCACGACACTCTCCCTCAGCTTGCCTGTCCCGGTGCACACGCTCATAATGACACCGCTGAAAGGAAGCATCGACATATTATTAAGACAGCTTGCACCCTTCTTATCTCCTCTCACGTTCCTCCTCATTTCTGGGTTGAGGGTGTTTCCACTGTTGTCTATCTTATTAATCTGCAGCCCTACACTTTCCTTCAGTGTCACTGTCCTGGTGAGTGTCTGTACTCTCGACCCCCACGTTATACTCTTCTTCGTGTTTTTGGATGTTGATGTTATGTTCTACTCTCTCCGCGTGAGCGTACTAAGCTCTCTGCTCAGTCTATTCAGTGTGCCTTTCTTGGATACAATACTAAACATAAGGGCTATCGATGTTATGACCCTATTGCACGTCGACTTCGCATCTCACGCGATGTTACCTTCGACAAGTCTCACCCTTTCTTTGTGTCGTCTATCCATTCGACCTCCTCTTCCCTTATCACAGTCTACTCCGTCACCTCCTCCTTCCTTGCCGCAGTCTACTTCGTCTCCTCCTCCTTCCTTGCCACAGTCTACTCCGTCACCTTCTCACTCCTCTCCTCCGTCACCTTCTCACTCCTCTCCTCCATCACCTTCTCACTCTCCTCCGTCACACACTTCTCCCTCTAATGAGCTACCCACTTGGGACCACATCTCTCCTCTTCTTCCTATCTCCTTGCCTCCAGTTCCCCCAAGACTCAGTGCCTACCTCCTTCAGCGAGTGCCTTGTGGATGATCTTCCTGTGCTCCGCAACCCACCTCCTAAGATGCGTCCTCCCAACCGCCTTACGGCCTTAGTCTTTCTACCCTACCGCTCGACCTACCTGCCCTTCCTGCTACTGCCTGCAGTACTCCAGAGCCGACTTCCTACCTTGAGTTTCCCCAGATACCTGAGTGGCAGGTTGTTATGTCTGCTGAGTTAGAGGCGCTTGAGCACACTCGTACATGGGAGCTTGTTCCTCTTCCATCTGGTGTTGTTTCCATTACTTGCAAGTGGGTTTTTAAGGTCAAGACTCGCTCTGATGGTTCTGTGGAGAGGTACAAAGTTTGACTAGTTGCTTGTGGTTTTTAGCAGTAGCAGAGGAGAGACTATGACGAGACTTTTGCTTCAGTTGCTCACATGACTACAATCCGAACTCTTATTGTTGTTGCAGTTGTTCACCAATGATCCTTATCACAGCTCGACGTGAAGAATGTCTTTCTTCACAGTGATATTCAGCAGGAGGTATACATGCTTCCTCCTTCGGGTTTATCCTCACCTCCAGGCATGTCTGCCGCTTGAGGCGAGCTCTTTACGGGCTCAAGCAGGCGCCCCACGCGTGGTTTGGACGTTTTAGTTCAGCCATTATAGTCATCGGTTTCCATCCATGTCCACATGATCCAGCTCTGTTCGTGCACTTTTCCTCTCGTGGTCGGACCCTTTTGTTGTTGTACGTGGATGATATGATTATTACTAGTGATGATCCTTCTCATGTGACCTTCGTCAAGCATCACCTTCAGCAGCAGTTTCAGATGACCGACCTTGGACAGTTGAGCTATTTCTTGGGCCTTGAAGTCACCTCTATAGACCATGGTTTCCATCTATCTCAGCGGCGTTACACATCAGATCTCTTAGCTCGGGCCGCTCTCTCTGACTCTCGCACCGTGGACACCCCTATGGAGCTTCACCTTCAGCTACGTCTGGATGATGGGGTCCCACTTTCTGATCCTACTCTCTATCGTCACCTTGTTGGGAGTCTCGTCTACCTCATTATTACTCGACCAGACATTGTCCATGATGTTCATGTGTTGAGCCAGTTCGTTGGTGCACCTACTTTTGTGCATTATGGTCATCTACTGCGGCTCTTGCGCTATCTCCGGGCGACCTTGGACAGTTGAGCTATTTCTTGGGCCTTGAAGTCACCTCTATAGACCATGGTTTCCATCTATCTCAGCGGCGTTACACATCAGATCTCTTAGCTCGGGCCGCTCTCTCTGACTCTCGCACCGTGGACACCCCTATGGAGCTTCACCTTCAGCTACGTTTGGATGATGGGGTCCCACTTTCTGATCCTACTCTCTATCGTCACCTTGTTGGGAGTCTCGTCTACCTCATTATTACTCGACCAGACATTGTCCATGATGTTCATGTGTTGAGCCAGTTCGTTGGTGCACCTACTTTTGTGCATTATGGTCATCTACTGCGGCTCTTGCGCTATCTCTGGGCAACGATTTCATGAGGCCTCTTCTTCTCCAGCCGTAGTTCTCCGCAGCTTCATGCTTACTCAAATGCCACCTGGGTCAATGATCTTGTCGATTGTCGATCTATCACGAGTTTCTTCTTGTTCTTGGGATCTTCACTTATTGCATGGAATCCAAGAAACAGTCTGGTGTCTCTCGTTCCAACACTGAGGCTAAACTGCGGGCCATGGCTACCACCGCCGAGGACATTATTTGGCTCCGCTGGCTTCTCAAGGACCTTAGTGTCGCTTCTCTAGATCTCACTCCACTCTACTGTGATAACACTGGTGCCATTCAGATCACTCTGAACTCAGTGAAGCACTCTCTTGCCAATCATATCAGGGTGGATGTTTTTTTCTTACGAGAATAGTTTGGTCGTGGTATTCTTGCTCCTTACTTTATTCCTTCAACGCAGCAGCTTGCAGATTTGATGACTAAACCACAGACGCGGAACCAGCACAAATATTTATTGTCCAAACTCTCGGTGTATGACCTCCCTTCAGTTTGAAGGGGGGGGGGGGTTAGATGATTTTTATATATATGTAACATACCTTCTGTAGAGTAGTGTGAGAAAATCCATTCTTCCTATTAGTGAGAAGGGCTTTGGATCAAAGTGGCACCCTTGGATCCAACCACAGATCCTCTGGATGAGAGAGAGAGAGAGACAGATTCTACTGATGAGAATGAGCCACAAGATCTAGTTATGGTTTCCATGCTCCATAATTTGTTTGGTAATTCAACAAGGACTGCCTCCATACTCATTACAGATGATCAGTTAATAAGTATAGGACTGGAACTACCGCCACTGTTTCTATGTCTTCGTTTTAACTATGTTCTCAAGCTTCATTTTGAGTAACTGATCCAGCAGGGAAGGATTCTGTCGAAGCGCGGAATCTATTTTGGGTTTTAGGGTTAAAAAATGAACCTGCATGAAGAACGACCCCTTAACCTCGTAAACGTGCATTACTCCTTAACCTCGTAAATGTGCATTACTTCACCTTATTATTAGTGGCTGTGTTTTCTTTTAAAACTATTTCCCCCTTATTTTATTGGAAATGTGTAGCTCTAAATGGTTGCTCTCTATTTCTTGGTACAATTTGTTAAAGAAACTGCTCAATTTTATTGATTAGAAACCAAATACTTTTCTCAGGGAGTTGGAACCAATTAGGCTGCTAGGCTTGCAGTTCCTAGGGAAATTATTAGTTGGACTCCCTTCTGAGAAGAAAGGAGCTAAACTTTTTAGCATTTCAGTTGGGCGCTCGAAATCCATTTCAGAAAATATAAGAAAAGGAGCCTTGACACTGCAGCCAGTTTATTCTGCAATAGCTGAGAGACTTTTTTCGTTCCCTTCTTCTGATCATTTGTGTGCCACATTGTTTGATGTACTTCTTGGGGGAGCTAGCCCAAAGCAGGTAATTTTGAAGACCTCGTGTTTTATTTCTTTGAAAAATTTATGTATATCAATCCATGACAATTTATTTTCTTTATGAAAAAGAGAATTTTCCATGCAGGTCTTACAGAAACTTAATCCTTCCGAAAATACAAAGAATAAGAAACACGGATCAACAAGTTTCACTTGTCATTTCTTTGTCCCACAGATTATCGTGTGCATCTTCAAATATTTGGCCAGTTGCCATGATACTGTGGCTAGGGCAAAAATATTGAGCGATTTTCTTGGTCTTCTCGAGGCAGATCTTTCAAATGCTGAGACTTTGATGGTAAATTGATATCACTATATCAAAGTTAATTGTCTTAGTATACATTTTATGATTAATCTTTTTAAGTAGGAAAATGCTTGGAGTTCCTGGTTAGCAACTTCATTGAAGCTCATCATGTTTAATAACTCTGAATGGGAGTCCAAAGACCAAAGTGATACTTCAAGGATTAATGAAATAGTACTTGTAAGAAATTTTTATTGTATTGTTCTTTTGCATTACACGTACTCTGTGAAGGGTGGTTGGCACCAGTTCGAAGAGACAATGAATTTTCTATTACTAAATTGTGAACAGGTATGCCAGTATCATGTCCCTATGTTTTCCTATTTGATTCTTTTCTTTTTTTAGGCAATGCTTCACTGTAATCTGGTAACTGTAGGGAACGGTCATGCATACCAACTTGCTCCGAGATATTTTCGAAGATTTAGTTGGCAGTCTCTTGGAAGTGTCCTCCGTTGAAAACATATTTGTTTCACAACCCTGTCGAGACAATTGCTTGTATCTTCTGAAACTGGCTGATGAATTATTGATCAGCGAAACTGGTGATAAAATTCTGGTATTCAGTCCATGGTTTTTATACTTGTGTCTGTATGCTTATAATTCATTTACCTGCTAAGCTACCTGCGCTTTTTCGTAGTTTCCTGAAATTGCCATCCATCCGAACTCTTCAAGTGATATTCAGCATATGGAGAATCAAAAATACATAAGCTCTGTTGTACATGGGATACTGAATTCTGAGTCTGAGGATAAGCTGCCCAGGTATGGGTTCAAGTGGTCGTTGGTACAACTAAAAATTTCTTTATCATATTGTTCTCATTTGGAGAATTTTTGGGAGGGTCAATATTTTTAGCCAGGTCCTCCATTTACAATTACTAGATGAACTTGGAAACCAGGCTTGCAAAGCCATAATCCCGTTTCTCTGTATTTCTGATTTTATTTTGTTAAATAACATAGAAGAGAGAAAATTAAATATTCTATTAATTTCTCAAAATTCAGTATCTAGATGCAAGTATTTGTACAATTATATAGGGAGAGAAAGAAAGAGAGAGAGGAGATTACACTCCATTCTAAGGTGTGGGACTAAACACTAAGGAGGTGATGAGCTCGAACTGGGCTTGCTTTGTGGGATTTTGTTCAAATTCTCTTAACACTCCCCCGCAAGCTGGAGCATACATGTCGTAAGAACCAAGCTTGGACAAGAACTGATAATATAACAGGCGCTGTAAGACCTTCGTAAGAATGTAAGCAATTTGCTTGGCGGTAGGAACATGTTTTAATTCCAATTTCTTTAGTTCAACCTTTTCCCGAATAAATGACAATCGATTTAGATGTACTTGGTACGTTTATGGAATATTGGATTCTTGGCAATATGAATAGTAGCTTTAATGTCACAAAATAGAGTGGTTGGAGAGGAGAGTTTGATACCCAGGTCTCTCAGATGGCTTTCCAACCGCGAAAGCTCATAGTCGGTGGAGGCCATTGAACGATATTTGGCTCGAGCAGATGAGCGTGCAATCACAGATTGCTTCTTGCTTCACCGAATGATAAGGTGTCCGCCAATGTCTGTGCAATATCCACTTCTGGAGCGATGATCATCCAAACGGCCTCACTTCACATTTTGTACCTTCTAAAATCTGACATCATCCTTAATGGGACCAAATATAAGGAATGGTCTTCCACTGTTCGAGTGCTTTTTCATGGATTGCAGCTTTCGGGCCATTTGGATTACTTTACTCCTGCTCCATCATCCATCCCCGTTGATAACTCATCATCTCCTTCCACCACTAGTAGGATTGATGCATCCTCTCCTTCTGCCACTAGTGGGACAGATTGGAAGAAATGACATGATGATGACGCCCGGATCATTGTCGTTATTTGCCAGTCTGTTGAGATGTCCATTCGTATGACTTTATTTGATTTTCCTTCACCTCTGGATATCTGGGATCATCTACTTCAGTTCTTTCTGCCTTCCAGCCAGGCGCGGGAATACTCCTTGGTGCAGACACCTGCTTCTGTCCATCAACACAACCGCTCGTTCATATCTTCTTTGCGGAGCTTGGTGATTTATGGCGCCAGCTAGATGATATCTACCTCTAGTTGCCCCACTTGTGCTCGTTGCACCCCCATTGCTGAGGAAAGGGATCACCTGTGCATGTATGAGTTTCTCATATGCCTTCGCCCCGAGTTTGAGTCTGTATGTGCTCAGTTGATGCACCGGGTTGCTCCACCATCCCTGTGTGACTGTCTTGCTGCTGTTGTCGCTGAGGAGAGCCGTCTTCACTCTTTGGAGGGCATGCGCCCACCCTCCTCGCCCCACTCAGCTCTCATTACGCCTCAGTACGGTTTCTCCGCACTTGATCTGTCGGTCTTACCTCCTCCTGGATTTAGTGCACTTGCTCCGCATCACCCGTCTTCAGCTGCTTCCCCAGTACCTTGTCAGGTGCACCACCAAGCTCTGGGACCTCCCAGTGCCATGTTCCCCCCTGTCACTATTGTCACAACTTGGGACACATTCATTCGGAGTGTCGCAAGTTATAGCGTGCCAGCAGGGCGCACCACTTCAAGATGCTCCTATCCTGCCACATGTTCCTGACAGTCCTACCTCTGTTTCTGATCAGATCATCTAGCTCGTTCAGCAAGTCTCTCAGATTCGCCCCCTTTTGTCCTCAGTGTTTGTTGTCAGCCATGTCTCCACGCCACAGACCGACTCAGCGACTGCATTTGCCTCTACAAGTATCACTAAGGCTTCTTGGTTACTTAATTTCGGTGCATCCTTTCATATGATCTTTGATGCAACTCCCTTATATTCCTACCAGTTTACTTCTTCTGACCTACATATAATCATTGGTGATGGCACCACCTTACTCGTTGCTAGATGTGGTACCCAGCACACCGCTCACTTTCACATTCCCTATGTTTCCCGTATCCCTAACTTTCCATGAATCTCATATTTGTTAGTCAACTTCCTTTCCGAGGTTGTCTTGTTATTTTTGATCAGCTTTTGTGTCATATGCAGGATCGTCACATAGGGGCACTATTGGAACTGGTCATCGCCATAGTGGGGCTTATGTGCATGACCATCTCCGTCTTCCTTCACCCACTTTGCTATCAGCTTTCCCCGTTGCATCTCCCATCTGTCTTTCATCGGTCAGCTTTCCGCAGTGGCATCACCATCTCGACCATCCCAGTTGAGCTCGACTATCCTATCTTGTTCGTCAGGGTATCTTAGGTCGTGTGTCTGTTGATCGCTCACACTCATGTACAGGTTGTAAGCTCGGCAAACAGCTACAACTCCCATATTGATCATGCGAGTTTCGATCATCTTTTACTTTTGCATAGTTCATTCTGATGTATGAGGTTCTGCCCCTTTTATTTCAAAAGGTGGTCGTCGTTATTATGCTATTTTTGTTGATGATTTTTGTTGTTATGCATGGGTTTATATGATATGGTCTCATACTAATTTCTTTTGCATTTACATTGAGTTTGTCTCCATTGTGCGTACTTAGTTCTCCACGTATATTCGCACATTTCGCTCTGATTCAGGGGGAGTACTTGTCACATGCTTTTTGTAATCTTTTGGTCTCTCATGGTACTCTACCTCAGCTCTCCTGTCCTGATGCTCATTCTTAGAATGACATTGTGGAAAGGAAGCATCATCATATTATTGAGACGACTCGTGCTCTCCTCATTGCTTCTCATGTGTCTCCATACTTCTGGGCTGAGGTCATATCCATTGTTGTCTATCTTATCAACCTCCAATCATCCACTTTCCTACAGGGTAGCAGTCCCGATGAGCGTCTGTTTGGTCGTCCTCCTTGTTATGACCACCTACGTGTGTTTGATTGTTTATGTTATGTCCTTCCTCATCGTGAGCGCACTAAACTATCTGCTCAGTCCATTGCTTGTGCTTTCCTTGGTTATAGTCTTGAGCACAGTGGCTATAAATACTCTGACCCTGTTCCTCGTTGTGTTCGTATCTCCCGAGATGTTACTTTTGTTGAGGATCACCCCTTTTTTGTTCATCCTCGCCTTCGTCTCTTTCTACTCACATTTCCATTATAGTTGATATTCTCTTTCTCCCTATACCACCGCCAGTGTTACCTTCCTCCGAGTTACCTCACATTTTGTCTTCACCAAGGGTCACCGTCTCCCCTTTTTCTTACCGAGTCATTTTCACAGTCTCCTAACCTTCCTGTCCAGGTCTGTGCCCTTGCTCTTCCTGAGTCATCTCCATAGTATCCTGACCTTCTTTTCCAGCTCCATGCCCCTACTCCTCCTCGACACTATTCTCGACAGCATGTTCGAAGGTCTTGTCTTATAGATGTGTTATTTGCCCCTCTGCATCCAGTCTTTTCTAGTGAGCTACTTGTGGATGATCCTCCAACACGACGCTACCACACTAGTGATCGACACCCACCTGATCGGCTCAATCTTGCTACTCAGCTGCTTGATCTACCAGTCCTTGACCTTTCAGCCCTTCCAGCGGCTACCTGTAGTGTTCCAGAGTCTATTACCTACAGGGAGGCAGTCCTGATTCCTGAGTGGCAGACCGTCATGTATGACAAGTTGAGTTCTTTGGAGCGCATTTCTACTTGGGATCTAGTTTCATTATCTTCTATTACAGTTCCTATCAGATGCAAGTGAGTCTTCAAAGTGAAGATTCGCTCAGATGACACAATGGAGAGATATAAGGCCCGATTTGTGATCCGTGGTATTCGGCAGGAGCATGGTCAGGAATATGATGAGACCTTCGCTCCTGGGACCCACATGACTACTATCAGGACCCTTATTGTCGTTGCAGTCGTTCATCAGTGGTCCTTGTTTCAGCTGGATGTGAAAAATATTTTTCTTCACGATGATTTGCGGCAAGAGGTGTACATGCTTCCTCCCCCAGGCCTCTTTATCGCTTCTGGCATTGTTTGTCGTCTCCATCGAGCACTTTATGGTCTCAAACAGGCTCCTCGAGCCCGGTTTGAGCGTTTTAGTTCAGTAGTTCTTACAGCTGGTTTTCAGCCTAGTTACTATGATCCAACTCTGTTTGTCTACTCTTTATCACGGTGTCGGACTCTTCTCCTGTTATATGTGGACGACATGATTATTACTCGTGACAATACCTCTCATGTTGAGTTTGTCAAACTTCACCTTCAACAGCAGTTTCAGATGACTGATTTTGACACACTGCGTTTCTTCTTGGACATCGAGTTCTTTGTTACTCCTACTTGCTACCAGTTATCTCAACAATGCTACACCTTAGACCTTCTCGTATTGTTGCACTGTCCGACTCTCGCACTGCTGCTACTCCCATGGAGCTCTACCTTCATCTGCGTCCAGATGAGGGCTCTCCTCTTTCTGATCTTACATGGTACCACCTTTTGGTTGGGAGTCTGGTTTACCTCACCATTACTAGACCTTACAATGCCTTTGATATTCATGTGTTGAGTCAGTTTGTGCTCTCACATCAGTTCATGTGCTCACCTGTTGTGTGTTCTCCGATATCTTCGTGCCACTATAACTTGTGGTTTATTCTACCCTCGCAACAACTCTCCAGTTACAGACATGTTCTGATGCTCATGGGCTAGTGATCTTGTTGATCGTCGTTCTGTCACCGGTTTTTGTCTCTTTTGGGTTCTTCACTCATTGCCTGGAAATCCAAGAAGCAGACCGCTGTTTCTCGTTCTAGCACAGAGGCTGAGCTCCGTGCCATGACCACTACAACTGAGGATATTGTCTGGCTTTGTTGGTTGCTTGTTGATCTTGGTGATGCTCCATCTGATCCTACCACTCTCTATTGTAACAACCAAAAATTAACATTAAAATATTTTTAATTGAGAAAATCAGGAGTGTGCATTGACTGCTTCTATCACATATGAAGCGCTGTGTCTAGGTTATGTCGATCACAATGTATGTTGTCTTGAAACTCAATATGAGATTTTAACAACCTTAAAAAACTAAATACCAACTGAAACTTTGCATTACATTTGAGAATTTAATTCTATATATGCCATGTCTCCATCTTCTGTGAACATTATTTTCCTTGTTATTTCATATTTTAATTCATACTTGCAAGTTTTTTTATTTCTTAATCTTTTTTAGGACTCAATGGAGTTACAAGACTATCTCTGGGCAAGGTGGTGTTGTAGAGGATCAGCGCTGGGATTTGTATGACAAACTATGGCTTTTGATATGTGAAGTGAGTGGAAAAGGACCAAGTAAGATATTGCCAAAAAGCTCAGTTTTAAGTGAGCCAACTTTTGGTCAACGTGCTCGGGGTTTGGTCGAATCACTGAATATTCCTGCTGCTGAAATGGCTGCTGCTGTTGTTTCTGGGGGTATTGGCACCACTTTGGGAACGAAAACGACCAAATTTGTTGATAAAGCAATGCTTTTAAGAGGAGAGAAAGGCCCAAGAATAGTCTTCCATCTATTAATCATGTATCTTTCTAAGGCTGGTCTAGAAAGGGTGTCGAAATGTGTTCAACAATTTATTTCTTTGCTTCCTTGTCTTCTTTCATCTGATGATGATCAAAGCCGGAATAGGCTTCATTTTCTGATCTGGTAACTTTCTGAGTATTGCCAAGTTGGTGTCAAAAAATATAATGAGCACGTCATTATACCTGCCAACGTTCATGTTTTTGTTTCATCCTAATTTGATGTGCATCTATGCTACAGGTCTCTTCTTGCCTTGAGATCCCAGAACGGAGTGCGTGATGATGGAGCTCGTTTTCATGTTATATCTAATTTGATTCTTAACATAGTAAACTATGGAAAGTCTATTCTTGCCACTGCTATGTTGGGTAGGGACGATTCATTGGAGGTCACCAACAATACAAAGGAAGCCGGATTTGTTCTTAGTTTGATTCAAAGGGACAGAGTTCTTTCTGCGGTGTGTTAGTTATATTCCTTGTTTACTTTTCCAGTACAAATATGATTTTCAGTGTCTATGTTTGCCCCCTGATCCATCTTCAATAACTTTATCCCATTGGCGTACCTTCTAAACCATCCTCATATTCAGTACCTTTATCCAAACTATATGGGGCTGACATTCCTATTTAGTGTTGTTTAGGCTATTAAAACTAAAATGCAAAAAATCATTTTGAACACTTTCATCCATGTTCTGTTGGATCAGCTGCTAACTAATCATTCTACAAATCCTCTTCTCCTACATTGTCCTTCGATATTAACTCTACGTCTCTCCTACTTATTTAACTGCTGTATTTTCTAACCTTCTTTGTACATGTGCTAAAATCACCTTCTCATCCGTGAGGTATAAGAATAATACTAAGTCTATTTTTTTTGGCTATGCCGCTTCACTTCCCCACACTTGGGTTAAAGTTTTTTGTTAGAGTTCTTGTTTCTTCTATTTGAATACAAAGACGTGTAATCTAAGAGCTCTGTTTGTGATGCAATCAATAAATGGTTTTAAACATATTTTTCCTCTTTTTATAAAACTGCTTTTCCTAAAATCATATTTATCGGCTAGTTTACTATATGACGATCTTGGCACATCACAGGCTGCTGATGAAGCAAAGTATATAAGGGCTACAAAAACTGATCGTAGAAAGCAGTTGCAGGAACTTCATGCTAAAATAGATGTGTCCTCCCTTGAAGAATATAACCAGTGGAAATCCTTTGAGGAGGATATGACATCAACTTTGAATATAGTTCTATCATCTGATGATAGCAGAAAGATTGCTTTTCAGCTTGCCTTTGATGAGGACCAGCAGATAGTTGCTGTAAGTGTTTTTTTTCAGTAAACCTTCTCCATTTGTGGTGGATTGTGCATTAATCAAAAATGGTAATTTCTAGAAAAGTTGTGTTTTTCTTTTCAGGATAAGTGGATTCATATGTTTCGCACTTTAGTTGATGAGAGAGGTCCTTGGTCTTCAAATCCTTTTCCAAATGATAATGTAACACACTGGAAGCTTGACAAGACAGAAGACAATTGGCGGCGTAGACTAAAACAGAAACGCAATTACAAATTCGACAATAAGCTTTGCTATCCGCCTACAAATAAATCATCTCATCAACCCAATGAGGAACATGGAGAATACTCTAACAGTGTAGGGAGCAATTTTCCAGAGCAGATGAAACACTTTCTTTTAAAAGGGGTGCGGGGAATAACTGAAGAGAGGTCAGTGGATCTATCTGATGAATCTATGGACTTAAGTGCTGAGAAATATCCTGGCCTCAATAGTTCTTCGGAAAACCAGGTTTCAGATCATAGAGAAGTTGGTACTGATAATATCAATAATGTGCATGAGTGGAAAGATTTACCCTTCATCTCTTTAGAGACTGAGTCAGATAAGGTACTTATGTGTTCTATGATCTCAACATATGAATTAGTTATGCTTGACTTACAGTACATGTATTTTTACAGGTTCACTTGTCAATACCTTGTGTTCTTATTTCCCCAAAAAGAAAACTTGCAGGACATCTGTTTGTTATGCAAAATGTTCTGCATTTTACGGGTCAGTTTTTTGTGGAAAGAACAGATGTATCTTCTGTTTTAAACAAACTTTCTAATGATAGCATCTCAGATCCTACAAAATTTGATCACGTGAGTGAAACCGACAAGCAGAAACTAAGTAAGGAGGTTATTAGTTTCGAGTCGAACTATGGAAAGGGCATTGTCTATGATGTTCTTGACAAAGACAATTTACTACCGAATAAACCCAGTAAACTAAAGCTACACAGGAGATGGAATATTTCCAAGGTAGATAGCTTCAAAATTTTGCTTGATATTTCTTGCGTCCAGTTAGGCTTATATTTTTCATGAGTACTCGCTTGCAGTTATTTCCTTTGCATTTAAATTTATACCGCTTTCCAATATTTAAATATTAACCGTGTCCTATTGTCAGATAAAATCTGTTCATTGGACACGATATTTATTACTCTACACTGCAATAGAGATTTTTTTCAGCGATTCAGTTGCTCCTATATTCTTAAATTTTGTGACATCAAAAGATGCTAAGCATGTGGGTTCATTAGTAGTTTCTTTGAGAAATGAATCTTTGTTTCCAAAATCAAGCTCTAAAGATAGAAGTGGAATAATCTCTTTTGTTGACCGGCGTGTGGCACTTGAAATGGCTGAGACATTCAGAGAGCATTGGAGAAAAAGAGAAATAAGCAACTTTGAATATTTAATGCATCTTAATACACTTACTGGGAGATCCTACAATGACTTGACCCAGTATCCTGTTTTTCCATGGGTTTTGGCTGATTATTCATCTGAGAAACTAGATTTCAGTAAGTCCTCAACTTTTAGGGATCTCTCAAAACCAGTTGGTGCTCTAGACTCAAAACGGTTTGAGGTATTGTCATAAACTCCTGCTTCCACTTATGCAATTAATTTATTTTATTAATTACCCAAACCTCCTCTAGGAGTTAGCGTACTTACAGGTTGCACCCTTCTATCTTTAGAAATTACAAAAAACCCCTATAAGTTTATATTTCATAACATGCACGCCCCCACCCACCCACTGAGGCCTCCAAGGGGATATTTTTATGCATGCATGCTATGAAATGCCAACCTATATGGGAGGTTTTTGTATTTTCAAAAGATGGAGGGGTACAATCTGTAATTTAGCAAACTTATGTGAGAGGACCTGGTAAACTGCCCTTTATTTTTTTATAGAGTAAAATATTTCCATATAAGTAACCGTCGTTCTTTTGAATGCAGGTCTTTGAGGACAGATTTCGTAACTTTTCTGACCCTGATATTCCGAGGTCGTTATGTACATGCTTTTCAGAATCTGGCTTTTTCTTGTATATAAGAATGCACATAATTAATCTTTTAATGCATTTTGCAGTTTTTATTATGGTTCTCATTATTCTAGTATGGGAATTGTACTTTTTTACCTGCTTAGAATGGAGCCTTTTACTGGTTTACACCGTAAGTTACAGGTACAGCTATTCATCTTCATGTGTGTTTCTCTTGTAGTTGGTCCACAGTCCACGGACCATCAACAGTTGAACTTTGTTCTCGAAGCCATTTATTTATTCCTTTGTGTAATATCCCATGAAATTAATTAGTTTTAGCATGTTTGTTGCAGGGTGGAAAATTTGATCACGCTGACCGCCTTTTTCAAAGCATAGAAGGAACTTATCGTAATTGCCTTTCAAACACAAGCGATGTGAAGGAGCTCATACCTGAATTCTTCTACATGCCTGAATTTCTAATTAATTCAAACTCATATCACTTTGGTGTGAAGCAGGGTGGTGAAGTTATAAGTGATGTTCTTCTTCCGCCATGGGCAAAGGTACAGATCTTTAGTATCCATGTCAAAATGTGATGCTTGTGCCATGTTGGCATGCTTCATTTATTACTAATTAACCATTCATCCTATTTTGGCGTCATCTCTGTCATTTTCCCTACTTGATCTCTAAAATCGCCCATAACCTTTTGGATTAGGGGCTGCAAAACTGTAGGGATCCCAAAGGAGGATTAGGCCACATGGTGTCATGAGTTCCTTTGTTGATTGGTTGCAAGAAGGTGGATTGGTTACAGAATGAATCTGTTGTGGAAGTCCGTTTGGGAGAAAAAGGGAGTGTGGTGTTATTGTGTTACGTCAATTGAGCGGGTTGTTGCGGAAGACCGTTAGGGAGAAAAGGGGACTGTGCTGTTATTTTGTTACTTCAATTGAAAGTGTTTGGTCTCTCGTTTGGAATATGGAGTTAATAGTATCATTGGTGAAGTCTTTGTAGTGTTTGGTTCCTCCCAGATGATCACTGCACCCAGATAAGATGGAGCATCGACAGCGGGAATCGAGGTTTGTGAGGAATAGTTTGGGAAATGCCTCATGGAGACTGGATATGCAGCTGCCAGCTTTGTCATATCGTGGAAGAGGACTTTTCGCTTAGGGGGCAACTCTTAGTGGATAACTTGATGTATGGAATTGGCGGATGAGATCTATTGTGAACTATGAAGCACATGTATGGATTGGCTGTGATGCGTATCCTGAGCTGATCGGGTGTGATGTGTATCTTGTGCAGATCGGGTGTGATGTATATCTTGTGCAAAGGAATGCATTGTAATTAATGTGTGTGTGTGTGTGTGCATGCAACATAAGCAAATCTATTTTAAACAAACACGATTAATTTAAAACTATGTTCCTAAATTACATAATAATTAAGCACAATGGAACTTAATTTAATTTGTTCATAACTTCAGCCTTAAATAGAATTTAAACTTAAGCAAAACTATCAATTTCTTCATATTTCTCTCCATTGTGAGCGATTAGTGTATCTTCTGTTGGGTTTTCTAATCATGAGAGGAACAACATATCATATGTGCGCAGGAAAAAAATAAACAACCCAAAAGAATAAACGGATCTTGCGATTTCAAAAATCAAGAAATAAACCAAAGCAACAGATTGTAATATACCTGAGAGAGATTGAGTTTTTACTCAACCAAGATGCTTCAATGATCCAGTCCAGAAAGTAGGCAGTCGAGTCCACATAGAAATAGATCTGTGACTCTATATGTATCCACAGGAGTGAAAAAGAACCCCAAGATCTTGTCACACAAGAACTGGGTCGGAGAATGAGTGCTCTCTGCGTCTCCACGAATTGCTAGATTAGTTTCCAGGAAAGGCGGCGACAAAAAGAAGTCACGACGGGATCTAGGGCAAGTGAAGGCTTCAAAAGCATGCACTTCAGTTACACATACTTCGAGGAAAAGCCTTTTTCAAGTCTATTTATATGCAAGGATAACAAACAGACAGAAACCCTGTAAGAAATCCGCCAAAACTCGACATGCGTCGATTTGCACTCGACGTACGTCGATAAGAACTCGGCGCAACGTCGAGACACACTCGACGGCATTTGACGCAAGTGCGTCAACACGCAGTCGACGCACATCCGTTGAGTAGAATTCGATGTTGCGTTGATTTCTACTCGACGTAGCGTCGATAAAGAACTTGCTTCGTCATTGAGCTTGGCCGCGTCGACATCTTGTCGGCGTATGTCAATACGTACTCAACGCAACCCGTCAGTATACTTAATGTCTTGGGATTTGTTCTCTAGTCATATCCCATATGAGTGAGGCCAACACAATCCTTCCTCCAACTTCTCCAAGCACTCTTATGTGCGACCCTATAGGCTCAAATCGCGTTAGCAGTGAGACTAACTGTTTGACTACTTCCAGATCACCATCGGAACAACATTTTCTATCTTTGGCTCATCAAGTCACAAGCTTGCAATACTAATAATATTAACACCATTAAAAGTGCTCACATAGCTGTTGCTCCATCTCCGCCTCGGCTGCCTCTGCGCAATGGAGCGACTCGGCGAGGCTCGCCTCAGGCACGACAAGCTTCCCTCGGAGCTACTCGACCTCGAACTTAGAATCGGCCAGCTCAGGCTCTGATCTATCTGGTCGGGAGAGATCCTTCTCCCTCCTCTTCTTAGTTGCAGTTGAGGACTCCTCTGATGCGGCATGCTTCATCCTGTGAGATAAGAACTCGTATTTCATGCTCACGTAGTTGTTGTACCATGTAGGCAAGACCTCACGCAATTCGTCTAGCTGAAAAACGAAGGTTGGATCAGAACGATGGGAAAGTACATAACGAGAGAGCGAGCAAGCAGAGCGATCCACATACCTTCGACATAGCAGCCTGAGCTTCTTAACCTTCGCAGCAGTCGGTGGCAGCGCTGGTCCTTCACGCAAAGTCGGTTAATCCACGGGAGACTCTGGGGACTCCTCAGCCTCGGGAGCAACATGGGGCCGCCCCCAAGCTTGTCAGGGGAATCATCAACAACCTCTATAATAGTCTCGGGGGAAGATGAGTACTGCCCTGTTGAAACATGCGTTTTGCATCTCTTTGTTTGAGAATAACAACTCTCATTTTGTTTTTATCTTGTTTTGTGTTTATAGTGTGCAGGAACCACTTGTTCAAGACTCCTTAGACCACAACTCAGAATGATGAAGATGGTACTCCATTGGTTGCTAACGCGGAGCGTTATCACTACTGCTGGCACTAGCGCTAGCAATCCAGAACCATGAAAAGAACGTCGAATCAGGAGTTACCGTTGGGCGTTAACTTTGACGCTCTCTCTTTTACTTGTGATAGAAAAGGCAATATCGTCGAATAGGAAATATCACCGTAAAAGGAAAATCGGCGAAAAAGGAAGGTTGGTGCTGAAAAAGGCAACTCGTACCACCGTACGTTAATACTAATGCCTAGCGTTAGCTTTTGGAAACACTGTCAATCTTTGGCTGATTGAGGAGCAAAAAAAGGAAGGAGATCCCATGATTCAGAGGAGATAAAGCTAACGCGGAGTGGTAACACTCAAACTGAGCTTTAAGAGGCTTGGTCCAAATTTGGAAGATGTTACCAAAAGTGCATCTATCCGTGTGCCCGGCAGTTTCCTAAAGTAGCTACCTCCCGGCGATAACACTAGCGCTAGCTTCCGTACCTATTTAAAGAATGGACCTCCTCCTTCCAAAGTATCACGACTTGAAGCCTGAATTCCTATACTTTCATGAGCGGTTCCTCCCTGCAGCGAAGAGAACTCCCTGCACTACTCAAAAGACCGAAAACTCGACGTAGGAATCCACACGCTTCTTCCTCGAGGCATGCATCCTTCATCCTCGTCTTCGAGTTCTTCATATTGAGGGAGTTTTTTATTTGTTGTATTTTTCATTGTACTTTATCTTTTCTTGGGAGTGAAATCGTTGGTGCTGGTGGCGACTAAGTCTTGCGAGACTTAGGGTAAAAATCGTCTGGAGTGGACGTCGGATTCCGGGGAGGATTCCTCAAATTCTTCTTGTGTTGTGGCGACTAGATCAAGGGTAGATCTAGGGGTGGTTCGCGGCCGTATCTTGGAGAGATAAGCTAGAACCGACCGGGAGAAGGGTCGATATAGAAAACCAAAAGGTTTTTACTACCGGCTCAATCTCAAGCGTTATTGGGGTCAAAGTTTTGTAATCATTATTCTTGAAATAAAATTGTTTTTACTTAACCTCTTGCTATTGATTTCTGATCATGTACATATAAGCAAAAGCAGTATCTCTGTTACTAACATCAAGCAGTAGTTCTTACCGCTGACGGTAGCAACAAAAACTACACTCTCTCTGTTTTCATATTAAGTTCTATTTTAAAGTTGTTGATCCTTCCTTCTCCTCCAAAAAACCTATGCACTAATCCTCTGCTGCTTGAGGAGGCCCGCCGACTCCTTCTAGTGATGTTTTGGCACACGACTTATTCTCTAGTCGTTGTTTCAGGCAGGTAATCGTCAAAGAACTGGCTTCACCCTTGAGTTCTAAATTTCTCCAACCTCCTTCCAAATACCTGATGCTAGGACTCACGATCTACTCTTTCCTAAATTCCTGAAGTCCGGATTGGGTGTTTTCACTTTTACAGAGGATCATTTTTCCAGCCCTAGATGAGTCCGACTTTTTTGGTTGCGATCGTTTGTCTCCAGCGAAACCTCTACAGGTAATGATGATTTCCTCTTGAAATTTTATCTTACTCTTATAACATTATTATCGTAGTTTTCGGTTAAACCCCATAAAATAAGTGGATCTCCTATGCAGTCACGGGTTGAACGACAACTTCCAATTTAGACGAGACCTTTCCCGTTTCAGAATTTGAAACCCTCCGTTGATAGTGAAGTGGGTCCACGAGGTGAATTAGGGAAAGTGAGCTCCGTGGTAAATCGGAGGAGGTTTCTACTTGTTCTTCAGAATAATCTAGACAACTATGACACCACGTCTTGCGTACGAGTGCCGCAATGCAAGAAACTTTAATTCCTTTTAGCTATAAGTATCACATATTATACTACATTAAATTTTTCTCTTCTAATTAAATGGATACATTTAATAATGGGAAATCATTTGTATCAAAATGCAATTTTAAATGATGTTAAGAAGCTATAAACCCAGCAAGCATTCAATTAATGCGAGTTAATCATGTCTAAATATAAGAAATGTATTTTCCTTTCTGTTAGACCTCCCCCCCCCCCAAATTTCGTGAAAATATACAAAATATGAATTCTTTAGAACACGCAAAAAGTACTAAACCATATGTGTTATGGCCCCGGATGATCTGCGGTTCCGAGGATTCAAGTACGCCAGAAGACCTAAAGGAGCGCCGGACCTAGACCGGGCTGAACCATCCGGTTCAACCTGCAATTAATCAATAAGAGGAGGGAGGGCTGAACCACACCGGTTCAGCCCTCAATTGGGGTCGGCCGGCCCTGGGAAAAGGGGGCTCCATAAATACCCCTTTTCCCCCCCTCTATGGAGGCATGATTTATCCATTTCAGGTATTCCCTTCTTCTTCCACAAAAACCCTAGCCGTCTTTTTGTTCTAGTTTACTCTTTGCTTAGAACCCTAGCAGTAGCATAACATTTGGTATCAGAGCATCCTTCCTGCGACCATGGTGACGCGTACGGAGGCAGAGACGGCGCGTTTGGCCGCCATCGAGGAGAACTACGCGGCGTTGACAGATTTCGTGGCGGCAATCGAAGCAAGCATGAAGGACTCGCAACAACACTTGGAGGAACGCCTCGATGAGAAGATGGAGGAGTTGAAATCCCTCCTCTTGCAAAATCTGAAAGGGAAGGCCGTAAACGGCGCGGGATCCGACACGGAAGCGACAAATCTCCCTAACGGAGGGAGCACGGGGTGCGGGAGTCACGGAGGCGGGCCGACAGGCGTGTCGGGCTCCGGATTCGGCGCGGGAAACGTGCCAGAGGCCGCACGCGGGCCTCCGATTCCATCCCGATCCAGCGGGATGTCAGGCGGACACCCAGAGGGCGGCGGATTGGGCAGCGGGGGATTCGGCGGAGGATCGGCTCCCTCCTGGATGCCGGAACCGCCCCGGAATGGGTCCAGTCGGGCGGCGGAAGTTGCAGGAGGTCCCTGGGGGCCCGGCGGAGGATCGGCTTCAACTTGGGGGTTCGAACAGCCCCTGCCGGCTCACGGCGGACTGCTGCGGCAAGGAGGGGGTCTCGGACAGCACCCAGGACAAGCATGGAGGCCACAACATCAAGGATTTGGGGTGTTTCGCCCAACCGGGGCAAATGCGGTTCCTCTCGGGGGCACAACGGGGAATTTTCCGCTCCCACCAGCGAATGCTCCTAACGGGGGATATGGTCTGGCCAATATGGGACCGGGAAGGAATCCAGGGTGGAATCAGGGAGGAATCCAAGGAGATTTTGGGCAACCCGGGGTGATGGGACCAGACGGTGGCGGTTTGGGAGGGGCTTATCAGAGACCATACATGCAACCCAAGCGGACACGGATGAATTTTCCTAAGTTCCGGGGAGGGGACGCCCTGGAGTGGATACAAAAGGCGGAGCTGTTTTTCAAATATCAGGAGATTCCCGAGGCTCAGTGGGTACAACTGGCAGCCTTCCATCTGGAGGAGGACGCGTATCAGTGGACGCAATGGTTTTTGCGGGGACGCACTTTTGCCCCGTGGCCGGAGTTCATCGAGGCCTTCTCGGCTCGTTTTGGGCCTCTGGAGTACGAGGATGTGGAAGCCACCCTTCAAAAACTGCGGCAGCGGGGGACCGTCACGGAGTATCGGACGGAGTTCGAAAGATTAGCGAACCGTGTCGCATGGGGGGAGCAGACCTTGTTGAGTTGCTTCATCTCAGGGTTGAAGGACCACTTGCGGGACGAGGTCCACGCATACTTGCCGCGCAGTCTGAGTCATGCCATTAGCATCGCCCGAATACAGGAGGAGCGTTACAACAGGCAGCGGAACCGGATGACGACCAAGCCACCCGCGGCTTCCGCGGCGGTACGACGCGAGCAGCCACCTCCCATACGGCCGACAGTGACCAGGTTGACATGGCCAGAGATGCAGGCCAGGAGGGAGAAGGGACTGTGCTTTAACTGCGATGAGAAGTACACCAAGGGACACGCCTGCCAGAAGGTCCAGGTGTTTATGCTGCGGGAGGAGGATGACGAAGAGGACCATCTGGAGGAAGCCGACGTGGAGGATCTGGATTTGGCAGAGTTCGGGGTCTCCTTGCAGGCCATGGAGGGTTGTACGGCCCCGGTGACGCTTCGTTTCACAGGCTTGGTGGGCAAGGAACGAGTGACCATCCTGGTGGATAGTGGGAGTACCCACAATTTCATCAACCCGGCAGTTGCTTCAAAGGTGGGACAGACGATTGACAGGGAGGCGGCCTTCCAGGTTATGGTAGCAGATGGGAGCAAGCTGAGGTGCGAGGGGGTGATGAAGGGGGTGGAGATCCGCGTGCAGGGCTATTTGTGCCACACGGATATGTACTTACTTCCGATTCGGGGTTCGGACATGGTGTTGGGGGTCCAGTGGTTACGGGAGTTACAGAGGGTGACCACCGACTGGGTCCGTTTGACGATGGAATTCACCCAGCAGGGGAAGGATTACTGCCTACAGGGCATTCGGTCTTCACCACTGAAGGAGATTTCTGTGAGGAGCTTGCAGCGGTTAGAGGAGCAGGGATCCCCGATAGCCATGGTAGTGGGGGTAGAGGCCTTGGCCCACGACCCACCAGACATTCCAGAGGAGATACAGGTACTTTTGTCCCAGTTCAGAGATGTGTTCCAGGAGCCCCGGGGCCTTCCTCCGCCCAGGTTCAGGGATCACGGCATACAGATGAAGGAAGGGGCTGCTCCCCCAAACGTCAGACCCTACCGGTACCCGTACATTCAGAAGGCCGAGATCGAGAAGAGTGTGAAAGAGATGCTGGCGACCGGCATCATACGGTCGAGCACCAGCGCCTTTTCCTCACCCATCATCCTGGTGAAAAAGAAAGACGGGTCTTGGCGTTTCTGCGTGGATTACCGCAACCTGAATGAGTCAACGATCAAGGACAAGTTTCCGATACCGATGATAGAAGAGCTCTTGGACGAGCTGCATGGGGCGAGTTTGTTTACCAAGTTGGACCTCCGATCCGGCTACCACCAGATTCGGATGAAGACGGAAGACATTCACAAGACCGCGTTTCGCACACACGATGGGCATTACGAGTTCTTGGTGATGCCCTTTGGACTTTCCAATGCCCCATCGACCTTCCAGGCCGTGATGAATGAGACCTTCCGACCACTCCTACGGCGATCGGTACTCATATTCTTCGATGATATATTGATATACAGTCGGTCGTGGGAGGAGCATGTTGAGCACGTGGCCCAGGTTCTTACAATTCTGCGACAGCATCAGTTCTATGCCAAGCTGTCGAAATGCTCGTTTGGGCAGTCAGAGGTGGAATATTTGGGGCATCTGGTTTCGGCACAAGGGGTTAGGGCAGACCCAAAGAAGATAGAGAGCATGGTGGAGTGGCCGCGGCCGGCTAACGTGCGAGCACTTCGAGGCTTCCTGGGCCTCACTGGGTACTATAGGAGGTTCGTGAAGAATTATGGTAAGCTGGCACGACCACTTACACAGCTCCTCCACAAAGAGTCCTTTACGTGGCATGACGAGGCGGAGCGGGCCTTCTCCGCTCTCAAGGAGGCTATGACGACCACGCCGGTGCTCGCACTACCGGATTTCACCAAGGAATTTGTAGTGGAGACGGACGCTTCAGGAGTGGGAATTGGGGCGGTTTTGATGCAGGAGGGGCGGCCGTTGGCCTACTTCAGCAAGGCTTTGGCACCTCGAACCTTGGGCCTTTCCACGTACGAGAAGGAGATGCTAGCAATTCTTCACGCAGTGACGTTGTGGCGTCCATACCTGCTAGGCCACCATTTTAAGGTTCGCACCGATCACCAGAGCCTGAAACACTTCTTGGATCAGAGGTTAGCATCTCCTCTCCAGCAGAAGTGGTTGACCAAGCTGCTCGGGTATGAATATGAGATCGTGTACAAGCAGGGCAAGGAGAATTTAGTGGTCGATGCCCTATCCCGCCTGCCGGAAAGCACCATCTTTCGCCTGTCGGTACCGTTGATCGAGTCCTTGGATGACATTCAGAGGGAGATAGCCACGGATCCAGAGCTCCAGCCTATTGTGGAGGCCTTGTCTCAGGGCCAGCCCACTCCTCCAGGGTACCAGCTGATTGGAGGACATTTGTATTACCACGGGAGGGTGGTCATCCCCGCTTCTTCCGCTTGGAAGGAGGTCATGTTACAGGAGTTACACTCGTCCCCGACCAGAGGTCATGCCGGGGTGCTTCGCACATTACAACGGCTGTGGGCCAATGTCTTTTGGAGGGGGTTACGCAGGGACGCGCAGCGTTTTGTGCAGCAGTGCGACATGTGCCAGCGGCAGAAGTACGAGACGTCCTCACCGGCAGGGTTGCTCACGCCCTTGGAGATTCCTCAGCAGATATGGGAGACGGTCTCGATGGATTTTATTGAGGGCCTGCCCCGGTCTCAGGGCAAGTCCACGATCTTGGTCATAGTGGACAAGCTGTCCAAATACGGCCATTTCCTCGCTCTCAGCCACCCTTACACCGCGGAAACCGTTGTCGATCTCTTTGCCCGGGAGGTAGTGCGCCTCCATGGTCTCCCAAGCTCCATCATATCGGATCGCGATCCGACCTTCCTCAGCAAATTCTGGCAGGAGCTTTTCAGGTTGCAGGGCACCAGGTTGCGCATGAGCACAGCGCACCATCCGCAGACAGATGGACAGACAGAGGTGCTGAACCGGGGTGTCGAGACGTATCTTCGCTGCTTCGTCATGGATGAGCCCCGGACGTGGACTCGATGGTTACACTGGGCGGAGTACTGCTACAACACTTCGTATCACACGGCCAGTCGGATTACTCCGTTCGAGGTTGTCTACGGACGCGCACCACCCACTCTGCGGTCGTATGAGCCGGGCAGCACCGCTCTGCCGGCCGTGGATCGTGCTTTACGTGACCGGGATCAGACCTTGGCTCTCTTGCGGGACAATTTCCGGGTTGCTCAGGACCGGATGAAGTTGCAGGCCGATAAGCACCGCACGGAGCGGACCTTTCAGGTTGGAGACGAGGTCTTCCTCCGTCTCCAGCCGTACAGACAGCTTTCAGTTGCTCGCCGCTCCAATCAGAAACTCTCCCCACGGTTCTATGGGCCGTTTCGCATCACTCGACGGGTGGGGCCGGTCGCATACACGCTTGCCCTTCCTGAGGGTTCTCGCATCCACCCCACCTTCCATGTATCACTGCTGAAGAAGAAGCTGGGAGCGGCAGCCACAGTGCTTCCCTCTCTACCCGAGGCCACTACGACGGGGGAGCTGCGCCCCAGTCCCGAAGATATCTTGCTGTCCCGATGGAAGAAACATGGCACGGAGTACCGCTCAGAGATTCTGGTCAAGTGGAAGGATCTCTCAGAGGCTCACAACACGTGGGTGGACTTCTTGGAGTTCCGGGAGTTATTTCCCGACTTCCAGCTTGAGGACAAGCTGCCTCTTGATGGCGAGGGGAATGTTATGGCCCCGGACGATCTGCGGTTCCGAGGATTCAAGTACGCCAGAAGACCTAAAGGAGCGCCGGACCGAGACCGGGCTGAACCATCCGGTTCAGACCGCAATTAATCAATAAGAGGAGGGAGGGCTGAACCACACCGGTTCAGCCCTCAATTGGGGTCGGCCGGCCCTGGGAAAAGGGGGCTCCATAAATACCCCTCCCCCCCCCCCCTCTATGGAGGCATGATTTATCCATTTCAGGTATTCCCTTCTTCTTCCACAAAAACCCTAGCCGTCTTTTTGTTCTAGTTTACTCTTTGCTTAGAACCCTAGCAGTAGCATAACAATATGAATATGTGCGTAAGGTGTTTAACTAGTAAGAGGCATGACCTATGGCTTTTAGATGAATCAGTATGCAATCCAACACTTAATAGAGGATAATTAGGGGGCACGATCGAGATTTTCTCTTGTGATAGATAGAGGCGCACTATCTTACTCATGGGGCGTAGCAAACCATATGAGCCTCAAGTTTGGGGAAACGATTCCCCATTTAGAACATTAGAAGATGCGAGTCTGTGTCCGTGAGACACTAAAACACCTGCGTTCGTTAGTAGGAACTCGGATCATTAGAATGCGCATAAGAAGCTATTTAACCTAGAATATAAATAAAAACAGTCTTAGAATACCAATAATTCAAGTGTATGTCGAAATCTAGAAATCTCTATAGTTTAATGATTTCGAAACTTGAATGAAAATGTATATTATGAACACACTAGAACTGACATTTATATTTTAAAAAAAATTGATAGAAAAGCATGCTTAGAATTGTAGTGCATTTTCCCTCAGTATAAAATGTTATTTTAAAAAACATGCAAATATATTTCTTTCAAATTATGTATAGTGCCACTATGAGGATTGATTTTTCTTACTCTCTAGTGGACTGCCCCGTTATCAGGCATTTCATTACAGGGGTCGCGGATGGGAGTTGCGCATAGGATAAACGTTTGTAGACCTCCATTTATAGTTTGTTTTTCGTTTAGTTGTATTTACTTTCAATACTATATTATTTTCATTCGTGATCTCAGTGTAACCCAGATGTTTAAAATCTTCTATGTATTAGACTATGTTTAGTATTTCAGAAAATTCAGATGTGTGGTTCATTTCTTTTCTAGTTGGCTCTGTGAATTCAGAAAGATTGAGGTACCCTTTTACCCTTAGCTTTATTTATCACTTCTATTGTAAGTTTTCATTTAGTACTTTCATTTTTACCTGCTATGTACCAATTTTGATATTGTTGCTTAGTCTACTTATCTCGGGGTCTAGCCGGACTACTGATTTGTTGTTAAAGTAGGTTGAGGTGTTACATTTGAAGCCCCTTCGAGCTCCGTGCCGCCATCCGCCCTCGAAAAATCGAACCTATGCACTTGTGGTATAATGACGCTGGAATTGGTGAATCAACAAAAATTCGGCTTGCTACGGGCTTGGGAAAGGATCGTCTAGCTCTTATATCAAGTTATTAGACACTTTATCATAACACAAAATTAAGTGACAAGAATCTGCGGATGTCTTGTGTTGATTTTCTTAATAGAAGGAGCTGTTGGGATCTCGGTTAGGATTCAATTTTTCTTACTTTTCATTCCACCAATGTTCTACTTAAATACAAATTTACCCCCAAAAAATACAAAAAACGAACAAAGAAAAAAATTCCTAAACAGTAAATAGAACTGCTATATTCAAAATAAAATATAAACTACTAATAGTTTAATGATCAAGAGTTTGACAAGAATTGTGGTACATAAAGAACTTCAGAGTCATAGATGTGATAAGAACAGTCATGTCCCAGATACAATGCCGGGAGATATCTGTATTCTTAGTAAGAAGCATCTACAGACGCATCACTTGAAAGAGGCTAATTCTAGGATTATATTTGGTTGTTAGTTGACAGGGACAGACGAAGGGGTTAAGCTTCACAGGAGGACGAATGCCTAGAGAGCAGAATATGAGGTTGATGGATGCAAATGCAGGAGTGTTCATGTGTGGAGGGAGATATGGCAGTTCGCATTGGTTTAAGCAACATCCAAAAATGATGTGATAGGAAAGTGAAGAGAGTTAAAATCCTAGGCTCCATAAAACTTAAACGGTGTTGCCGAATGGAGGTAAGAAAAGGCGTGTGGATATAATATGAATAAACTTTGTTGAACAGACTCACCTAACCTGCCAGCCTGGTCTACAAGACAAAACTTGCCATAAGCCAATCAAACTATGCTCCATGAGCTCTCCGCTAAGTTTGTGCTATGTGTGTGCATTGCCATGTTGCGGGAGTATTTGCTTCATTGCCATGTTGCAACCGCATTAAATGTACTTCTATGTATCTAATTCATACAACAACAACACTCAAGCCTTTGTCCTACTATAGTGGGATCGGCTATATGGATCCTTTGTCGCCATTGTGCCTTATCTTTAGTCATAATCTGACTAATGCCTAAGTACACCATGTCTTTCCTTACAGTTTCATTCCAAGTCTTTATTGGTCTACCCTCCCTCATTTAACATGTCTAGTGACTAGACTCTCACAACACCTAACAGGTGCCTCTAATGGTCTCCTTTGTACGTGTCCAAACCATCTTAGCTGAGCTTCTCGCATCTTCTCTGCAATTGGTGCTACTCACATTCATTCCTAATTTTATCCAGTTTCGTTTGTCCACACATCCACCTAAGCATTCTCATCTCCGCAACTCCCATTTTTTGCTTATGTACACAATTCACTGCCCAACACTCAGAACCATAGAGCATCGATGGTCTAATTGCAGTACGATAAAACTTGCCTTTAAGTTTTAATGGTACCTTACGATCACATAAAATCCCTGACGCGCCTCCCCACTTCAACCAACCCGCTTGGATTTTATGTGTCACATCTTTATCAATACCTCCATCTTTTTAAACTATTGATCCATGATATTTAAAACACTCACTACGGGGAATATCTTGATCACCCAACTTAATAACGAAGTCATCAGTCCTTCTTGCACTGCTAAATTTAAGCTCCATATACTTTGTCTTTTCCCTGCTCAACCTAAAACCCTTCTTTTCTAAAGTGTCTCTCCAAGATTCAAGTTTTACGTTTACACCCTCGCGCGTCTTATCAACCAAAATGATATCATCCGCAAACAATAAACACCAAGGTATTGCTTGTTAGATATGTCTAGTGAGCTCATCTAAGATGAGGGTAAAGAGATAAGGGCTTGAAGCTGAACCTTGATGTAAGCCAACAGTGATAGGGAATTCCTGCGTTAATCCTCCAAATGTCCTCACCCTTGTCACTGAATTTGTATACATATCTTTGATGTTTACACCTTTCTTTTTTAAGACTCCCCACAAGATCTCTCTTGAAACTCTATCATAAGCTTTCTCAAGATCGATAAACAGCATATGCAAATCTTGTTTCTTTCTCGATAGTTGTCAATAAGTCTCCTCAAGAGATACATAGCTTCCATGATCGACCGCCCTGGCATGAATCCAAATTGATTCTCCGAGATGTTAGTCTCTCGTCTTACTCATCTTTCTATTACTCGTTCCCATAGTTTCATGGTATGACTCATTAATTTAATTTCTATGTAAATAACACAATTTTGTATATCTCTTTTATTCTTATATAAAGGTATCAATACACTTTCTCTCTATTAGTCTGGCATTCTCTTTGACTGCAGTATCTTATTGAAAAAATGTGTAAGTCACAAAAAATTTTTATTCCCTAAACATTTACATACTTCGATGGGTATATCGTCTGATTCAACCACCTTTTCATTTTTCATCTTTTTCAGAGCATCATCCTCCGATACTTAAATTTTACAATAAATTTCCTGATATGTTAAAAAATTTGACATCTAGCGTTTTGTATTGACTATCTTTGTTTAGTTAGCGGTATGCTTTCATGCTAGTTTTCTTGTACATTCAAGTGATCAAGTCAAAAAATGGTGAAAACATTTCAATAACCTGGTCTGTTTGTTATTCATAATGTTGATTACAGTTTTCTCCACTTATATCTGTTGGCATATTTATTGCTTAAATGTTATTTCTGACCTCATTTATTCAGTTACTGAATTCCTCTTAATTTGGAATTATATAATGGGGCAGGGTTCCTCTGAGGAATTTATTTACAGAAACAGAGAAGCTCTGGAGAGTGAGTATGTGAGTTCTAATTTACATCACTGGATTGACTTAATTTTTGGTTATAAGCAAAGAGGAAAGCCAGCTGTAGAGGTATCTTCTGATTCATATTTTGTGGGTTTTATTCTTTTTTTAGTGTTCAGCTAATTTTTTGTATGCTTTTAAAATGATATCAGGCGGCAAATGTATTCTATTACTTGACTTATGAAGGTGCTGTTGATTTGGAGAGCTTGGAAGATGAATTGCAAAGATCGGCAATTGAAGACCAAATTGCAAACTTTGGTCAAACTCCAATCCAAATTTTTCGTAAAAAGCACCCTAGAAGGGGACCTCCAATCCCAATTGCCCATCCATTATATTTCGCTCCGTCATCAATAATGTTGACTTCCATAATTTCAAATGCAACTAATTCCCCATCTCCCATAATTTTTGTTGGATTGTTTGAGGCGACAAATATTGTGGTTGTAAACAACGGCCTCATCGTTTCAGTAAAATTGTGGTTGACAACACAATTACAATCTGGTGGAAACTACACCTTTTCTGGATCCCAGGTATTCTTTCGTCACACCGCCTGAACGCCCTTGCTCTCTCTCACACACTCTTTCTCTTCCCCCGCCAACATACACATGATTTGGTTAGAAATCAAGAAATATGCTTATTCCTAATTCTCTAAAAAAACTAAAAGGTTTGTTATTAGAAAATAACAATTGTGCATGTACCATAACATTATATTTTGGTGCTTATTGATTGTTTTCCTTAAAAAAGATTTAAATTGTGTCCTACTAGGAACCATTTTTTGGGATTGGCTCTGATGTTTTTCCTACGCGGAAAATTGGTACTACTTTGGCCAATGGAATGGAGCATGGAGTACATTGTTTGGCAACCATGAAAAATCTTAATGAGAATTATCTGATATTATGTGGCAATTGGGAAAGCAGTTTCCAAGTAATATCAGTGCATGATGGAAAGATTGTCCAGAGCATCCACCAACACAAAGATCTTGTTTGCTGTGTTGCAGGTAATAGTATTTTATAGACTTGAATTTGGTGATTAATTAGCTTTGACTATCATAAATCATGTATCCAGTTTGTAGCATTCTGTCCATCCATCTCTTTGTATCATGTAGAGCAGGGTCTAAGCCTCACCATAAGTGTGGTAATCCTTGTTTTGCGGAGGAAAAAAAATCCACAGATGAACACAAGTGTTCTGAGGAAAAAAGCATCTGAATTTTCTGAATTGATTTGTAAACTACATCAATGGAGAGCTAGTCCTTGTTTAGTCGAGAAAAATTTTCCAATGATTCCTGCTGAATATTTTTGGGATTTAGTTGGTAAATTGCAAGGTAGAAAAGTATAGCAATTTAGCTTGCGAGTTCATTTACTAAACAAAAAGTGTATTCATATTGTCTGATTATAATGCAGAATCGTCAAGAAACTCTTTAACTGCATTGATGTGGAGCCTTTTTTTGTTAGACGTTCCATTCACCTACTGCTTCCTATCTTAAATTTATTGTTTTCATCTGATGCTCTGAACTATTTATGTGTGTTTTTTCAAACTTTCATTTGTCATAAATTTTTTTTGCTTGATAGATATTAACCTGGATTTTTTTTTATCTATGCAAGTTATTGTTACTTAAATGCCTTGCTGAAAATAATCTTTGCACCTAGGTGATTTTTTGATTATGTGAGCAATTAAGTCCAATTGGCATAGAATTATATACCTAGTTTTTTTTTTTAATTTAGGGATTAATTCTTCCGCTCACATTTGGACGATTCCTTCTACCTCACAGGTATTATTGATGTACAACTATTAGGTAATATAAAAAAACATAGTTGACTTATTCCCTTTCTCCACACTTCTCGGCATATATATATGGCACATGGCCAACTTAGCACAAATAAGTTACACTCTTTTTCTTCGGAAAAGATCTGGTGAGTAGATTTACCAATTGATAGTTTCCACGTTTTCTGTATCAATGGTCCCATCTTCTAATTGGTCTGTTTCCGGCTTATTATCCATTCTTCCAGTCTCTCTCTTCTTGCTTTCTAGATCATGAAAGATAGTAAGAAGGGGAAAAGTTACTTAACAGTTCTCAGATTATATGATTCATTAATAGATAATAAGTTTTGAATGAAATAAATGACTTGTAGAACATTAGTGATGGGAAAAGGAAGAGGTGTAGATGGTTCTTAGCCCTAACATGTTGGGATTTGCTGAACTTCTAATGCGCAGCGGTATACGGAATCTCGTCATGCAATCATGCAAAACCAGTAAATCAAGAAAGTGAGATATATACCTGTGATGAAATCAAATTTTGTGAAGATTATGTTTGATTTAACAACCAAATGCGGAACAAAATACATGTATGACGTCTCTATTGGTATCCACACGAACGCCGAAAAATACTATGTAGTTTGTCCAACGGTCTCGGGGTTGTAAGATGATCGCCCTTCTCTGCAACAAAATACTATTTTTGTTTCCTTGCAGAGATTCTTCTCAGTTCCTCTCTTCGCAGAATAATTTTTGTCAAGCTTGCATTTTCTCAAAGTACCCTTCTTATATCAGACAGTGTGAAAGAGATTTCGAAAATTCCCAAGGAATGGAAGTTATGGTACTAAAAAACCATTTCAAATTCAAACACAAGGAATCCATCAAATTTTTGAATTTGGCCCAAGGTGATGTACGTCGATTTCTCAAGTCGACGTTTTGTTGCAATTTCTAACCACAAGCCATATTGACATGCGTCAATTTCTCCAAGTCAACATGCATTGAGTTCTACTCGCTATTTTGAACTTCTGTTAAGTACAAGCCAACCGACATGCATTGAGTATGGTCATTTCTAATCCAGTTCAACAAGCTTTGATCCCTATTTAATTAATTTTCAATTGATTAAATACAATAATTAAATAATTTTTGGATTTTGTTTTCATTTATATCTAACATAAATAAAAGCAAACACAATCATTTATCCAATTTCTGAACGTTCTTAACGTGTGACTCTATAGATTCTTATCGTGGGATGTAAGCAGGGGAGGGATCAATGGGTCATTGTTTGCTGAAATTCAATTGTTCCAACAGTTGGGCGTGTAAAATTTGGGGAGGGGGGATGGTGGTCGTTTGCTGGAGATTAAGGGATGGATGGGTAGTTATGGCTTTTGGAAGGTGGGGTCCTGGTTATGGAGTGGCTCGAAATAGTTATTAGGTAGTTATGTGGAGTTGTGAGTAGTTTAAATGAAATTTGGTCATGAGAAACTGTGGGAGATGGCTGGCCGACACTTGGGAGGGTGGTTGTCGGCTGCTAGGAGTGGTGGTAGAGGGGATTTGGGCGTTTACGGCAATAAATGGCAGCGTCTAAAGAGTATTGTGGGTAGTTTTAGGAAGTTATGTGTGGGAAGATAGTTATGGGTACAGAGAAGGTAGTTAACTTGGCTTTGGCACCAAGGATCCATGAAATCGGCACCATGGAGAGACTTCAAGAGCCTGAAAATTCAAAATATCTGTCCAAATCCTGCGATGTCTGAAAATCAGCCCCTTATACCCCTATTTATAGACTTAGAACTCACTACAGACGACCACGATCGTCCAAGACATAAAACCACTGATATGCATAAAATATATAAAAATATGTTGTTGTCATTCTGAATGCAACTACTGGCTCGGATCATCCATCCGACGATCCTAACTGTCTCTCGTATAAGTAGACTTGGGTGGTTTTTGATAAGGGTCAACCCGCTCGTGAAATGTGATTCCCATCAGTTTTCTTTGTAGTTGGAATAGGAGGATATCGCCAAGAATTGAAGACGCATGGGAATCGTGTGCTGGAATATAGGATATCGCCAGAATTAGTGCAAAGTCGCGGGCACAGGAGAAACATCGGGTCTGTGGTCGGCGGTAATGGAGGTTGACGGCGAGGAGAGCGTCGTTGGAGTTGTCTCCATCAACGATCAAACGCTTCGTTGGCGGGCGACATCAAGTGTGGTTGCTGGAGTCAGCGATTCACTGGTACCATCGAAGAGGATGTGCGGCATCACGCGCGGATCGGGCTGGAGGAGGATACGCGAGCGAAAAACGGGTCGTGCAATGATTGTCGGTGATCGGGAAGGACAACTGGCTGCAGAGGAAGTAAGATCCAAATTAGGGTTCCGTCGAAACCCTAACTGAGTGGCAGATCGGACTAGTTGATACGCCTTTATCGTATCAAGAATAAACATGAACGAGAACTTAGATTGCAATAAAGAAAACACGGATACAATCGGGAGATAACTCTTGACAAGCATCCAGAAGTTGGGTACTCCTTGACACTCCATTCTACAAGAGAGCCCAGAACACAAGACTCAAAAGATAAGCAAGACTCCACCCCAAGAGTGTTTTTATATAGATGGAGTCCTTTACTACAAGACAAAACACTTAAAAGCGCATACATGACAAGATACGTAAATAAATGTGTGTATCATCTTTTCTCATTGCTTGTTATTTTTAAGACCTTCACTCGCAGTAGTTTAAATGAAATTTGGTCATGAGAAACTGTGGGAGATGGCTGGCCGACACTTGGGAGGGTGGTTGTCGGCTGCTAGGAGTGGTGGTAGAGGGGATTTGGGCGTTTACGGCAATAAATGGCAGCGTCTAAAGAGGATTGTGGGTAGTTTTAGGCAGTTATGTGTGGGAAGATAGTTATGGGTACAGAGAAGGTAGTTAACTTGGCTTTGGCACCAAGGATCCATGAAATCGGCACCATGGAGAGACTGCAAGAGCCCGAAAATTCAGAATATCTGTTCAAATCCTGCGATGTCTAAAAATCAGCCCCTTATACCCCTATTTATAGACTTAAAACTCACTACAGACGACCACGATCATCAAAGACAAAAACCGTTGATATGCATAAAATATATAAAAATATGTTGTTGTCATTCTGAATGCAACTACTGGCTCGGATCATCCATCCGACGATCCTAACTGTCTCTCGTATAAGTATACTTGGGTGGGTTTTGATAAGGGTCAGTCCGCTCGTGAAATGTGATCCCCATCAGTTTTCTTTGTAGTTGGAATAGGACGATATCGCCAAGAACTAACGACGCACGGGAGTGCTGGAATAGAGGATATCGCCAGAATTAGTGCAAAGTCGCAGGCACATGAGAAACATCGGGTCTGGGGTCGGCGGTAATGGAGGTTGACGGCGAGGAGAGCGTCGTTGGAGTTGTCTTCATCAACGATCAAAGGCTTCGTCAGCGGGCGGCATCGAGTGTGGTTGCTGGAGTCAGCGATTCACTGGGACCACCGAAGAGGATGTGCGGCATCACGTGCGTATCGAGCTGCAATGATTGTCGATGATCGTGAAGGACAACTGGCTGCAGAGGAAGTAAGATCCAAATTAGGGTTCCGTCGAAACCCTAACTTAGTGGCAGGTCGGAATAGTTGATACGCCTTTATCGTATCAAGAATAAACATGAACGAGAACTTAGATTGCAATAAAGAAAACATGGATACAATCGGGAGATAACTCTTGACAAGCATCCAGAAGTTGGGTCCTCCTTGACGCTCCACTCTACAAGAGAGCCCAGAACACAAGACTCAAAAGATAAGCAAGACTCCACCCCCAAGAGTGTTTTTATATAGATGGAGTCCTTTACTACAAGACAAAACACTTAAAAGCGCATACATGACAAGATACGTAAATAAATGTGCATATCATTTTTTCTCATTGCTTGTTATTTTTAAGACCTTCACTCGCAGAGGATGATTGTTACTAGGACTGAGCGTGATGGTCTCTATTACCTTAACAATCTTCCCACTTCCTCTGCATATATTGTTTCCACTTCTTTACTCCAGTGGCTTCGTCGTTTTGGTCATCCATCGTTGTGTCTCCTCCAACAGATCATACCCTCCTTCAGAGCGGACTCCACTTTAGAATGTGAAGATTGTCAATATGTTAAGCATCATTGTACTTCTTTTCCTTCTAAACAATGTAAAAGTTCTATTTGTCCTTTTGATCTTGTTCATTCGGACATCTGGGGTTCTAGTCCCATCAAATTTGTTGGTGGAGGTAGTTTGTAGTTATGTAATTTTTATTGATGATTTATCTAAATATACTTAGTTGTATCTTTTAAAGAAATGTTCTTATCTTTTCTCTGTTTTCTCAAAATTTTATAATGAAATTTGCACTCATTTCAGTATGTCACTCAATTATTCGAGCATATAATGTGAAAGAATACATTAATGTTCGATGCTCCCAATATTATAACTATTGGATGTTGGCGATATGTGAGATTGAGTTTTTAAATGTCGGAAGTCGAAGACATGTCGGGGATATTTTAAAATATAGGATTTTCATATCTTATAAATAAAAATTTTATTTTTATGTATGCCAAGTATAATTGTATGTTATAAAAATATTATAACAAATAGTTAAAAATTGAGGCATTTATAATTAGAAATAAAACCGAATATTATCTAAAGATAAAATATTATTAACAAATAAAAAATAATACATTGTAAAATATATTTAATTGTATATAATAATTTTATTTTGATAACAATAAGTTTATTACAAATAAAAGAAGATTTAGAATTTAAAAATTTTTGATTGATTATAAGTCTTTTCAAACTTATAAATTTATATTAAAAACATGCAAACAATCAACTAATAAAGGTATTAAATGTTTTCATATTTTTTATAATATGAAATTAAAAAATTGTGAAACAATTATACAAAATTGGTTGTAAGAATAAAATATTTAAAAATTCAAAAAAATAAGTCTAATCGATTTAAACATACATAATACAATATATTTAGGTGATTTAAACATATGTTGTTAGTCTGTTAATATAACTTAAAATAAAATAGCGGACGATATTTTAAAAGTTGTGTCAACCGATATATCGGAAAAATCGGATATATCGTCTTATATTTTTACAAAAGACAATCTACTTTTTTTAGAAAAACTTGGCTTTTTGCCCTTACAAATAACATGTCAAGAGACATGTCGGGCATGTCGGAGGACATTTAAAACAGTGGCTGCTCTTATTGGGGTCATGCGGTTCTCCTCTCTTGTTTTTTAGTTAACTGGTTACCTTCTTCTCTCCTTCAAGGTAAGATTCATTTCTCTCTTCTATATCTGGCGAGTACACATTTTCTCCTCACCCCAAGTGTGTTTGGTTGTATTGCTTTCGTCCACACTTGCATCAGGTACAAGGTTGTCAGGATCGAGATCCTAGATAAAATCGTTTTGAGGTAGGATCGGATCTGATAGTATGGTCGGATCGAGGATCGCTTTACAAAATCAGGATCGGTTTACAAAATTTGGATCGTAAAATCGTAAGATCCTATGATCTGGATCGCGATCCTGATAACCTTGATCTGGTAGCGATAAATTCTCCGCTTGTGCCACCAAATATATCTTTGTTGGGTACTCTTTGACTCAAAAAGGATATTGTTGTTTCAGCCTATCTCCAAATGACAGTTTGGCTCGCCAGACGTTACCTTTTTTGAGTATACCACTTTTTTCGAAAGCGGAAAGGACACTTTCTCTCGACATCTCTTCTCTTTCTCCAATATTTCCTCCTCCCACCTACTTTTCATCGTTCTCTGTCATTCATGCTTCTTCCCTTGATATTCCGCAGTCGACACCAACTCCTATGTGTGTCCCTCCTATTTCACATTTTTCATATCATTATCGTCGACGTCTTGCTTCCTCATGTGTCTTCGCTCTTACCTCTCTAGAGACCCCGACGACAGCTCCCAAGCCAGTGTTTTCCTATTTGGAAGGTTCCTACATTTTAGTAAGCTCGAACTAGAATCTTCTCATTGCTTTGTGCAAAGGGGTAAAGAGGAGCAAGCAACATCCACTGACTAATGTTGTCTCATATGCCAATCTCAGTCCCCCTTGCAGCAAGTTTGCGTGAACACTCTACAAATATTGTTCCTGCTACAAATGAGGAAGCTTTTCATATACCTTGCTGGAAAGCGGCCATGGGTGAGGAAATTTCCACTTTAAATTCATGAGATACCTGGACCATTGTCCCTGCCTCTTCTGAAGGAGATGTTGTTGGGTGTTGTTGGGTTTTTGTCGTCAAGTTTCTCCCAGATAACGTTGTGCGTCTATGGTGATTTACACAAAGAAGTATATATGGAGCAACCTCCTGATTATGTTGCTCAGGGAGAGTCTCAGGTGTGTAAGCTTCGGAAGATCATCTATGGTCTCAAACAAAGCTCTCGCTCATGGTGTGACAAATTCAGTCAGGTTGTCTCTACTATTGGTTTCTCTAGAAGCAATGTTGATCAGTCTCTTTTTATATGAAAACCAACCATGACTAGTTATTCTCATTGTCTAATTTGACGACATTCTCCTAACCTGAAATGACTCCTCTGGAATAGCGAAAACTAAGAACCATCTTCGGGAGCATTTTGTTACCACATATTGTGCCCTCCAAGTTAGTTCATGGGAATTGAAATTGCGTGACGCAATAACTCCATATTGGGCCTTCCACTGACATGTAGGCGTCACGATTCCATCTTGGTCGTAGTGGACCGATTCTCAAAAATGGCTTATTTCATCGCTTGTCATAGCACCAACGATGCTTCACACGTCGCTAAGTTGTATTTTAAGGAGGTCGTGGCACATCGGGGTGTCCCCAAAACCATCGTGACCGATAGAGATGTTAAGTTTACTAGCTACTTTTGGAAAACACTTTGGAAGCTGTTGGGCACTCGACTTCTGTTTTCGTCGGCCTATCATCCACAAACGGATGGGCAAACGGAAGTTGTTAACCGGAGTTTGGGTGGGTTACTTCGTTTCTTAGTAGGTGATCATAAGGGTACATGAGACCTTATTCTTCCTCACGCTCAACTAGCCTACAATAATTCTAAGAATAGGTCCACCGGGTTATCGCCAAATGAGATAGTGCATGGATATAAGGCACCCGTGCCTCTTGACTTGATTCCGTTACCACCATCATTTAAATCAAGTCAATTTGCACAGGACTTCGCCTCGCACGTTCACACTCTCCATGAGCACATAGGCAAGACGTTAGCTAAACAATATGCTATTTATCAATCGAATGCTCAACGCAAGTTCTTCTCAATTAAGCCGATCTCCTTGGAACGAAACTCATCTATCTTACCGTAACCATGCTTGACATCTCCTATGTTGTTGGAAGGGTCAGTCAATTCATGCGGGCTCCCCGAAAGTGTCATATGCAAGCTGCTATAAAAATATTAGAACATATAAAAGGTCTCCCGGAAAAGGACTATTGTTTCAAAGAAACAATCACTTACATATTAAGGCATATTCGGATGCAAGCCATGCATATGACAAATGAGATTGAAAATCTACTTTTGGATTATGCACATATGTCGGATTAAATTTAGTCACATAGAAAAAACAAAAATAGGCAATAGTACTACAGGTCAAGTGCTGAAGTCGAATACAAAAGTATGACTCAGACTACTTGTGAGTTGAAGTGGATGAGAATACTTTTAAAAGGCTTGATGCGACGGTAAGCACGCAAGGTGATGATGCCTGGGGAACAACAACCTTAGGTTGACTCCGATACAATGAAATTGGGATTAATTTTTCACACATTTGGAGCATCCTCTAAATGGTATTGCTTTAAAAATAATAGACTAATATAAAATACATATTTGACTTATTCTTTTCTTCAACAGTAGTGATCAGTACACTTTTTTAGACAATATTATTTGGTTCTACCCAAATAATTTCTCTTACAGGGCATTTAATGGATGTAGATTGAAAATTTTAACAAATGATGGCTTTATATTCTCTTTAGATTATCAGTTACGTTTCTTTTCATTTTAAAATAACAAGTGGCATAAATTGTATCTCCACTTATCATGTCTAAATTTAGAGTGCTATTTTGCAGTAGCATCTGATGGAAGTGTCCTGGCCACTGGAAGCTACGACACAACGGTCATGGTTTGGCTTGCTTACAGAGGGAGATCCACAGAGAAGAAGGGGAGAAATATGTATTCTGATTCTCGAAGTGATCATGTTATCATCGAAAACCCCTTTCATATCCTTTGTGGCCATGATGACATCATCACATGCTTATTTATTAGCTTAGAGCTTGATATAGTTATCAGTGGTTCTAAAGATGGTACTTGTATTTTCCACACATTGCGAGAGGGAAGATATGTGAGATCCATTCAACATCCTTTGGGCTGTTCCATATCAAAACTAGTTGCTTCACAGCACGGGCGCTTGGTGATTTATGCTGACAATGATCTAAGCCTTCATATGTACTCCATTAATGGAAAGCTTATCAGATCTTCGGAGTCAAATGGACGCTTGAATTGCATAGAGCTTAGCTGTTGTGGTGAGTTCCTTGTGTGCGCAGGTGATCACGGACAGATAGTTTTGCGCTCTATGCATTCTCTTGATGTCCTACAAAGATTTGAAGGAACCGGGAAAGCTATAACATCATTAACTCTTACCCCGGAAGAGTGCATTTTGGCTGGAACCAAAGATGGAAGTCTCCTTTTGTACTCCATTGATAACCCACAACTTCGTAAAGGGAACCTTCCCCGTTATGCAAAGTTAAAATCTTCGGCTGTGGGATAGAGTTTGCTTAATGCAGGAGGAGGAAGTTATGTTTTTTCTGCGGCCTCATTAAGGTACGGTTTAAATGTATGATCATTTTATTTTCTTCTTTTAACTTGGGAATCCTCCTGAAAATATTTTATTTATAGCCAATGCTCTCATGATTAGCTTATTTATAGTCTCTTTTGTATGTTTTGTATCCCTTCTCTTTATATAGTAATCGCAGCACCATATAATTAGTTCCTCCACTTATGCTGTTAAAATATGTTTTTTGCAGTAATCCCACATTGTAGCTTAACTCCTTTTGTATTTCTTTTGCCTTTTATAATTAGTTCCTGATTTCAGTCTCCTGTCTACCGCTAGCTGCTCTCAGGAACAGATGGCATCTTCTACGATCAATCAACCCTAAATCTTCGATCTCAATCAGTCCAAAATTATTCATCGTTTCTTGATCTCAATCTCGTTCACAGCCTCCAGCACCATTAACTTCTCCTCTAACATGTACTTCATAGATATTTTAGGGTTGTGCGAAAACAGATTTTGTAAACCCCACGGTCGGCTTTTCTTCTACTTACACCTAAATCTCTCTATGAAATTCTTCTTAAATTTTGTTTTTGCTCTGAGATATTATAGTACCAATCGGTTTCCTAAAACTGTGCGCAGTGCCATGTAGGAAGATCCTTTCCTTTATCTAGGAAAGAGTTGTAGTTAAGAAGCATGAAGAGAAGTATTTTGCTGCTCTTTTAACACTTTTTTCAACTAAACTTATGATTGAATTGTACCATCAAGATTAATAGTTTTTTTTATACCAACTTTTATTTCTCATATAGGATGGAGACAGATTGTTCATCATAGCCCACTCGTGCCTACACCATCGCGTGCATTCGCATCTGCGTGCACGTTTGCCACTGCATGGCCTGCATTTGCCCATACATTCTCTCCAGCATATTGTGGGACTATAATCTCAACCTTCTCTAACATGTAGGCTCCCTTTTTTAAAACGAGTAGCATGAAAGCCGTTCATTAAGCCTGGACTGTTCAGATATTAGAACCCATGCAACCTAAAATCAATTGGTTTGTTAATATTAAATGTATTTTAATATTCTTTATTCTACTTAGGTTTAGTCTCACACCGCCTGTGGTGTTTTCTCCTTCCCCTCTTCTCCTATATGTAGACCCCAAGGGTTCTTTTACACATGAATACAAGTTATTTGTTACTTCTAACATGGTATCAGAGCCAGGTTCCTCATAATTTTTCGCGCTCGCACCTCTGCTCGCGCCTCCGTCCGCAGTCTGCTCGGGCTCTGCTGGACTTCAGCCATCAGTCCGCTCAGCTCGCGCCTCTTTGTCGGTCTTCAGCCCGCTCTACTCTCCAGCTCGCCAGCCCGCAGACCGCCAGACTGCCCTTTGTCGCCGGTCCGCAGTCGCCAGTCCGCTCCAGCCTGCAAGCTCGCCAGTCCGCCAGGTCGCAAGTACTGTTCGCGGCAGGCCGCCAGGCCGCCGGTTCGCCAGGCCGCCGATTCCCCAGGCCGCCGGTTCGCCAGGCCGCCATCCCACCAGTTCGCAACCCGCTAATCCGCCAGTCGGCCAGGTCGCATCCTGCAGGCCGCCGGTCCGCCGGGTTCAACCCGCCAGACCGCCATCCCGCTGGGTTCAACCCGCCTGTCCGTCAAACCGCATGCCCGCAGCTCTCCAGCGCCCAGGCCGCCCCTTGCCGCTGCGCCTTGCCGCTGCGACCTGATCTGCAGGTCTCCTGCCCGCACAGCCTGCCTGCCCGCTACGACCTGATCCTCCTGATCCGCAGACCGCCTGCACGCAGCTCGCCAACCCTTCAGGTCGCTAATCCGCCCCAAGCAGTGTTTGCCGCCTTAACCGCTCTGCTCAGCTCCTCACCATTCTGGCGTCATAACCACCCCTTTGATCTCGCCACCTCTGAAAGCTACTTCCTTCCAACTGGCCACCGCCAGCGACTGGTTGGACTGGGCCCTTACTGTCGAAGCCACCCTCTCCACTCGTGATCTCTGGGATCACATCATCGGTGCTCCCCCCACCTCTGCAAGCTCTACTGTTATCAACTCTGTCATCACCATCGACGTCACCGCCACCCCTGATAACGCCAATCTTTGGCGACGTCGCGATCAGGCCATTAGGGCTTACATCCTGGAGTCTGTTGCTCGTCCGCTCCTCACCTCCATTGGTCGCCTCTCCTCTGCCCGCGCTATGTGGGAATATCTTCGGGACCGCTTTGTTCCCCGCGGTGGAGCTCGTCGTCATCGTCTCATCTGCGATTCTCAGTCTGCACGACAGGAAGGGCGGTCCATTCAGGATTTCTTCACCATGATGAGCACCTTCTGGCATGAATTGGATTCCATGGTCCCTTTACCCTGCGGTTGTGCTCGCTCCTTGGAGTTTCAGCGACATCTTTCTGAGGGCCATCTCCATCAGTTCCTTGTTGCCCTGCGACCCGAGTTTGCTCTCCTAGCAGCTCAGCTCCTTCATCGAGTTCCTCTTCCTACTTTAGATGAAGCCCTGATTGCCCTACTTGATGAAGAGACTCGCCTTCGTCCTTCTGTGGATCCTCCGCCTCCTCCTGGGACCGACACTGTTCTTGCAGTTCGACCACGGGACGGCAATATTACCTGCAACTACTGTAAAAAGGTGGGTCACATGAAGTTCGAATGTCCCACTCGTCCTCCACGCCCTGATGACAACCGCCGTAACAACTGTGGTCGGGGGCGTGGTCGTGGCCCAAGTTCAAATCCCACCGCTGCAGCTGCTACAGATCGACTACAACGTCTCGAGGAATTACTCCTTCAGTCACCCCTGCTTCAACGCGCCACCTCTACAGCTCACAGCCTGTCTGTCGCTCTTGGTACTACTATTGTTCGGGTACCACCAACTGCGCCTTGGTATTTTGACTCTGTGGCCTCCTGCCACCTTACCAACGATTCAAAAACTCTCACCAACTGTACCTCCAACCCCACTCACCTTCAGGTCACCACTGTTGACGGGGGTTCTGTCCCCATTATGCAGTCTGGCTCGATCACTCCAAACTCTACTCCCTCTGGTCACCTTACCCTCTCCAACATCCATCATGCCCCTCGCCTCCACATGAACCTTATTTCTGTTAGTTTTCTTTGTGATCTTAGCCTAACTGTTTTATTTTTCTCCTCTGATTGTGTTGTGCAGGATTCACGGACGGCTCAGAGGATTGGACGGGGTCGTAGGACTGGTGGCTTGCATCAGCTGGAGTATCTTCACGTCCCTCCATCTTTATCTTCATCACCTTTTGTTCTTTCTGTTACCTCTGATGCCAACTTGTGGCACAGACGTTTAGGTCATTTGTCTAGTGACCGACTTCGAAGTGTTATCCTGGCTGGATCTTTGGGTCGTGTCTCCTCTTCCCTCCTCTCTGTCTATACGGGTTGTCGTTTGGCAAAGCACCTTGCTCTACCATTTTCCAGTCGTGTTTCTCAAACCACAGCCCCATTTAATATAGTGCAGTCTGACTTTTGGGGCCCGGCCCCCATTGCCTCTCATTCTGGATATCTTTATTATGTCAGCACTGATGACTTCTCTCGCTGTGTCTGGGTTTATCTTCTATGACATCGCTCTGAAATACCCACTATGTATCACACGTTCACCACAATGATTCTTACTCAGTTCGATCGTCGCATTAAAAAATTTTCGTTCCGACTGCGCTCAGGAGTTTCTCTCCTCCACCATGCGCGACCTCTTCCAATCTCACGTCACCCTCCATCAGCAGTCCTGCCCGCACACCCACGAACAAAATGGGGTCGCCGAACGGAAACATCGTCACATCATCGAAACTGTCCGTGCCCTTCTCATCTCTGCCTCTACTCCTCATTCTCTCTGGGCCGAAGCTGTTCTTACCGCAGTCCACCTTATCAACATCACTCCCTCCTTAGTCATCTCAGAGGTCACTCCTTATGAACGACTGTACTCTCGCCCACCAACCTACGCACCTCTCCGTACGTTTGGATGCACCTGCTTTGTTCTTCTTCCTGGCCCTGAGTGCACCAAACTCTCTGCTCGCTCGGCTCGTTGCATCCACTTGGGTCTCAGTCCCCACCACAAAGGATATCGTTGTTATGACTCAATGACTCGTCGCATCCGCATTTCTCGTCATGTTTCCTACCTTAAACATGAAATGTTTTTCTCTTCCTCCACGCCACACCCAACAACACTTCCCACACCAACCACTGCTGCTCCACCACTCACCCTTCCTCGGCTTCCTCCTATGCCCACCCATCGCAGGACCCACTTTGCTCCTCCTACACCGTTACCAGTTAACCCTTCGACCGAGGATTCTCCTTCCACAACAACTCCCTCTCCCGCTCCTACTCCTAATACGGCACCGTCTGACGCTCCGTCCGTCTCTCCGCACGTGGATCCTGCTCCTCGATGTAACCCTGCTCGCCCTCGACACCCACCTGCTCGCCCTCGACCACAGCCCTGTCAGGTATAACCCATCTGCTCTCAACACGGCTACCTCTTATTCCCCTGCCTTTCAGGCCTTTCTCACCGCTCTCCACTCCCATCGGGAGCCCCAGTCATACCGAGAAGCAGTTGCACATCCCGAATGGCAGCAAGTCATGGCGGTTGAACTTCAGGCTTTCCACAGAACCCATACCTAGGATCTCGTCCCCTGTCCTCCTGGCATCACTTCTGTCAACTGCAAATGGATATTCAAGATTAAGACGTGGCCGGACGAGTCTATTGAGTGACACAAAGCCTGTTTAGTTGCTCGTGGGTTCTCACAGGAGCATGGCATCGACTACGATGAAACTTTTGCACCGGTTGCCCGAATGACAACCGTGCGCACATTACTTGCAGTTGTTGTTGCTCGAGATTGGTCGTTACATCAGATGGACGTCACTAATGCCTTTCTTCATGGTGACCTTGCTGAGGTGGTGTATATGGCTCCTCCACCATGTCTCTTTGTTCCCACCGGCCATGTCTGTCATCTCCGTCGGGCTCTCTATGGTCTCAAACAGGCCCCACGTGCCTGGTTTGAGCGCTTCCGCACGGCTGTTCTCAAAGCCGGGTTCATTGAGAGACAGACTGATCATGTCTTGTTCACTCGCACTTCTGTTCATGGCTGTGTCATCCTCCTTCTCTACGTGGATGACATGATTATCACTGGCGTTGGCCATGTCACCATTGCCTCTCTTCAACAGCACCTCCGCAGTCAGTTCGAAATGAAGGATATGGGACCACTCTGATATTTCCTTGGGCTGGAAATCTCCCGATCCAAACGTGGCATAATGTTTTCCCAACAGAAGTACATCTCAGACATCCTCTCTGTTGCAGCTCTCATTGACACCGGACAGTTGATACTCCAATCGAGCTCAATCTGAAACTCCTCCCCACTGACGGCGAGCCTCTTCCAGATGTCACCCGCTATCAGTGTATCGTCGGGATGTTGGTCTATCTCACTATGACTAGGTCTAACATTGTCTGTGTTGTTAGCTTTGTCAGTCAGTTTGTCCAAGCCCCCCGCTCGGTTCACTACACCGCAGTCCTCCGGATTCTCTGCTACCAACGCACCTCCGTCACCAGGTCTCTATTTCTCTATATCACCTCTACACTCACCCTTCGAGCATTCTCAGATGTTGACTGGTCGGGGGATGTTACAAGTCGTCGCTCCACTACTGGCTTTTGTATCTTCCTGGGTGACTCTCTTATATCCTGGCGTAGCAAGAAACAGGACTCCATTGCACACTCCAGCACTGAAGTCGAGTATTGTGTCATGGCTTCCACTACTGCTGAGATCGTTTGCCTTCGCCGTCTTTTCTGCGATCTTGGTGTACCAATATCCAGACCCACTCCCTTATTCTGTGATAAACGAAGCGCTATACAAATTGCATTCAACACGGTGTTTCATGAACGGACGAAACACATCGAAATTGATTGTCACTTCACTCGCCAAGAGTTTCTCGCCAACACTATTTCTCTACCGTTCATTACCTCTGAAGAACAAATTGCGGACTTGCTCACTAAGTCTCTCACATCTGCTAGATTTTGATATCTTATTAACAAACTCTCGGTTCATGATCCACCATGAGTTTGAGGGGAGATGTTAATATTAAATGTATTTTAATATTCTTTATTCTACTTAGGTTTAGTCTCACACCCCCTATGGTGTTTTCTCCTTCCCCTCTTCTCCTCTATGTAGACCCCAAGAGTCCTTTTTTACACATGAATACAAATTATTTGTTACTTCTAACATGGTTGTAGGCTCTATATTAAATGCACAATGCTACAAGAGTTTTCCAATATGTGGCCATATTATCTCAAACACCCGTACCACCAAAACAGACTTCTCTTTTCATTAAGCTGTTTTTCGGAAAAATTAATTGACTTTTTGTGTTTTTTTAAAGAAACTCATTAAAAGCTCCTTTCTTTTCTGAGTAAATGACTAATGCGTCTATTCTATCTTTTATAGACAAACTTTGGGAGATCGAAGCATCCTCGTATGCACGCACATTGTCGTCAAAAATGAAGTTTTGTGCTTTTTACGAACACGGCAGCCAGATAAGAAGCCCCGATTGAAATGGGCACGATCATTCAGTTTCTTGGTAAACCATCGTATCTAGCCCGGATCGGTATTGATAAGACCCAAGGACGCTATCCATAGCGAGCTATACACTTGGATTCTTCACCTGTTAAAGAAGAAAATTGAGTCTAATACAAAACTGGAGATTCATTTTCTCCAGACCTGTATAGTTTTCATTAGGCGGTACATAAGTTTCTCCAGCGGATTGTAAATGTAATCTACAGCACTCTTTAATTCTGAGCACGGATTCTCTTGTGTTCAACTGATTCTATATTGCAGGCTTTACGCAAAGAAAACACTAAATGTTAAACTTCTAATAGGCTGTTGCTAGTGTTTGAGACTTGGCGTTGTGAAACTGTGGTAGTAAATGTGGCGACGGAGATTTTAGCTGCATCTGGAACTTTTGTGATAGCCTTTTTTGTCTCACATTTCACTTTATGGGTTTGGGCATCACCGTTGCTAAAACTTGACCACACGCGCATGATTGCGGTGTCATGTTCGCATAAGATTTTTTGGGAAAATAACGTTTGTGACTGCACCTTCCCAAATTTTGCCCGCACTCTTAATTACTGCGTTCTCAACTTGCACCACTCTACCAAACACGCTGTCTTACAGCTTTGAAATGGCACTTCTTTATTGGCTAATAGCACCCCAAAAAAGCCGAAATAACATATTGAAATCTATACTAATAGATTAAGCGAAGCGATTCCCACCCGTCCGAAACTTTGGCCCTTACCACTTTGCCCTCCTCCGTCCGCAGCGTGCCCTCTTCTCGCATGCCGCCTGATGCTGTTCCGCCGTTCCACCGCCGAAGCAACCCTCTTCTACGCCGTCCGTTACTTCTCAACTTCCGCTTCTACCCTCCGGCTCCCCGTTCCACCGCCGACGCTTCCTCCATGTGTCCGCCTGCTTCGTCTGCTCGGCGCGTGTCGCAGACGACGCGTGCGCCTGCCGCCGCCTCATTCTCGCCCCGTGATTTCCACCGCTTAGTCCCGAAACGTTATAACTCCCCCAATTTCCGCTTCCTTTCCTCACTGCCTTCTCTCCTGCTTATCGACCTCCCTCGCTTCTGCTCCTGACGCCACCAGCATTCGTAACTCCTCCCGCGCTCCTCACGCCACCAGCATCTGGAACTCCTCCCGCGCTCTAACACCAACGTTTGCTCATTTCCAGATTTCTCCTCCTCAGGTTGCTCCCGCAGCAGGTAGGTGCTGCACATTTGAACGATTCATGCCCATTTCCACTCATCGTGCAGGACCTCCTTCGGCGATCTAACAGCCTTCGTCTCCTCATCTTCAGATATCTCCTCCTCCTCAACTTGCTCCCGCACCAGGTATGTGTGATACATTCCTTCCTGTTTTCTGTGTTACACATTTCTACTGATTCGTATGTGTTGGGTTGGGTTAATTGACTCTCCACTGCTGACTTATGGTATGTGTCATACATTCCTTCCTCTTTTCTGTATTGTCCACATGCACTGAATGTAAATTCCACTGCCAGTTTGCTCCCTCTGCTCTACTCCAGTGCTCGGCCAGCAACTCCTTCCGCGATCTAAAAGCCATCGTCTACTCATCTGCAGATATCTCCTCCCGCTCACGTTTGTATCCCATCAGGTATGTCTGATACATGCGTTCCTGGTTTTACAGTACTATCAATTTTGCTTTCCCACACAAATGTGATACATGCGCTCCTGTCTTTGTAGTACTATCAATTCTGCACATGCCACACAAATGTGATACATGCGTTCCTGTTTTTTTATTAGTACCAAATCTGTTTTCCCAAACAAATTTACCACATGTACTTCAACTGCATGTACTCTTATGTTGAAATGATTTTTTCTTCAATGTACTGGGAATCCCATACGCTTATTTTGTTCAAATAATTTGTAATTCACTGTTGTCAGCGGCTCATACACTTAAATAAAAATGCATCGCCAACGTTACCTACGATGCTTTTCCGTTACTTTGTACTTCACTTTTACGAGACGCCTATACACTTCATGAAAAATGCATTCCCCAAATTCTCATTCGCAACGCCAACTGCGCATCGACAACCTGCCGTAGGTTGCTAACCGAGACGAGATTGCTTGCCGCACACCTCTCTTCGCATGACTTATTTGTGCTATTCACTGCTCTTTGCGATGGTGTGTGACTGAAAGCACAAGTAGTGATGGTGACAACTTCCCCTAAGCTGATCTGTGAAAAGAAACAGCATGTTATTGCCATTCTTTTGTACGTAATTAACATTCAACACAATATAAGTCAATGCACTATGTGGAACTGGATGTAGGCAGTAACTGAATTTAGGAAAAATTGGCACATTTTGTTAACCAGCAATGATAAAGCCACTCAATTTTTTAGATGTGTCTGGAATGTGAATTTTTTTTTAAGAAAACTTATCAATCGTGAATTCGATAAACCACTCAGTAAAATATTGGTATCACAAACATAAGAATCTTGAAAAGCTACACCAAATCATTCCAGTTAGGCATCAATCAATGCATAAAACTTTGTTGAAGAGCAGTTGCAGTCCGAGAAAGCAGTAATGGTGACAACCACTCTTATTTCGTTCGACACAAACCAGATTCATATTCACCAAACACACCAAACCAAGTTAGGATGTAAAAAAAACTCTGACCACCACTTCACCCAAAAAAAAAGACGTTTCCATAAAACATGAGAGGACTACTGAAAAAGGAAAGCTGCGTAATTCCTTGGAGGTCTGGGATACCGTTGAGAAATAAGAGGCCAGAGGAAGCTATGTGATTCTACATTAAGGGAGAGTGTCAGGCAGAAGTACTCTACATTACACAATTAATGAAAAAGGAACTGAATGGTAATATAAATATCATTATGCGCACCTGAGGATTTTTTTGCTTCGCATAGAACAACATAATATTTTTCCATATTTTCTTGGTACTTTCCTGTGAACAATGCATGACTTATTCCTGCTCCTCACTGCTCTTTGCGAGCCTCTCCTCTCCACTCTCAACGGCCGCTACCAGCACCCTGTGTCTGGCCCCTTCATTCCCTCCACCTCAGCCCACTCCCCCTTTAACTATCACAATTTCCTCCACCACTACCCGAGTCCAACAATAAACACCAGCCACGACCCGCTACCTCTACACTCCCAACCACACAACCACCTCCAATACCTTTGACTCCACTTCGCCAAATCCTCTCCTGCCTACATCAGTGATCACCCACTCACGTACTCATTCGTAATGACCAAAGGCTCCACTATTTCTGCCAAGCCTGCAATCTCCGTCCCTCTCACAAATGCAGAAATGTTTTTGCTATGCATGATGGACCACCGCCGACATGCAAATTGTATGCGAGAGAAAATTTGTTGCGTGCAAAATTTTACCATGTACTTTGGCACTGACAGAAATATAAATATCACTATGGGCGATTGACTATGTTGCTACTGCTCATAGAACCACATAATATTTGTCCATATTATGTTGCTACTTTCCTGTGACAAATGCGGTTATTCTTTTGTATGCCACCAAGTTACAGATCAACCTATATGTTCTGCTTTGAATTTTTTATGATGTTTTTGTGACCGCATTGTTATGATACATATCATCATTGGAAAGTGAGTTGTTGATTTTGTTTTCGCCACAAGTTGTCATCTGCCCCCATCGCTGCTTCTTCTCCAGTTTGATGCAGTTTCCCCTTCACCTTCCTGCACAGCGCATTGGTTCTGCCCTGCAATTCGCATTGCAACCCCCTGCAGTTCTCCACGAATCTGCTATGCTTCACTGCATTTGTGCATCACCTGTTATGCTCATATGCTCCCAAACTAGCTCCTGGTCAAGGTTACTGCCGTTCTCCCTGCACATTCCTGCACAGCGCATCGTTGCTACCTTGCAACTTGCATTCCATTGCACTTCATTTCTGCATGAATCTGCTATGCTTCAGCAACATGGTGCCGCCCATGAACATGAGTGTCATTAAATGGTGATTCATCAATGTCCACCTATCAAATTCCTTTACACTTTCATGTACATACTGCTGAACTTTAATAATGGAGCTTTATCAGCTGTCGAGTGAATGTAGTGTATATGTGCCTGTCTGAATTTGTAAGATGATATTTTCACCTTAAATCAATGTCTACTTATAGAAATGCCACAAAAACATTGCCTTACTAAAAACCATTTCACTATGTCAAATAATAATGAAATATATCCTCCTGCTTTGCTATGATGTTGCTTTACTCATGATATGCTCCAGTACGTCAGTATTGTACAGTACAGTACTCTATTGTACGCCATCTCCTTTCTGAATATCTCTGTTTCAGTATTTTTTATAATAATAATTGCTTATGTAATCTCTGCACTTTCACTTATTTTACTATCACCTTGCTGTTTGTAACTAGATCTATTTAGTCACGCGCCCATCTGTGATGAACTGGATACACCATTA